>JAMPIV010010563.1:0-67256 GCA_024509875.1 Oreohelix idahoensis
TGGGGAGAGGTTGTATGTTGTAATATTGTAGATGGTTGAATGTTTGTTAGGGTTTGAGAGCGGTGAAGTTTTAGTTGTTTAATGGGTGTGGAGAGGTGGGTGATTTGGATTGTTGTTGGTTGTTGTGGAATATTGGGGGGTTAGGAGTAGACGTTGTTGGGATACGATTTGGGTAGGATTGGATGTGTATTGGTTGTTGTGTTGGTGTGTGAGAACTTATGAGGGGAATTTGGGGACAGGTTGTTGGAATATGAGGATAGTCTATAAGGGAGATTGGTTGTATAATGGGGATGGAGAAAAGACAATGAGGTTTGTTAAGTATGGTGAGTGGTGTTTAAGGGTCTATTTAGGTGGGTGGAGGTGAATATGAATAGGGATCTTGGTGAAATACCCCACCTATTGCTCTACTCAGTTGGGATTTCTATAAGGATCTAAGGTTATGGGTATGTTTGAGGATGTGTTGATTTTGGTACATGCAAGGGATGTGTGGTTAAGTAGAAAGGGTTGGGGTGTTTTTTGGAAAAAAAAAAATAAGGGTTTGGAAAAAAAAATAAATTTTTGTGGGGGGTTTTTTGTTTTGGGGGAAAAAGTTGAGGGGGTTGGGAAAAAAAAATAAAATTGTTTTTTTGTTTTTGTTTTTTTTGTTGTGTTAAATTTTTAAAACCAGTTCGGTAAAAAAATAATTATGGGGGGGGGGTACAAAAACAAAAAATTAAATAAACCACACGACTGGTTTTGGGGGGGGGGGTGGGGTGGGTTGGGGGGGTTTGGTTTTTTTTTGGGGGGGGGGGGGGGGGTTTTTTTTTGTTGGGGGTTTGGGGGGGGGGGGGGGGGGTTGTTGGGGGGGGGGTTTTGTTTTGGGGGAAAATTAAAAACAATTGGGGGAATTTTGGTTTTGGGGGGGGGGTTTTGGGGGGGGGGGTGGGGTTTGGGTTTTTGGGGGTAAAAAAAAATTTTGAAATAATTTTTGGGGGTACACTTCGATCGCAACGTTTTTTTTAGTTTTTTTTTATTTTTTTTTAGGGGGGTTTTGGGTGGAGAATGGGTTGTGGTTAATGGTTGTTGGGTAAGTGTTTGGTCGGTATTTTAGACATATTTTTTCAGTAGAGGGGGGTATTGTAAACCTTATGAAAGCATATAAGTTATTAATTAGTGAGAGTTTTTATAGTGCTTGTACTTTCTCAAATGTCATGGTTGAGAGAGTAAAGCCTTTGAGTACTTGACAAGCATACGAGTTCTAGATTGTGTACTTTACCCTCGGAATACCGAGATGCATATTGTCCTGGATCGTCATGTTTTTTTAACTTGATACGTGGGCCCGATATGTGGATCAAATAGTCCTATGCCAGGCCCTGGAAAGAATGATTTCTATTTGGAAAATTTTCCTGATCAGATTTGATATGATCCCAATGAGGAAAATGTGTAATAACATATTAGAGTATGCTGTTTAATGATTGATTGTAGTAATTTGCATACGATATTTGGTGTTTACATCTTTACAAACACGAGGATGTGAAATGCCCCGTATGGAGTGACCATCCTGGGGGGGTTGAGTGGTAATCTGAATATTTTTTGAGACATAGGTTTTTTTCGTTGAGGTATATGACTATAACCCAGAGTAACTCTATATATAAGCCTATTGTTTTAGGCAAATTTAATTAGGATTATCAGAGGATATGATTCGTGGGAAATACTTTGATGCCGCTATAGGGAAAAATGAGTTTGATTATTGGGTATAAGGTTTTAAATAATGTCTGTTGTTTCCAGATCTCTTCTTTATATTAGTCGTGGGGAGGGGAAAGAGGTGTTATTAGTAGTGGTGCAGGCTTAATGATAAAGTTTATGAATGATTGCAAATGCATTTGGAGTGAAAGTGGATGGGTGGGGGTTTGGGAAGGGGGCGGGTTAGGGCAACAACTGCTTTTGGTCCAAGGAATGTATAGAACTTTGTCTCTCGAAGGTCGTGAGTGTTGGTCCTTCTAACGCGTTTGCGTAATCAGACAGTGCCACGATAAAAATTCCGTAGAGTGGATGGTCATTTATGAGGGACTGACAACATGACAAATGTAGTGGTTGTTTGGGCAGATCTGAAGAATTGTTCGCCCATGATAGGTGGACAAGTGGTGCAGAAGGTATTTGTGGAGTATGTAGAATGAGGATTGAGAGTTCGTGTGGGGAACTATCAGGGTATATGGCCCTAAATTTTTGTTGAATGTTAGGGCAATGCCATTAAGTATGATGATCTTATGAAAGGAGATAAGGTTTCGTTTGGTCGACTACGATTTGTTACCTGTGTGGTTTTTGTCATCAGGATGATCCTTATAGGGCGTGATCAAATTTTGATTGATACTTAGTTCCATTGAAAGCAGGTAAATTGACTAGGTTTTTCGAATGGAGAATGATAAGCTTGCAACGAGCATGTGTATGTGACCCTGAATTGACATCAGTAAGAGTTTCCCAACTGTCTTCCATTGGGTATTTACATAGCATGAAGGTTTATCATCCCCCTGCAGATCCTGTGTTTAGATGTAACGTTAAATACATAGCTATTATAACACCTGATATATCACTTAAGAAATAGGTACCAAGCCGGCCTCATAAAAGTAAGTTATTTAAAGAGAAAAATTGGTTTTAGTGATATTTTTCCATCAGGGTGGTACCCGATTTAATTACTTAAAAATTACCTAGATTGAAATGCAAGAAAATGGCTAACGAATATACATATAGAACGCTAGAGATAAATTGGCCGTTTAATTATCACTTTAAATAATTAAAATTAGTCCAATAATAACTGTAATAAAAAATATTTAAACTTAATCACTTTATACGAGCAGGCTGAAATACGCCTAAGTTTTAATTCTTAAAGATACTTTTGGACTGTGCTTCCGATTGGTCGGATGCAGCGCTTTATATAGAACTGGGACATCGAGGAAGTCCGCCACTATTATTTGAAAAAATACACTCAGCTGAATGAATCTAGCACACTGTAATTGCAAAGTCTTTTGCCGTTCTGACCTGCTGGCAGAACTAGATTCCCATTGAAGCCCGTCTCAGCTTGTGTATTATTGCCTGAGGGTAAGAAAGATATACATTTATTTGTATATTTTGTTAATTATTTGCCTGTGTATATCCGCCTATATGTTCGGTGCTGTGTGGAAAGTGAAACTACAGGACTAATGTTCTGTGCCATGATCGGCTTACTTGTAAACGTGTGTGATTTTGAAACGAAAGCCAGCAATGAAAAATGTGTATAATATTTGTAAGTAGGGCAGAAATTACGACTGTAAGTTTGAAATGAGTATTTGAATGAGTATTTTCCTCTGGGGTTACACATTGTTCACAAACATAGGATAGGAGTACAGGTATTGTTAACATGAAGTAATCAAGTTGTCATTTACTATTGTGTACTTAACCAAATCATTGTATGGAAGCCAATCATTGGCTAAGGACTCTATCATAGAATAAGTACAGAAAAAGAATAATCACATGGACCTGGCCGTAGGAAAAGAAGTTATATGTCCTGTGCAACCTGTTAGCACAATAACTGAAAGAGGGTAAGATCTGGTGTTGTGTGTGTGTGAGTGGATTGATGCAGACACCTACATGGAAGGCGGTTATCCTTTATTCCAGGTTCTGTATCAATATTATGAAGCAATCACCAGCCATTGTTGAGGAAGTCTTTGGGTGATTAGAGTTCTGCCTAAAACCAGAGCTACGCCCTGCTTCCAAGCCTGGAGCTACCGGTTGGGTGGTCCAGGAGTTGTGAGGGAAATTCTACGTCGTAAGTTAAGTGGAATTTACATTCCGCTGCACAGCTACTCCAGATACTCACCACAGTTAAAACTTTACAACTACTAATACCCTTAAGTGATGAAGTCAAGGACCATATATATATATATATTTATATTTATATTTATATTTATATTTATATTTATATTTATATTTATATATTTATTTATATATTTATATATTTATTTATATATATTTATATTTATTTATATATATTTATATATATATTTATATATATATATTTATATTAAAACAAAACATTTAATCCTATCTTTGTGGTCATGAGAGGTAGCAGGATACTCAGAGTACTACATTAATTCTTCTCTGGGAAACATCCGAGCCTCTCGCTACAATCACCTTCACCCAAATTATTGGCCATTAATTTCTACAACCCCATCCCCATCACCTTCACCCAAATTATTGGCCATTAATTTCTACAAATAAAAGCCAGATCCAAACCTCAGAAATGAGGTATCTGAGGAAGGTGGTTGAAGTAACAAGAAGAGACATGGTACGCAACCAGACGATACGTCAAGGCCTAAAATGCCACCCCCTACAGACCCAAGTAGAACAGTCCCAACTAAGATGGTTTGGCCATGTCTGCAGAATGGGAGAAGATCGGCTACCACGACAAGCATGGGAAACAAAGAGCCAAGGATCCAGACCCCGAGGACGACCCAGAGTCCGCTGGGAGGACAACATTAGACAATCTTTGAAGGACCGAGGACTAGAATGGAACCAGGCCAGGAGGAAGACAGCCGATAGAATAGTCTGGCGCTCTCTCTTCCAAACCTCTACACCTCACGGTAGAAGGGGAACGACTAAGTAAGTAAGTAAGTAAGTAATTTCTACAACCCCATCCCCATCACCTTCACCCAAATTATTGGCCATTAATTTCTACAACCCCATCCCCATCACCTTCACCCAAATTATTGGCCATTAATTTCTACAACCCCATCACCTTCACCCAAATTATTGGCCATTAATTTCTACAGTCTGACGCCAGTACCATTCCGCCATTTCCACACTATTAGGGAATGTAGTATGTTACTAAAATGGCAACGAATAATGTATTCTTGGTAGTAATAATAACCTCCCCCCCCCCCCCCCCTTATCTATTCCACACCTACATAGAATAGATAAATTTAAGATACATTAATGAGCACAAGTGTCTTGCAGATAACCGAAAACTGATCAAACTGGCTCACCGTAGTCGGAATTTTAGTTATATATTACCAATATTGCGTCCTGTAGTTCC
Organism: Oreohelix idahoensis; assembly: GCA_024509875.1. NCBI lineage: Eukaryota > Metazoa > Mollusca > Gastropoda > Stylommatophora > Oreohelicidae > Oreohelix > Oreohelix idahoensis. Next base: position 5,048 of record JAMPIV010010563.1, read on the forward strand.
TCTGGCTCTCTGAAGAAACAAAGAAAGAATTGGTCTACTGCACCCTCAGGCATGTCGCACAAGTCGATTAATATAAGGTTGGGCATGGGACTTGCAACCTTGTCATTGTTCACGTTTCACGCTTCGATGCATGACCTGGCCAGACAAGCGTGTCGCCCATCTCTGAGAGAATAATTGAGTTCTTAAAACGTGCTTATACCACATTGACTCCAGGTAAAACTCCGCCTAGGCCGGTCCCAAGCCCGGCTGAAAAAAGGAGGAGGGCGGCCTGCATGGAGGCCGTAAGGAGGCAGCCCCTCCACCATGCAAAGGCACAACAGGCCAATCACCTGTTAGCTTTAAACTTTTGATTACGAGAACTACAAGAGAGAAAACAGGACTGATTCTAAAGGCGACGAACTGGAACGGACTACGGACTACGACTTACGAAACTTGGAACACAAGAAGTATAAATGGGAAGGAAGAGGAGCTGGTGGAAGAGATGAGGAAAGCAAAACTAGAAATCCTGGCCTTAACGGAAACAAAGAAAAAAGGACAAGGAGTCGTGGATCTTGATGGCAATACGCTGCTCTACAGTGGTGTACCCACATCTGAATGAGCTAAATGGGGCGTGGGTTGCATTGTGGCCAAAAACCAAAAATATAGTATCAAGAGATGAAACTGTGTCTCGGAGCGCATTATGGTTGTAAAACTAAAAGAAGGAGAAACCATAGTCAACCTGGTCATAGTGTATGGGCCAAATGAGGATGAGAGAGCAGAGGTCAAGGAAGAATTCTTCGAGCTGCTTCAAAGGACAGTGGATGACTGCCTAGATGAAATTATCATGCTCGGAGATTTCAATGCCAGAGTTGGAAATGACCATGCTAGATGGGGTGGAGTTATCGGAAGATATGGAGAAGATACTCTCAATGACAATGGAAAGCGGCTCCTTTGATTCTGCAGTGAGCAGAATCTGATCATTACAAACACAAAGTTCCCCCATAAGCGCATTGTCACGACATAGACTTTCGCTAAATTGTATATTGGTCACACTGGAGAGCGACAACACTGGTTCGTCTCTTGTAAAAACTTGCTCGGCCAGTTTTCGATTAGACGGAAGCCGGAAGGGAGCTTTTTGGCGCAAAGGGGAATTCTAGATATGTCTGCCGGCCTAAGCGGTCGTTGTCGGCCTTTGTCAGCAGTTTTGCGGGGAAATTATATGGATGCCAGTTTTCGTCATACTTCTTGCTTTTTCATGTTATCGGGAGTAGTTGGTTTGTTACTAGATAGATATTGTGGATTCTAGTGACTTTCTCCTGGATTATACTTATGATAATATTAGCGCAGTTATGTATTGCGTCGTTTTTTCAGGAATGAAGGTCGCCTGTGAGCGATGATTATAGTGTAGCCACTGATTGTGTCTTGTTTATGGCATTGTGAGATTATGTTGTGCTACAGTGTTCTGGCAAGTTGTTAGGCATCCTTCATTGCATTGTCATGCGTATTGTTTTGTGTGTGTACAGTTTTCATTAAAGAGGGTCAGTACCTGTTGCCGGTGTTATGGTGAGTTTGTGTCAGCTAGTGTAGTGTGGTCGTACCTCTAGCAGATGAGCCTTGCTATTGTTGGTGGTGATATATTAATATGATGATGATAAATCCACGTTACACTAGTAGTTATTCTGACATCTGAGGTCTCGTCCGATTTTGTGGTGAACCTGTGGGCCATGGGGCCAGTGATTTTCTAGTATTTGGCTCATATTTATTGCAGACTATTCTTTGGCCATGGAGGCCAGTATGTTATAGCGTTTTCCCAGCTAGCTGGCATCAGTGATTCTATATTATTTGATAATAAGGCATTATAGCCTGTGGGGCAGTAATTATGCCATTATTTATTGTGCACACACAGTGTTAAAAGGCTTGTAACGCCACTGTCTGGCCGCCTTCATATTTTCCGTCAATTCACGGGTGTGAGTTGTTTACGTTTCAGTGTCCAGTTGGAGTTAATGTGTGTGTCGATCTTTTAGTGTCCTGTTTACGGTCGCTTGACCTGACCTCGTTCTCAAGCGCTGACCTACTTGTTGCATTGTAGTTCGCTATGGCTATTTTCTGTAAGTTTTCAGTTTATCGCAGGTGGAATAGTGTGTAATTAAGTTTCAAGTTGTTTGTTAGGGCATTGTTGCAGGGCTGTTTACAGTGGTTGAAGGGTTAAGCTGTTGTTACAGTGTGGGGCAAACGGGTCAGTTTGACACATTTCTGAGTCTTTTTGCTTGTGGGCGACAGTGATCCAGCCGGAGCAGCGGAGTGACAGGTGTGGTTAGAGGGGTTATGTAGGATGTAGAGGAAACCAGTTGGCTATTTTCTTTGGTGTAGTTGGGCCCGAGTGATAGACTGTGGTGTCATCAGGAGGGAGATTTTGTCAATATTGGTGTGCTCAGGGCCCGAGTGGTAGACTGTGGTGTCATCAGGAGTGAGATTTTGTCGTTATAGACCAGTGTTCCTGCAAAGTGATGCCATCATTTTACTACCCAGATGTGCCCACCCAGGGGTGAAAATCTCGTGCATTGACCTCCCTAAGTCGACGCCTGTGACATTGCCTAACAACACAGAAGTGCCTGACCAGGGGCGTATTTCGTCTACAGACGGTCTTACCGACGTGTTGGAGTCCAGTGGATATTACCTTACAGTCTGCTGGGATCCTTGGACCATTCTACGTCTTTATAGACTGGTCGTGTGCTACATATGTGACAGTACCAAGGATCTTACACGTGTACCTGTCGGGTAGACTATTGATAGTAACTGTGTAGCTGAACTTTGCAGAAGTGAACATATCCAGTGATAATATTGACAGTGCTGTGTGAGCGTCGTGGAAAATAGTGCGGTCATCATACAAGAAATTACGGGACAGTGACACTCAGATTTGACAGTTATTCCTGGACTTATATTCGTTTGGATTACGTGTTTTCAAGTGTGGAGTCCTGTTTGTTCTGTTCATCATCTTCGTCAGTGCGGAGGATTCGGCTTACTCAAGCACCGTTGGAGCTTCAGTTAAGTTGTTGTTTGTTTGTTTATGTACTTTATTACCTTAGTAGTTTGTTTATATTTGCATTATATATACATATAGTTGTGGCATTATAGTATATTATTACTGATAGGTTACTTAGTTTATTATCTCTGAAGTGAAGATAGGGCTTGGTGGAAGAGTTACCTTCTAGCACCTCATTGTTGAGTGTGGTTTTTGTAGAGTCTTTGGTGTTATAGTGTAGTGGTGTGTGAGTGTAATCCAGTTTTGGCCTTTCGTGGAAAGGATTGGATTAGACCAATTCTATTAAGTTGTGGCTGTGTTTGTTCTGTGGCGGAGTCTGGCAGACGAACTTCCTGCAACTGCCCTGCATAACATTCCGAGCTAGGTTGGTGTTAGCTGTAGTTGTGGTGTTTGTATTTATATTGTCGTGTACATTTAGTATTTCTTGTGTTCTGTTTAAGTGGTGTGTTCTCTTGTCCTATCTTACTATCTTGTAAATACGTTTACAGGTATCCCGTGTTTTCGTTCGTGCTCAGTCACGCAGTGTAGATATTAATCTATCTCTGCTCTTTGTGTTCTATCGTCCGGTTCCTCGTGACTGGAATTTTGTTTTCGTGGTGTGATGTGTGTGTTTACTTCATCTGTGTAGTCCTCATTTGTGTTCTTTTTGCCACAGTACTTGCATAACAGAGATTATTCAGTGTAATATTAACAGGAGTGTTATTGGATTATAGCACCAGTGTGGGTGCCAGGATAGAAGTGTGGAAGTAATACCTATTTTGAACCAAGTTGACATTAGTGTCAAGATATCAGAAAGTTGTGATTATACAACTATTGATTATCGTAAGTTGATACATTGTTGTCAAGGTGTCAGGAAGCTGGTATTAGACAGCTATTGACTATAGAATAAGGGGTCAGAAAGACCTAATTTTTCACAACTGGTGATAACATAGCCAAAGAGGCTAAGTGTGACTTTATTGATATTATAAGAGGTAAAGGTTAATGATATATTTACACTGAGACTTGAGGTGACATATACTTACATGCATATATATATAGATATATGTATATTGAGAAGAGATATTTATATTTATCATATTTACTGCACCATTGTAACCAGAGAGTTTTCTACTGATATAAGTGAAGAGGTTACAGTACATACAACTGAGCGATTTGATAGTATATATATTGTAAGAAATAATACTGAGCATTCTAAGTGTACATCATGGACATTGATACTTGCATGCGGATACCCCAAGCAGCCGGGTACACGGGAAAAGAATTAGTGGAGTTTGCTAAGGCAGAATTCAATTCACTAGAGAATCAAAAAGATCTGAAAGAGAAAGCAGCAAAGGAGGATAATGACAGGAAAGAGAAGGAAGAGAGGGAGAGAATTGAGAAACAAAATGCTCTAAGAGATGCTCGAGCTGAAGAGTTAGAGCTAAAAAAAAAAGAATACGAATTACATGAAAGGAAGATGAAAGAAGAGAGAGAGTTACAAGAAAGGAAGATGAAAGAAGAAAGTGAGTGGAAACAGAGAGAATTCGAGTTACAAGAAAGGAAGATGAAAGAAGAGAGAGAGTTACAAGAAAGGAAGATGAAAGAAGAGAGAGAGTTACAAGAAAGGAAGATGAAGGAAGATAGAGAGTTACAATTGGAGAAGGAGAGAATGAGAATAGCTCTGGAAGAGAAAATGATGGAAAAGGAGATACAATTAAAGAAGTTAGAAGTGGGTGCGAGTGGTCAGAACTCAACTTCTGGTGCGGCTCATCGTCCTTTTAGACTGCGGCTACCAAATTTCAATGAGAAAATTGATAGTTTAGACTTCTTCTTGGAAAGATTTGAGGCCGAATGTGTGGCCTACAAGGCTGATAGGGATCAATGGCCATCTCTTCTATCAACACTGCTAGTGGGGCCCGCGATGGAGACTTTTTATAGCCTCCCTGTAGAGGAAAGGGCTGATTATGACAAAGTGAAGGAGAGATTGCTCCGGAGGTTCCGTCTGACTGCTGACGGCTACCGGACGCGTTTTAAAAACGCGATGCCTAGTTCAGACCAGGACTTTGAGGATTTTATCTCAAAGATCAAACTTCTGCTGAATAGGTGGATCGAAATGGAGGGAATAACAAATAACTTTAATGGCTTGTTGGACTTAATATTACGAGACAAAGTGTTGTCCTCATGCTCTAGTGAGTTGGTGGCGTTCTTCCAGGAACGTCAACCAAAGGACATTGAGTCCATGACCCAGTTGGGGCACCATTATGTCCTGGCCCATCCGGGCAAACCTATTCAGAAGTCGGGTCTGACAGAAGACATAGTTGCCAGTGTGGGCAAAGTTCAACGCCAAACTAGGCAAAATCAGTCAGATAAGGCAGACAGGGGTCAAGAGCAGAGTTATGAGAGGCCCTCCAGTCCTTATCGGCCATATAGAGGTACTAATACGAATTTTCGTTCCCATAGGAACAGTTGGCCGAGGTGGCAGAGCCAACGTTATGATAGTTATAGCAACGGAGGGGATCGTCAAGCGCGAAAGCAGGTACGATTCGAGGACTCGCGTGACGAAGACCGATTTTGGTATAAAACCAAAGATCATAAGCAGAGGAGTGCGTCCTCAGAGAGTCGGTCTTCTGACTCTGATGCGGGGTCTTCGTCATCGAAGGGCTCCAGCAAAGGTACACGCGAGGAGAAAAAGAAAGAGCGCGTGTGTACCAATTGCGGTGGCAGGGGTCATAGTGCTGATAGCTGCACTACTCCGATTGAACACGCAAATTCCGCGGTTGTGTTGGACACAATGAACAGCGAGGACTGTGCGGGGTGCCGCCCTCTGTTCAATGCGAACGAGAGATTAGTGCTACAATGTGGGCATGCGGCACCATGTCTATCGGCAGTGCATGAGACTGGCAAGGTGATCCTCCACGAAGGAAAGGTGGAGAATAGACCAGTCCGGGTGTTGAGAGACACCGGATGCACAACAATTGGGGTGCGTCGATCTTGCATCGACGACTCATGCCTGACTGGCAAAACGGTAAAATGCACCACGTTCGGGGGCAAAGTTGAGACTTACCCCCAGGCGTGCATTAGTGTGGGACACACCGTTCATTACGGGTAGAGTCTACGCGTTGGTCCTGGAGGATCCGATTGCCGATTTAACCGTCGGTAATGTACGCGGGGTGCATAGTGCCATAGGTGTAGCTGATGCAGAGGCTCAGCATCACCAAACTTCCAAGATTGATAAACAAAAGGTACACCGGAAGCGTAGTTCGCGGCATGTACCGAAGGACATGACTAGGAGCAGTGGGGACTTATATTCAAGTCCGAGAGTTAGTGATCGCACAGTTTTGGTGCGTAATGTGCCACTGAGTGCTAGTTGGCGCACACTCAGACGAGTGTTTGATGAGGTTGCGCCGGTTAAGTTTGTAGAAGTATTGTCGCTACGCGACAATACCAAAATGGCACGTGTTACTTTTGTGAATAGTTGGGGTGCGCGTAGGGCAGTTAGGCAGAAGCATATGTCTTTGCTTCGAAACCATCTGCTAATAGTTCAGCGTTAGCTAGAGCTAGATTTTCGGGTTCGTTTTAGTAAGATCTTTCGGTTGACGCGAACCGAACCTGATAGGCTCTGACCCGCGCCCCCAGTTCTACTATTATATCAATATGAGGATGTTGTAAATGTAGTAACAGATGTCTTGTCCAGGTTGTCAAATAATTGAACAGTTATAGTTTCTGGGAAAACTTACATCTGAAAAGAGAGTATTTATTGGAATTTATGTAAGTAAGGCATTATGACTATTTCAGTTGATATTTCATGATGATGTATTTTAATATTCAATGTATGGTATATGCTGCCATAGAGGCAAGATCTAGTAGGTGTACTCTATGTGTGGACATACCATATTATATTATGCCTATAACTATGTTGTGACATGATGATTGTGTTACGAGAACTTAGGGTTTGATTGGTGACAATCAGGTATTTGGATTTTGTGTAACATGCATGATGTGTAGACTACTCCAGGATCAGTACCCAGTGTAGATTGGTGCATATTTCTTTGTATTGAGTCTAGTAAGTGAAAAGGCATGTACGACGAGGGTATAGCACAACTCTGGCATTCTTTATTTGCATAAGGAGGTGCTATCTCGGCATTTGTTCGTCCATACTCCAAAGAGGGGCTGGGCATGACTCCTCCGGTGGAAGAAAACTGCGTTTTCTTTCTTAAGGGGGGGATGGATGTCACGACATAGACTTTCGCTAAATTGTATATTGGTCACACTGGAGAGCGACAACACTGGTTCGTCTCTTGTAAAAACTTGCTCGGCCTGTTTTCGATTAGACGGAAGCCGGAAGGGAGCTTTTTGGCGCAAAGGGGAATTCTAGATATGTCTGCCGGCCTAAGCGGTCGTTGTCGGCCTTTGTCAGCAGTTTTGCGGGGAAATTATATGGATGCCAGTTTTGGTCATACTTCTTGCTTTTTCATGTTATCGGGAGTAGTTGGTTTGTTACTAGATAGATATTGTGGATTCTAGTGACTTTCTCCTGGATTATACTTATGATAATATTAGCGCAGTTATGTATTGCGTCGTTTTTTCAGGAATGAAGGTCGCCTGTGAGCGATGATTATAGTGTAGCCACTGATTGTGTCTTGTTTATGGCATTGTGAGATTATGTTGTGCTACAGTGTTCTGGCAAGTTGTTAGGCATCCTTCATTGCATTGTCATGCGTATTGTTTTGTGTGTGTACAGTTTTCATTAAAGAGGGTCAGTACCTGTTGCCGGGGTTATGGTGAGTTTGTGTCAGCTAGTGTAGTGTGGTCGTACCTCTAACAGATGAGCCTTGCTATTGTTGGTGGTGATATATTAATATGATGATGATAAATCCACGTTACACTAGTAGTTATTCTGACACGCATACATGCATACACTAGATGTGAAACAACAAAGAATAAGATATCAGTGATCGACTATGCCATTGTTAGGAGGAGCTCATGTCAAAAGAACAACTGAAAGTGTTGCTCAGCCTAGGAACTGCCCAACATCACCCAAGAAACTAAGTAAACGAACTGGAGAAATGAGCATTAAAACCTACAAGCTGAGAGAGCCAGAAATTGACCAGATATCAGGGGCTTATTGTGGCAGCGGTGAGCAACACAGAAGAACAACCTGATGACTTGGAAACCCTCTGGCTTAAATTCAAGGACATCATAAAGACAGCTGCTGCAGAAGCATGTGGTGAAGTCCGACTTGGGAACAAAAGAAAGAGGACGCCATGTTGGACAGAGGAAGTCAAAGAGAAAATAAGAGAGAAGAAAATGGCATGGAAACAATACTTAGGAGCTAAAAACACAACAGGATCAATGGAGAAATATAGAGAATATGTGACACTCAGAACAGAAGCAAAGAACAAGGTGCTAGCAGCAAAACCGAAGTCCTGGGAAGAATTTGGAGAAAAGCTAGAAAAAGATGCGCAAGAAAACCAGAAATTGTTCTATAAGACCCTAAAGAACATGAGGAAGGAAAAACAATGCCCTCTCAAATTTATAAAGGACAAGCAATAAAAATTGCTTACTGCCCGAAGGAAGTAATGGAAAGAATATTTCTCAGAACTCCTGGATGGTGAGCATGGTGAAGCATCAGAAATGATAACCACTAGCACAGAAGAGAAAACCAATGATGGTGAAGATGACATAAAGACGGAAGAACTGAAAATCAAGATGGGCAAAGCAGCAGGGCATGATGGTATAACACCAGAAATGGTTAAGTACATGAAAGCATCAGGCGACCTATTACTCTTAAGGGTCCTACAGGCAGCGTGGTGCAACAAGACCGTAACAAAGGATTGGGAGATTGCCATCATAACACCAATTTTCAAAAACGGTGACAATCGACAATGTGGAAACCAAAGAGGCATATCCCTTCTCAGTGTCCCTGGTAAAATCTACTTTAGAATCCTAGGGCAGAGACTCCGATGCCTAGCTGGGCCACAATTGGATGAGGTCCAGTGCGGATTCCGAGCAAACCGAAGTACTCAAGACCTAATCTTCACACTCAGACAGCTGAGTGATGGTCATAAGCAGCTCTAAACAAAATCCATGGTGATATCACGAGAAGAAAGAAGACATCAGATTAAGCTGGGAGAACAGGTCCTGGAGCATGTCGACCACTTTAAATACCTCGGAGCTATTATAGACCGAAAGCGAGGCACCAAAGAAGAGATGGCCACTCGAAAAGCAGCAGCTGGGAGACTTTTTCAGGCCATAAATCGAGGATTCCTAGCAAGAGAGGTGGGTGTTAAGTCATATTTTAATTAAGGGGAGTTAGGTGTTAAAGACTGGAGTGTATGGGTCGGATTTTTTGTACACGCTTGTAAACACGCTCTGCGTGATGAGAGAATTAGTGCAATCTTGCAGTGTTGATGATACGATTGATCATCATGCTAATTTTAGTACTTCTTGTAACCCAGTTCGACATACCTCAGTACGTCGTTATTCTAATTTTGACTCTTCTTTAACTACTATTATAGAAGAAGATCCTTCAGTTTTGTCTGATATACACACTAATTTTATAGCTACGACTGAATCTACATCCAGTCACGTTGATTGCAACTTCTTTGCTGCAATGACTAGCGTTTTCTTTGCCACATGTACGGACTTAGTTGTTAGTACATATATGTACCTTATGAGTTTCTTTAGCTTTCTTGCTGGACCGGTTAGCTCGGTATCTTTGTCTTTTACGACTTTTTGTCGCACTCACTGAGCTCCTTTTAAACTTCGACGTAGGTCCAAGTTTACTACTGTATGCTTTTACATCTTTATTATATCTTTCTTACTTTTTTCTTTGCCCAGTACACAGGCTATGACTTCAGTTCAGCCTTTAAGAATTACGCCTTTGTCTACTGCATTTCCTTTGTCTTGCGCAAAATCTCAGATTGTCAGCCATCATGGCACTCTTAGTCATCACTACCATCTTATAGATTTCCTTTTAGATTTCGGGGTTACTTATATACCCACGACTCTATTATACATTAATGCACACTGGTAGAACACTTTTATGACCCTGTTTAATTCATGATCCTAAGTTTGTCTGTGCTACTTTCTCTGTTACCCTTTCTTGTGTAACGGAGGAAGGTTTGATTAACATCGTACAGGGGTCGGAAGTTTACACGGCCACATTTGATAGGTTAGAATTGAAATTAACTGTTGTATTTCATAAAATCCTACCTTTACCAAACAGAGATTTTCATTTGTGTTTTTTTCCCAGCGACGTCTTTGCGATGAGAGTCAGGGCTGCTATATTGATTGAGTAGGCTGTGGTATTTATCGCTAGATTTGCTGTTCCAATGAAACCAGTCGGCAGTTTGACGGCACACTAGATGTTTTTGGTATCTTCGTGCTCATAGGATGTTCCAAGACTACTAGAGTTGTCCTTTCTATGCAACGTATCTAGGATAGTAGATAATATTGTATATTGGTATAGTATAGTATATTAGATAGTACTGTATTAGGATATGATGTAACTTTTTTAAGATAGTATGTTGGTTCATCTTTATGCACCAATTCATTACCATATTGTTCTTATACTACTGTGTTTTGATAAATGTTGAGCGTATGACAATTGTAATGATGCTATTATTTTTACGTATCTGATCATTACGATACATTTGGGTATTGTACATTTTTTTTAATAATTTAAAGACTATAAAAAGGTACTTTATAAGTTTATTAATTTGGTTATCATGCACATTATGTTATTTTTTAAATGGTAACTAGTTATTTGTCTTTTGGTATAAATATGTATGGCTTAACTTACCATGATATATCATTGTCTGCTCATTCTTCTTGTACTTCATCTGGTCTTTTTACTTTTCACTTATGATGTCATAGCTAGTCTATACTTGATATACTTTATATTTCTTTGAATTTGTTGATCTTCGTATGCTTATCTCATTATCTTTCTATACTTCATTTTTTTTTTACTTTACACTTACTTCTATCCCTCTTTTGTTCTTTTTTGTTAACATGACTTAACATAGTGTAATCCTTATGTGTAGATATTGTGATTGCATTCGACCTCAATTTTTTTTGTTGGATGTAATTTTTTTCCAAAAAAATGATCATATCATTTTTTTTCCCTGGGACTCGGTGTAGTCTGTTAAGTCATATTTTAATTAAGGGGAGTTAAGTGTTAAAGACTGGAGTGTACGGGTCGGATTTTTTGAACACTCTTGTAAACACGCTCTGCGTGATGAGAGAATTTCTTAGTTGAGGGGTGGAAAGCGGAGTAATGTTTAAACTGTTTCCTGACTAGTTGTTACTTTGTTTAAAGATAGGATAAAGAAACTGGTCGAACGTTCTATGAATTAGTTTTGGGGGGAAAGTCGGATGAATTCAGCTCACATCTCAAGCTGCGAGTTTGCGCTTGAATGATTTTTACTGAGCTGTTTTGAGCAGCTGTTATTTCGTGACAGTACGTTTTCGGGCAGAGCTTGAAAATGGACGTGATCCATTTTGCTAGTGTGTTCCAGCATATTTCTTTTGTGTGAAAGGGGAATTTAATAGAGAGTGAAGATATTTTTGGGCCATGGATTGTAGGCCATTATATACATTCATATTTCCGAAGACGGATTTTTGAAGTTCGATAGATTATTTAAGGGAATGTTCTTTCTCCATGGAGATGTGTTATACAGGCCTTGGAGTATGTTGACCCAGGCTATATTATTGTAAACTGTGAGGTATACAGTCCCTTTCTTGAATGGATATTTTGCCATGATGTTTATGATTATGAGCTGCTGTGCTACGCAGCCTTTGTGCTTGGAATTTGTGTACCAGTAACTGAGTCGTATGAATTTTCTTACTGATGTCTGATGATCTGTAATGAACTGTCATCGATGATTATATACTTTTGGATTATGCATTCAATTACCTATGGATATTTTTGCTTACCTGATGTGTAATGATTTGCCGTGAACTGTAACCTGTGAAGTGTGCTGTCCCATCGTCAGTGTTGCGGTGTTAATAAACTGTGAAAACGTTACAGCTAGTTTCAATAATCCTTGACTCTTATCTTTACTGTGGTGTGTGGTTCCAGTTGATGCAAGTATACCCGAACTCTTAACATTCGCCTATGCATATATACCACATTACACACCTGTCGGCCATACGTAAGCCCGACCATAAGCTGATTGCCTTCATCAGAGAAAGATATTAACATTGTCTTCCTACGCCACTTAATAACTTGTAACAGAAAATGATGGCCTGTGTGGCCTGTTATAGAGAACCTATATATAAACAGTGGGTAATGTCGTATATTTTTTTATAGGAACTTAAGATCAATTATGGTCCCGTCTAAATAGAACTAGAACGGTGATAGCTCAGTGGGAGATAAGGTAAAGAAATAGATTTTCACGAGTGAAATGGTGAAACGTAAAGTCTGTCCCTGGATTTAGAGATAATCTATCCAGCCTATCGGTTACGACTGAGATTCTTAGATCGGACAGTTTCCCTATAAATATATATAGATATATTCAACCACTCACCTCTACACACACACAGATATGTGACGACAATTAGACGCACAGACGTGAAAACTATAGCTATGAAATAGGGATCTTTTGGGACAAGCTGACGAACACACGTGAAAAAAGTTTATGTAAATTTTATTTATCATAAGAAACTTCACAACAGAAATAAATTTTGAATATCAAATCAAATACAAATAAACATAAGTTAATGAATTAATCAAGAAAATAGACTCATAGGTGTAATTCTCCCTCCCTCTGTTGAGACAAGATCCCGTTAGAGAAAAGTTATTAACCCCAAAAAGAGTCACAGATGTATACGCTATGGTCTAGGATTTCCCTCTACAATAAAGAACAGTGTTTATACGTTAATCTATTCTGAAAGGGGCAGCATTAGCAAAACTTTCACACAAAAAATACAAAGTTAGTACTTGGGTTATACAATGAAAGAATTATTCATCCCGGCTTTCACTCGCTCTGACAGACCTGTGATCACAACCAGTCACTCTTACCTAATAGGTGCTTTCACAACATCTGGAACAATCGTAAGGTACACACAGCCTATCCAAGGTTTGGTTATTGGCGAATCAAGCCCCAGTTTCTCCAAAGACTAATGAAATCAAATGATGGGAAACGCTTGATTCGCTCCTGTTAGTAGGATGCTGGAAATGTCGCTTCAATTTTTGTCCAGGTAGTAAAATAATTAAGAGATCTAATGTTCACAGTGTACAGTAGCTTGGAATCTTCAATCGTTAGATCGAGCGTCAGGTAAATAAATCTGTTCAGGATAGATATTCTTCACAACACAGTGATTGTTTTTCAGGTAATGTCAAATGTTTGATTATATCGCCAACATAGGCTGAATGTATATGAACTTTGGAAAAGAAATCTGGATATTCTACGATAAGTCCAGTTACAATTTATTCTTAATATTCTTTGGGCTGGTATTCTGTCTCTTTCTAGGTGTAAAACACGAGGCCAAACAAATCACCTTGAAAACCCGATATTTATATCAAAATGTTCTTTTTCTAAAGTTATTCTCAATTTCATAAGAAAGCCGCTGGTACATTTTTAGGGTTTGACCCAAATACTGTATAAAGAGAAAAGATACAAATACTTAACATAATACGAGTATATTATACACAATCCTATCCTTACCTCGCGTAACATACAATATATTTATCCACTTCGGTTATTTAACTTTAAATTATAAACTACGAGCTTAGACCTTGTCTTATCGTTTAAAAACTTCCGTAAAATAAATTCTAGTCATTAAAAAAAAATCAGTCATCATGAATTAGAAATACATACATATTTCGTCAATACTCATGATGAATCAGTGCATTTACTTAGTTGGTTAAAATATTCTCTGACTGGTTACTAGCAGTTAATAAAGTTTATATTATAACTGGAAGAGTTTAGCTAGAAATTATTATCTGTTCTGCTAGCCACTGTAACACTGTAAAACCTAGAGAAATATAATTGACGGACCTATCTAGTAAATCACTCTGCACAAAACCCTTAGAGAAATATAATTGACGATTTAATTAGTTAAATTACTCAAACTACTAGTATAATAATTACCACAAGCCAGAAATAAACGATCTCCAATCGAAAAACTAAGTGATACTACTATTATAAGAGATCTTTAGAATCGAAAGCTAGATGTTCTCTGAAATTCTGGCGGTACTGGATAAATTGAGTTAGAATGCTCGGATATATATATGTCTGAAATCAAAGAAATGAACACTATAGACCGAAAACCAGACTTTCTGCCAGATGTTATCACCTACGGGGAAATCTCTGCTCAAATTCTAGATCAAGAAAATCTACACCCTATTCCCCTGCACACTCTTTAGATCAGGCGTAACGTAATTGACCAGACCGTGCGAGATTTCTTCGATCGTAAAATCACACTGTTTACCGCCCTGCGGACATGGCTATAGAACGAAATCGAGCGAGTCCGCTCTTTGATCTGGCGATCTGCCGTGTTTAATTACTTTCTAGCGAACGGATTACAAGGGAGGTAATAGCAATTTGCTCCCCTTGGTTCCAAAATTATCTGCTCTTAGTACTAAAAGTAATACATCCTTGATCGCTGTCTTATCTATTACCACGATTTTCAATCGCTGGCGTTAAGAATAAATTACAGATACCACGCTCAGCGTAACTAATAGGTCTGCTGGTTGAACATCATCAAAGACAATAGCGAACAGCAATAAAATGAGTGCTAAATTAGAAAAAGGGCCCGATCTCTGAGCGTTAGAATGGTTTATGTTAACGAAACAGGCGTAGGTGAAAATTTGGTAAAAGAAAGTGTAGATAAAGAAATAGATAGATGAAAGCTATTTTCATAATATGTCACAGGTAAGAAAACGAAGATGGCTGTATACCGCTCCACCTATGTCCCAGTCTTGACATATGGATGCGAGTCATGGGCAATGACTACAACCCACAAAAGCAAGATCCAAACCTCAGAAATGAGGTATCTGAGGAAGGTGGTTGAAGTAACAAGAAGAGACATGGTCTGCAACCAGACGATACGTCAAGGCCTAAAATCCCACCCCCTGCAGACCCAAGTAGAACAGTCCCAACTAAGATGGTTTGGCCATGTCTGCAGAATGGGAGAAGATCGGCTACCACGACAAGCATGGGAAACAAAGAGCCAGGGATCCAGACCCCCAGGACGACCCAGAGTCCGCTGGGAGGACAACATTAGACAACATTTGAAGGACCGAGGACTAGAATGGAACCAGGCCAGGAGGAAGACAGCCGATAGGATACTCTGGCGCTCTATCTTCCAAACCTTTACACCTCACGGTAGAAGGGGATCGACTAAGTAAGTAAGTAAGACTTCAGGTAAATGCGAGCCTGAAGTGTTTGCTAAGATTGTATAATTACTTCCGACTCGACAGGAAAAATGTAAGAAGTTGTAATGTAAGCATTACATAGAATTGTCCGATGTAGCAACTCCATATATGGAGGATGACTGTTTGAAATTTTCAAACGCATGAATCATCCAGAATACTGCTTGAGGAAAACTTTTCATAATATGAATTTTGAATGTATTGGCTGACATTTGAGGCGCCAATAAACAACCACGCGATTGGAAGATTTGCCAGAACGCCATACATGAAGCGTGGGCCGAGAGCTACGATATAACGTAGAACATCTAGCATACGACACTGCATTCCAAAAATCGTCAAAGTATACATCTAGAACCTTGCCACAGGACAGAATAGAGTCAGGATTCTGAATTTTTAGGAACGGGAAAACGTATTAGAGCATCTTTTATCCACTGGAAAAGAAAGCTTGCCAATATTAATGCGGATCCGGACTCCCACAGAAACTACTTACACGTCGCAGAGGAATTATAGAATAAGAAATATTATCCCAGACGTGCGTTCGAGGCATCTGTGTTAAGTTGACAAGACTATTTACCTGAGCAAGACGTCTAAGATTTGCCTAGTTACTAGGGTGAGTTGTACATATTTTTATACTTTGAATTTTACTGATTTGTACAAGCTAGGAGTGTTAAAGATTCTTACGAAGCTGGCAACCTCAGCATGTGAAAAGAATACATTCATAAACCACCACAGCAAGCGCTGGTGATTGCTTCATGCTAGTTCTCAAGGAAGAACCAAAATCAGAGGTAATCCCAGACTCCAAGGGTGAAAGGAAGGGGATAATGGTGACATCATATGTTTATTGTCATTTGTAATGAGTTGTATGTATGCTTAAAGGCACAAGCCACTTGCCGCCGTCCAGTTGAAATTTTTTCATTACATTAACTAAAAGAATGGTGATTTTTCGTCACATCCCCTGAGTTATATAATATACACCCAGGGAGAGTACAAATTCTGAAGAAAAAAAATCGGTGACGGACAGCGTGGAAAGGTGCCTGATTTAAATCAAGAGAGCAAACACTTAGCCTCGGAATGTGTTCATTTACTCCTTCTAAAGTTGGTGGTGTGGATTGGAGAGACCCGCGTTACCAGCTGTACTTGTAATTGGTTCGCAGCTTGAGATCGGCACGTGAAACCTACATCCCACGGGTGGTGAAAATCCATGCCTTGACCAGAAGCGGTTACCTCCAGAATCCTTTGTAGACGTGCCCATGCCACAGAGACGAAGTGAGGAACAAGCAGCACCAACATTTCAGCAATTTGGAAGCTAAGTTATAAGTTTAGCAGGCCACATCAAAAGACTATATTTTCATCTCCCAAACCGAGATCTAAAATGAAGCATAAATTCTCATAATTACCATTTCATATTTATTTATAATTTGTTTCAAAGTAATTGGGCATTAAACTTGTATATGTTGATTTTGACAAATTTATAGTTGAATTAATCATTACGAAGAGAAAGTATATATATATAAATATACCTCGTATATATATATATATATATATATATATATATATATATATATATATATATATATATATATATATATATATATATATATATATATATATATATATTTATATATATTTATAATATATTTATAAATATACAGTACTTTGCAAAAAAAATGGCAGTCATATTGCTCAGCTAAATAAGCTGAAATCTGATTAAATATGCATGTTCTGCCCCAAATTTGCTCTCCACTGAAGTGAGCAAACACTACCAAAAGTAAAAAAAAAATAGCGTAGAGTAAAGTCCCTTGATAATAGAGCAGACGACAATTTCTAATGCTAGTGGCAGAAAATGGATACAAAGTCAAAGTGTATGTTAATTTCACAGCTTTGGAATGAAGGAAATCAAACATGTTCCAACATTTCTAAAACCTTGAACATTCCTGAGCGGACTGTCTACAGAGTTGTGAGTAAATTAAAAGCAGGTAATGGAATCGAGCGAAAAGAAGGTAGTGGGAGGCCAATAATTTTGGACAAAAAGGACCATCGGCTTTTCGCCCAAATCGTTCGGGCTGGGCCAATGAAGAGTGTAGAAAACATACGTCAGCGCATGATCGAGTTGGGAAGCCCAGAGGTATCTAATGCTACTGTCAACCGGGAGCTACACAGGATGAATTACACAAAAAAGCGGGTAATTTCGTCACCATTGCTCACAGAGACTCACAAACAGATGCGCTTGAACTGGTGCCACGAACACCAAAATTTGTCATGGGACAATGTGATTTTTTCAGATGAATGTTCTGTTTGGTCTTATCCTGCTCAAATAAATATTTGGACGAAAGACTCTGTAACGCCTGTGTACCAGCAACCGAAACATACCCAGAAATTCCATCTTTGGGGAGGGGTGTCAGCAAGAGGTGCCACCCCACTGTGTGTTTTCACAGGAATTCTCACGAAAGAACGGTACATCGACATACTAGAGGGACACCTTCTGCCATTTATGCAGGTCATGTACCCCGATGGGTGCACATTTCAACATGACAATGACCCAAAGCATACAGCTCATACCACAAAAGCATGCCTGCAAGAGAAGAATGTGATAGTGCTGAAGTGGCTTAGCAACAGTCCCGACCTAAACCCAATTGAAAAAGTTTGGGCACTACTCAAGAATCATTTAAAAAGAGTGGACTCAGAGACGTTGAACAATTGAAGAAGGTAGCTGAAAAATACTGGGACAGTCTGACTCACAATTACCTACAAACACTTGTGGGAAGTATGCCTCGCCGCATCCAGGCTTGCCTTGCTGGAGAAGGCAACTTTATATTGTACTGAAACCACTGTTAATAGATAGGGGAGATACCAATCTTCCTCTGGACATACATTTTTTATTATTATTTGCTTCTATGAGTGTGCTGCGTTGCGAAAATATGACTGCCATTTTTTTTGCAAAGTACTGTATATATATAATATATATATATATATATATATATATATATATATATATATATATATATATATATATATATATATATATATATATATATATATATATATATATATATATATATATATATATATATATATATATATATATATATATATATATTTTTTTTTTTTTTTATTTTTTTTTTTTATTTTACCAGCGGCACTTGGGCTTTCAGCCCTTCGGCCCAATGACATGTCATTGCGAGGCAGGTGAGCCTGTGGACTTTCCTTCCAACCCGGCCAGGAGCTTCGCTCCTTCCCATCCACAGAGGGTTTATCTCAGGAGCCGTTAAGGTTATTCAGTCAAAATCCCGGTCGATGAGACTCCTTCAACTGCTCACGCCCGGGCTTGAACATATCTATATCGAGCTAATAAAAGGAATTTTCCTGAATTAAATCAGCTGGGGCGCTTAAACGAGCAGATCATTTATATCCATCTTCACAAAAGGCGGCGGGTCAGATACAAAGTTAACGTGCTAAGACTTCTTCAGCATTGTTCTTGACTTCTAAAATATCTTGTGAACACTCCCTCGAGGTAGAAGCATTATTATCCTTCTATCTACAACTCTGCCAAGTGTAATCTTGTGCGAAGGTAGACACCTTTGAAGACCCACATTCGATACTCTATGACACTCTAGGTTTTGGCCACTGTTGAACCATTACTGCAGAGCAAGGGGAGGCAACCAGTGACAGCTCCGTAAAGAACGCAAAGGAATGAATTCATCATCCTAACCCTCCACTCCCAAAGGAGCATAGGCCTTCAACAAACACATGCCAAGTCCTCCTGTCACGTGCCATCATCTCAAGTTCTTTCCACGTTCTCCTCATCATTTTCACCTCTGTTTCCAGCTCTCTTCTCCATGTGCTTCTTGGTCTACCTCTGCCTCTCTTGCCCTGGGGGTTCCAGAACAAGGACTGCCTTGCAATGCTATCAACAGGTTTCCTCAGTGTGTGTCCTATCCATCGCCATCGTCTTCTTCTTATCTCTTGTTCCACTGGCACTTGTCTAGTTCTTGTCATCAGTTCCACATTGGTAACCTTGTCATACCATTTTAAGGAATGAATTACTAATTTTGTATTGATAAAGCGCAGTCAAGAACAAAGTCATTTAAAAGACTTGTCTAATCTGCGGAAAAGACATAGTTGCTGTGGCGTTTTTGCAAGGGACATTTCACAATAGCTTACTTCCGCCGGTATTTGAAAGCGCGGCCACCAGTCGATGGCGTTCAACCGGTAGACGCCAAGGCATGTTTTGGTTGATTTTTAGACAATTCTTAAGCTAGGAAAATTTCATATTAGCCCACTCCCGCCAGGCATTTGAAAGCGCTGTTTACCAAGGATTGAAGCTACTTTTTCAGCGTCCCCAGCAAAAGCCAAGAGGTAGATTGCTAAAGCGAACTTTATTCTTAAACTGCGCAAGATGGAAAGCCATCTTTTCTTTGAAATAAAGTTTATATTTGATAACATATCAATTAGACTGAAGTTTCCATCACTCTACTGATATAACTGCAAGACACAGATTGTGGGGCAGAGATGCATTACGTACATGCTATCCTTATTTCAAATTCCAAATAACCTGAAACCTGAAAACAGACTTATGATTTTATGAGTTTAGATCTTCAGAGAGTTCCGTGTTTCTAAAGTAGGTTCCCACAACTTCTGGGTTGCGTACCGTTGTTTTATGGCATCTCACTTTCACATTTGTCCTGCCTTTCCCCTCTAGCTTCTTCCTTGCAGATTCTATGTTAGAGCTTGAATGGTCGCTAAACAAAAAGTTGGTTACATTATTCACGAATGGAATAAGGAACACTCGAGGCCGATAGTGCAGAACCCTACTACCCAGCACCAAGAAGAGATCAATTGATAATTTTCATACTGAGAATAGCTTGACTGCTTGCGTCAGGGTCAGCGAATCAGAGCTGACCAAGACTCTACTCCACCTCCACGTGGTGGTACTGGAAACAGGCTGCATCAATGCAGTCTGGCTGAGAGAGTAGGGATCGAAGTGGGAAGGCAAACCCGGTCCCCAAAAATGCCGTGCCGAAGTCGGATGTGTCGGCCGAAAGGCGCAAAAATCGCAGCTTCGCTGTAAACGGGCACAACGCAACCAACGTCCTTTTCATGACGAACGAGGAAGAAGAAGAAGATAGAGAACCGGTCATTGCAGACTCAAATACCACTGTTCAACAAACTGAAAATCGTACAAACATATGTGTCGGGAGGACAAACAAAAGTAAAACATGTCTTGCAAGACGCTCGGCTCCATGAAGGAGCAAAGTGCCAGCTTGGCCTTCTCCAATCCAGACGAGAGAGTAACGTATGGTGACGAGAGAAGCCTGAGACGGTCTTCCAGATTTATATATGTGGTTATGAGAGAGCGAAAGAAGAAGAAGAATAATACACGAATTTACATGACGTGTTTAGTTTTCTTTCACGTAATAGGTAAAAGGGTAATCTCATAGCAGATACTGCCGGTGTTAGAGACTTTGCTATATTAAGTCCAGTTTCACGATGTGGGTTAACCAGTTGCCTTCCTCGTGGCCTTTGCCTTACCAAACTCAAGAGCAGAGTCAGGTACCCATTTCAGCTGGGTAGACTGAAGCTTGACGCTATCGTGTTTCGAACCAGGTACCTTCGCCGCGAGAGACCAGCGCTCTAACCACTTTACCAATCGGACTCTCTACATTCACGTGCAGCTCTATAAACACAGGGCCAGGACGTGACTAGACCTTGGCGAATTAATTTTCCGTCACCTCTAATATCCTTATTTTGATTTAGCGAATCTGAAAAGTGCACTGACATAAATGGACTCCACAGTAATAGAAAAGCTCTGGGAAGCCATAATTTACTCGTGGCTGGCCTGAGAAAATATTGTCCTTTTTCCCAGATTTAGGTGGCATGGAAGCCAAATGAAGACATTTCAATAATCAGATAACACAATTTAGGTTACAAAAATATGTCGCTCTGCACGAACGCTAAAATACAAGAAAGGAAGGCAAAAAATGTGTTATGATATTTGGTTTGGTTTGGTTTAAAGGACTATCTTCATTGCACACGGACAACTCCATCAATGCTCCGATCTTCTCTCTTAGATCACACGCCGTACCTTTTTGCCACTGCGACCCCCAGTTGTGATATTTCATCTGAACAAGCAGAAAAACATACTTATTAGGCGAAAAAAGTAACAAACAACAACAACAAATATTGTTGTCATGAAATACGATAAACACCCATGTGTTACCGGGTACCGAAAGGGGAGAAAAGAATGGCACTTTTGTTCCCAATCTTACTTACTTACTTAGTCGTTCCCCTTCTACCGTGAGGTGTAGAGGTTTGGAAGAGAGAGCGCCAGACTATCCTATCGGCTGTCTTCATGCAACGTAATTCGTCTTGTCTGTTTACCTGACCATCCTTGCTGAGAGAGTA
This sequence comes from Oreohelix idahoensis, assembly GCA_024509875.1. Taxonomy (NCBI): domain Eukaryota; kingdom Metazoa; phylum Mollusca; class Gastropoda; order Stylommatophora; family Oreohelicidae; genus Oreohelix; species Oreohelix idahoensis. Next base: position 26,830 of record JAMPIV010010563.1, read on the forward strand.
GACAAGTGATGCAATATTGACTGACAGTCATGTTGGTAAAATTCTCGTGTACCAAACATTGGGCGCTACGGATTACCAAGACGTACGCCCAGCAAGTTTATTTAGCGCTGATATGGCTATTGTGATTCACTAATTACTGTCGTGAAGAGTCACAGCCCAGATGGTTAAACGAGAGTCAGTGTTTGCACAAGGACAGGGAGAATAAATTATCCGTCATATTAACAGACATGCACTTGGAAGACGGAATGTTGTAATAGCTTCCGGGCAGAATTGTTACGAAGACATTATTTGTGATAATATAAGAAACTGTAGTGGTAATCATTACCAAGAGCTGACGGATATGCCAATTCCATATTTGGAAAGTGACCTCTTAAATAACACGCGGAATTTTACAATGAGGACATTTTTTGAATAAACCCCATCAAACCAAGCATGATTGTAACTATTGGCCGGCATTCGAGATGTAAACTTAACAACATTTCTGATTTGAGCCTGGTCTAATAGTATATAGCAACGTGCTTGGGATGAAAGTTGCAATATACCCTGACACTTTAGTCGGTTGAAAAGCACTGTGTGAAATTCAACTCGTTAAGAGATCAGCCAGACAGCCAAAGTAAGGAATAACATCAGACTTCCATTTACCGGACCGGATCTTGTTTGAGCATCTTGAGGACTTATTTCCCAGGAAAACTCTACCTTTATCAACATGGAAAACCGGAATCCTAGGAATCTGAACACGAAGTCAGAGTGGGAACTTATTGTAAAGTAACACCCCAGACTGAATTTTAGAGGCATCTTAAACAAGTTGCCTTAACTGTTTCTCTGAGCCAGGAGTCTGTGATCCCAGAGACAATTTTAGGGTGAGTTCTTATTCTTCTTCTTTGATCCTTAGCCGCCGACCGTCGAAGCAGTCAGTGGCCATCACGCCTAGTTGCGTCTTGTAGGGCAACAGCAAATTGATTCCACTTTGCTCGGTCGGTGGCCATCCTTCGTACAGTGCCCCAACTCTGGTTCATTCTTTGCATCTCAGCCTCCACAGTCCTCCGCCAGGTTGTTTTTGGTCAACCTCTCTTTCGTTTTCCTTCAGGGGTCCAAAGCATAGCTGTTCTTGTGATGGCACTGGGGTCTCTTCTGAGGACATGGCCAACCCAGCTCCAGCGTCTGCCAGCTATGATGGTGGGCATGTCCTCTTGCTTGCTACGAGTAAGCAGATCTTGGTTAGTGATGGTATTTGGCCAAAAGATTCGGTAAATTTTTCTTAGGCATGAGGGCTTATGGAATTCCAAGCTGCATAGTGTCAATCATAAAAAGCCTCTATGCCAACTTTACGTGTAGTGTTGGGCAGAGCAACCTAACCTTTGAGGTGAAAAACAGGAGACTGTCGTAAATTTATTTTGAGAGAAAAGAGTCGTAGAAATAGTGGTCCGGTTTAGAGTGGAAAATGATGATGGAAAGCTCAGTGATAGAAAATGTAGAGATTTAATAGTTACTTCACAGCGTGCTGGAGGAGAGTAAAGACAGACTTATTTACGACAAATCGTGTCTCTCAATCTTCTCTTTCACTCTCCTGGTCAAACAATTATTTGCCAGTTTTCCAGACTCGCATCTGCGCGCACACCGATTCGGTGTTTTCAAACACACACACGACGTTGATACAAACTATATTAAACGAATAGGGGAAAAGTTGGGCTTTGGGTATATCCAACACACAGAACTAAATGAGTTTAGGTGATTTTATTCACTTTAAAACATCAATCACTAAAAATATCAGATATTACATAAATTATCATAAGTACACAAATGCAAATAACAAATTTGGGAGGGGGTGAAGAAGATTGGTATCGACTAAGCCCTTCCCGCTCATTAGACAAAGACAAACCCAGTCCAGAGATAGATAATATCAGGAACACGGGTACGTTAACCTAACAGTAAAGTTAATTACTCTGAAAGAGGTGTTACCAAGTTAGGTATAAGTGATAGAAAAAAAAAAACCTGTTCTTCCCAGCTGTTCTTCCCTTTACTAAGCAAATGGAAAGGAGGTGGTTTTAAACAGAGTTAACAAATTATCAACTATCCCACTTAAAGGAACAATGTAGGGTATACAGAAAAGATATATGTTACCAGGTAAGCAAGTTAACAAAATGGTCACACAAAAGAATTAATTTCCTGTCATTCATACACGCGCTAGCAAAGGCCTTCACTCATCTTGCTCTCACTTACCGATTGTGAAAAAATCTTGCACTCCATAGAATAACACAACAGCAGTTACACCTCAACTAAATGTATGAGTGTTTGTTCAAGTTCTAGCCCCAGATTATCGGGTAGGCGGTCAGCACATAAAAGGGTCCCGTAATCGCTGGAAAATGAATCTGTAGTTGTGTCTCTTTTCTTAATAACAGTTTCTATGGGAGGGCACGGTCTCTGATACCGGGGTGAGGATGGTGTGGTCTATTTGACTATGCCGCGGATAATAAAATTCTTACGCGTGCTGGTACACTTTATCCGTGAGGTATGGTTTAAGTCCAGTGAGAAAACTAGTCACATCACTGTTCAGGAAATTATGAATTATCTCTCTGTGTCAGTAAACTAACAAAGCTCGGGCCAGTGTTCTTCTTCCCGTTACGACTTAAGTTGTTTGATGGTGCGTTAAATTTGTCTTTGGGTGTGCTTTCTTTGCTATAAGTTAGATAGCGGAATTCCAAACATAGAATCGCCTCAAAGATTAAAAATTTACACAGTCTCAACAAGTTCTGCGTCAGGGGAACTCTACACACTGTTTATGCTTTGCTTTGCTTAGATTGATTTCTTTATTGCTTTCTTAATGCTGGGATCGCACAGGTTACGATCACTCTGTATGAAAAAAAAAAAAAAGACATGTAATATACCGAAAACAAATAACCTTCTAAAGCGCGATGAATTTCCCGTTAAGCCTATAATACACTCGAGTATTTAATTATGTATTTAATAAACACTGCGCGAATTCTAGTGGTTAAAAACCCACATCTATAAAACTAGGACTTAACTGAATTTATTAATTATAAATTCCTTCGCGACTTTAAAAGTTAATTTAAGCATCTATTATCTTTTGAAATAATATAATAGATAGATCATTATATTTAAAACTGGAACTCTTGAGATGGTTTAATTAAATAGATTTAAATTAACACAAAATCCCTTGAAATAGAATGACTAGACCACTGATCACTTTACACAATATATATTTTACCGCTTTGCACAGAATTAGAAATCACTGCAAATATATATAAAATCCAGGGGAAAATCTATAACAAGATTTCAATAAAGCTAGTGCTTCTGTAAAGATCTGGCCAGCGAGTGATAACGTGTCTAGTTCTACATGGTCTATTTAGCTAAAATGAAATGTAAGTTGAGTGGGACATGATAAACTTGACAACTTATTTGATCTCACGAACTTTTGGGGATCTGACCGCCAAATCAAGAGAAGAAGCCGCCCCCTGGTCTTCGTATCCGCTCGCTGCTGCCCGTTTCGCTTTCCCCCGTTCGCTCGGTTCCTCGATTGACACCGAGACGCGAAATTAGCGGCAAGCAACTGCGTCTCGTATCAGGGAAAACTACTGTCTTTGATAGCGCCGATAGTCTCCCCTAAGATCCCTCGGTCTGTCTCTTTGATCTCGTCGCTGTATCCTACATGAGTCCCGGTGGAATGCGTTCTGGCAAACGAAAAGTTACAACAAATGTTCAGGGGTTCTAATGTTATGAAAAGCTAAAGGTCCCTTTAAATCATCCATCATATCAGGGAAAATTCACTTGTCAAACTAGACGTACGTCACAATCGTCCCCACTTTTAGACATGAAACCATTTTTCATGTTTTCATTTTTGACAATGGAGGTGACCTGATTGGTGATTTTAGGATGAGTGGTATCTTCAGTTTGCTCTTCTTCCTCTGTAGACCAGTTTCTACTCAGAAAATCAGCCCCGACATTCTGTCTTCCCGGAATATATTCCACTTTGAAAGAATAGACGCTTAGAAGGAGGGCCCAACGCATGATCCTAGCGTTAAATTCTTTATTGGCACCAAGAAATGCTAACGGAGCGTGGTCTGTTTGCACCGTGAACGATGTACCATAAAGAAACTCATGATGGCGTCTGATACCGTCAATCAGAGCAAGACATTCCCTTTCAACTACGCTGTAGTTCCGTTCCGCTTTATTTAATTTCCGACTGCCATAGGCAACTGGAAATAGCATGTTCAGGTCACTGTCATCGGCTTGAAGCAGTGTTGACCCGATGCCCTGACCTGACGCGTCGACTCTCAGTACAAAAGGTTTCTTGAGGTCAGGCAACCTCAAAATGGGGTATGCAGACAACTGTCCTTTCAAAGTGCTATACGCGTGTTCGCACTTTTGATCCCATATGACCTTATCAGGACAACCTTTCTTTGTGAGGTCAGTCAGAGGTGCCGTCAGTCCGTTGAAGTTCTGGATGTACTTCTGATAGTATGCACATAGCGATATGAAGGAACGTACGTCTTTCTTCGTTCGGGGTCTTTTTGCTGCCACTATTTTCTCCACGTTCTTCTTAATAGGCCAACTGCATCCGTGAGAAATAGTGTGCCCCAGGAAGTCTAACTGTTCAAACCCGATGAGACATTTGCTAGGTCTGGCTGTGAGACCCGTTTCCTGTAGTCTCCTGAGGAGCATAGCAACCGTAGCAATATGTTCTTCATAGGTTTCCGATGCAATTAAGATGTCATCCATGAAATTATGGATATGGGGACTTTGCAAAGGTTGTAGAAGCTTCCTCATCATCCTGGTGAACACTCCTGGTGCATTATGCAAACCGAACGGCATCACGTTAAATGTGTAATGTCCTTCACTAGTGCTGAAAGCTAACAAAGGTTTAATTTCCTCCTTGACTGGTATTTGATAATAACCTTTACTGAGGTCAATCTTGGAGAAGATCTTAGCTTTGCTGAGCTTGGTGAACAACTCAGAAACAGTTTGGAGAGGTTCGGGCTGGAATTCCGTTACAGCGTTTAGCAACCTGTAATCAATGCACAGCCGAACTTCCTTATTGGGCTTCTGCAACAGCACTACGCTCGAGCTGTAAGGAGATGTAGACTCACTGATAATTCCTGCCTGACGCAGCTTGTCTATTTCTCCGCGAAGTGCATCAGCTTTAGCGTACGGGATGGGGTAAACTCTGGTTTGAACAGGGGTCTCGTTTGTTAATTTCATATCAAATTCAATGAGATTTGTTCGACCAGGTACATCCGTTAAAACTGCACTGTACTGTTTTAGTAGAGCCCTAGTTTCTGTTTGTTGTTCTGGTGAGAGATTGTCGCCGAACTTGACATCTTTAAAGGATTCTGTGGGTTGCAGTGGATACTCCATGCAACCATCATCATCTTCCTCGTCTTCCGTTGCTATGGCGACAGCCAGGAGATGCTCGGAGGATGGCACCGGTCTTTCCAAATATTTCTTTAGCAGATTTATGTGGAAGACCTTCTCCTTTCCTTTGATGGAGATCTTGTAGTTGGTACGTGAGATCTTTTTAAGGACGGTAAACGGTCCTTGCCATCCGATGCGAAGTTTATTGCTTCCGGTTGGAAGTAGCAATAGGACTTTCTCCCCTGGTTGTAGTTCTCTCTCTTTTGCAGCTTTGTTGTATCTTTTAGTAATTTTAGCGCGGGCTTTCTTAAGGTTGGTAGTAGCTAGATCCCATCCTAGCTTTAGCCTTTCCTTAAGCTCAGATACATACTTGCTTGCAGAGACGACTGTCTCGTCAGCCTTCTGGTCTGTCAGGGACCGAAGTAAGGCTTCTAGTGGCCCCTTAATAGGTCTGCCAAATAAAAGTGTAGCTGGCGCAAAACCCGTAGACGCTTGGGGTACCTCTCGGTAGGCGAATAAGGCAGCCGATATATATTGGTCCCAGTCTTCCGGTTTCTCCTGACCCAGCTTACGTAACATCATGGTGAGGGTACCGTTAAAACGTTCCACGAGCCCATTTCCGGCCGGATGGTAGGGACTTGTGTGGATATGTTTGGCCCTCAAGATCTTAAAGATCTCCTCCATTAACAGGCTACGGAATTGGGATCCATTGTCCGTCAAAACTTGTTGAGGGAATCCCAACCGTGTAAAAATTTGCACAAGGGCTTCTGCGACATGCTTGGAATTAGTGCATGGTAGCGGTACGGCTTCGGCCCACATAGTGCAAGTGTCAACTAAGGTCAGGATGAACCTGTTCCTTCTTTTGGTCTTTTCCAGAGGACCAATAATGTCGACAGCAACCCGTTCAAATGGAGTCCCTACTATTGGCATTTGCCCCATAGGTACTGGGGGTGTCAAGTGCTTGGGTGCTACCCGTTGGCACTGGGCGCAGGATTTCACGTACCTGACAATGTCAGAGTTCATTCCTGGCCACCAATAGTGGTTTTTTATTCGCTGAATAGTGGCGTTTTGTCCCATGTGTCCGCTAAAGGGAAGAGAGTGCCCCATTTCTAAGATCTGGTTTCTGTACTGCGTCGGTACTAGGAGCTGGTTATTCCCCGTGTCCGGGTTGCCCGTTCTACGATACAATACACCATCCTTAGAAAAGATGTCTCCGTTGTGTCTGGGGTCCTTAGCCATGGGCAGTTTTTTAAAGCAGGGCGCCAGAGTAGGGTCCTTTTGTTGCGCCTCCTTCAGTTCATTCGGCAACAAGTTTGGCGCAGGCTCCCTCTCCTTCTTGGCTTGCCCTCTTGTGGTTACCGCTGCCACAATCGGCTCCTTAGGTCTCCCAATGAACACATATCTACATCCCAGGATAACTGGGTAGATCGGATCATCCATTATGGCCGCTTTAATAACTCCTCTGACAAAGTCAGAGTGTATTTCTACCAGTGCGATAGGAAGCGTCCTGGGTGCATCACTCCTGAAAACTCCACTAAGTTTGACGGTTTCCTCTGTCTCCTGACCTGGTTTGACTAGGTGTCTAGCAACAATACAACTAAAACTTAATCCAGTGTCAAAAAGACAAGTAGTGGAGGTACCGTTCAAAATTACAGTTCCTCGAGTTGAGGGTCGGTCCCCCTCAGGTTGAGAATCACTGACATTGACTCTACCTTTCGAGGCTGTATGCAAACATCCAATGCGGTTTGCACCGGTTTGTTTGCCCTGATCAGACGTTCCTGGTGTAGGGGTCTTCCCTTTTCCTTGACCTTGGTGGCCGCGCTGCCACGTAGGCTTGTTGGGTTGATCAGAATTTTTTGTTGGGGGGGTATCGGGTTTTGTAGAATTTCGATTTTTCCTGGGGAGGTTTCTGGGTATTGTTATCTCGTTGGTTATAATGTTGAGAGGAAGTGGAAGAATAGGATGCCTGTTCTAGATTCTGTTTTCGAGATGGCTCATCGGTGGGTTTACGTTTAGTGCTGGGAAGTTCGGCCATTGCATTGCTATAGCGTTCGGCTTTATTGAGTATGTCTTCAAGCCTGACTGCCCCCTGTTCCGCCAAAAATCTACGTGTTTCATTCGACAAAGTGGATTTTATCTGCTCCACAAGAACAAGTTCGAGGAGTCCCTCATATGAAAGAGGTAGGTCAGATAATTCAATGCACTTTGTCAGATAACCCGTGAGACGTGAAGAGAACTGGGGAAATGTTTCCGTGCTCTCTTTTCGGCTGTTTCTGAACAACTGCAGAAACTTTCGGGCAGTCATCTCAAACTGCTGTAGTAAGGCCTTTTTCAACATGTCGTAATCATGTTGATTCGGTCCCAGCTTTGTGTACACGTCATAAGCATTGCCTTTCAGTGACGTTGAAAGTTTGAGCGCCCAGCGGGTACTCTCTAACCCATAAAGATTCGCGAGTCTCTCGAATTTTTCTAGGTAGCTGTCAATTTTTTCGTTAGGGCTAGGAAAAGATTCTAAAGAAAACGACATAGCAGTTAATTGGGCAGATTGAGTACTGGAGAGGTCCATTGATTGAGACTGGGGCGAAGACGGCTCTCCGTTAGTCGAAGTAGAGGCGCCCCGACTCTCTAGAGCCTTAAGCGCCAGTTGATGCTGTCTTTCCTTGTCTCTCTCTCTCTCTCTCTGCGAGTTTCCATCTCTGCTTCAATTTTCTTCTGTTCCAAAAGACGTTTTCTTCCGCTTCTTTCTTATCTGCCCTCTCCTGGGCTTCTCTCCTCTCTGTTCTTTCTTTCTCTTCCTTCCTCTCAGCTTCGGCTCTCTGTTGCTTCGCCTTCCTCTCAGCTTCGGCTCTCTGTTGCTCCGCGTCATATATTTCCAATTCCTGGTTAATAAACGCGTTTGCAGCTTCTGCATCTAATCCTGCCTCTTTCGCTTCCAACCTCAAGATGGACCTCATCTTTATCCTCTCTGCCATTGTTAAAGAATAAGATGAAGTATGCTTAGAGAACTAGTAAAAAGCAACGCGAAAGGGAGGAACTCTGAACCGCTACGAGAAAAAAAAAACACAAGTACAAATTTACCTGTGTTACCTCCTACCTGTACTGTGCAAACTTATCGCTGCTATTATCTGGCAATTAAGGCTCTAAACGCAAGCGACTATGCCACTAAATGGTAAGTTACACTGGAAAAGAATCTACTTTTACTAACAGTAGAGAAAAATTTATATTAAAACAATTTAAAAGGAAAAAAAAAATTTCCCCTAAATTTTAAATCTCTGACAACAAACTCCGTCCCTAAAGTCAATTATTGAGATGAGACGTTGTTAACTTAATTTTTAAAAATCAGAACAATCCGTCTTTAGCTAAGCTCAACTCTTTTTGACTTCAAAAACCTTAGTGACTGTAAAACAATCACGCAATCCCAGCAACTTTTATAAAGAAAGAAATATAATTATCTCCGCCAGAGGATAATTAAAATAGCAAATATATTTGTTTATCTGTACTTTCTACTGCTGTGGAGAGAAAACAACCTGTAAATATGCTGTGTGGACAACCCAAATACTTAAAGAACGTTTGTCTAGGGGTGTAATTATTTATTTATTTCCCTAATTCACAAAGACAAATCATTCACACTCTACCTAGTTAGACCCAAACTAAATCAGACTCAAAATATCTTTAACCCGGCTATGCGATTGCCTCAAATGTAGCTCAAGATCCCAGAACCAGCCCACAAATATGTGTGCATCAAATGTATCTCAAAATTATCCCAGACGAGCCAGCCAAATATTGTCGTAAATTTATTTTGAGAGAAAAGAGTCGTAGAAATAGTGGTCCGGTTTAGAGTGGAAAATGATGATGGAAAGCTCAGTGATAGAAAATGTAGAGATTTAATAGTTACTTCACAGCGTGCTGGAGGAGAGTAAAGACAGACTTATTTACGACAAATCGTGTCTCTCAATCTTCTCTTTCACTCTCCTGGTCAAACAATTATTTGCCAGTTTTCCAGACTCGCATCTGCGCGCACACCGATTCGGTGTTTTCAAACACACACACGACGTTGATACAAACTATATTAAACGAATAGGGGAAAAGTTGGGCTTTGGGTATATCCAACACACAGAACTAAATGAGTTTATGTGATTTTATTCACTTTAAACATCAATCACTAAAAATATCAGATATTACATAAATTATCATAAGTACACAAATGCAAATAACAAATTTGGGAGGGGTGAAGAAGATTGGTATCGACTAAGCCCTTCCCGCTCATTAGACAAAGACAAACCCAGTCCAGAGATAGATAATATCAGGAACACGGGTACGTTAACCTAACAGTAAAGTTAATTACTCTGAAAGAGGTGTTACCAAGTTAGGTATAAGTGATAGAAAAAAAAAAACCTGTTCTTCCCAGCTGTTCTTCCCTTTACTAAGCAAATGGAAAGGAGGTGGTTTTAAACAGAGTTAACAAATTATCAACTATCCCACTTAAAGGAACAATGTAGGGTATACAGAAAAGATATATGTTACCAGGTAAGCAAGTTAACAAAATGGTCACACAAAAGAATTAATTTCCTGTCATTCATACACGCGCTAGCAAAGGCCTTCACTCATCTTGCTCTCACTTACCGATTGTGAAAAAATCTTGCACTCCATAGAATAACACAACAGCAGTTACACCTCAACTAAATGTATGAGTGTTTGTTCAAGTTCTAGCCCCAGATTATCGGGTAGGCGGTCAGCACATAAAAAGGGTCCCGTAATCGCTGGAAAATGAATCTGTAGTTGTGTCTCTTTTCTTAATAACAGTTTCTATGGGAGGGCACGGTCTCTGATACCGGGGTGAGGATGGTGTGGTCTATTTGACTATGCCGCGGATAATAAAATTCTTACGCGTGCTGGTACACTTTATCCGTGAGGTATGGTTTAAGTCCAGTGAGAAAACTAGTCACATCACTGTTCAGGAAATTATGAATTATCTCTCTGTGTCAGTAAACTAACAAAGCTCGGGCCAGTGTTCTTCTTCCCGTTACGACTTAAGTTGTTTGATGGTGCGTTAAATTTGTCTTTGGGTGTGCTTTCTTTGCTATAAGTTAGATAGCGGAATTCCAAACATAGAATCGCCTCAAAGATTAAAAATTTACACAGTCTCAACAAGTTCTGCGTCAGGGGAACTCTACACACTGTTTATGCTTTGCTTTGCTTAGATTGATTTCTTTATTGCTTTCTTAATGCTGGGATCGCACAGGTTACGATCACTCTGTATGAAAGAAAAAAAAAGACATGTAATATACCGAAAACAAATAACCTTCTAAAGCGCGATGAATTTCCCGTTAAGCCTATTATATATATGCTCGCGTATTTAATTATGTATTTAATAAACACTGCGCGAATTCTAGTGGTTAAAAACACACATCTATAAAACTAGGACTTAACTGAATTTATTAATTATAAATTCCTTCGCGACTTTAAAAGTTAATTTAAGCATCTATTATCTTTTGAAATAATATAATAGATAGATCATTATATTTAAAACTGGAACTCTTGAGATGGTTTAATTAAATAGATTTAAATTAACACAAAATCCCTTGAACTAGAATGACTAGACCACTGATCACTTTACACAATATATATTACCGCTTTGCACAGAAATAGAAATCACTGCAAATATATATAAAATCCAGGGGAAAATCTATAACAAGATTTCAATAAAGCTAGTGCTTCTGTAAAGATCTGGCCAGCGAGTGATAACGTGTCTAGTTCTACATGGTCTATTTAGCTAAAATGAAATGTAAGTTGAGTGGGACATGATAAACTTGACAACTTATTTGATCTCACGAACTTTTGGGGATCTGACCGCCAAATCAAGAGAAGAAGCCGCCCCCTGGTCTTCGTATCCGCTCGCTGCTGCCCGTTTCGCTTTCCCCCGTTCGCTCGGTTCCTCGATTGACACCGAGACGCGAAATTAGCGGCAAGCAACTGCGTCTCGTATCAGGGAAAACTACTGTCTTTGATAGCGCCGATAGTCTCCCCTAAGATCCCTCGGTCTGTCTCTTTGATCTCGTCGCTGTATCCTACATGAGTCCCGGTGGAATGCGTTCTGGCAAACGAAAAGTTACAACAAATGTTCAGGGGTTCTAATGTTATGAAAAGCTAAAGGTCCCTTTAAATCATCCATCATATCAGGGAAAATTCACTTGTCAAACTAGACGTACGTCACAATCAACCACTCTATTTTTAACAGTCATAGACTGGATGATGCGCCAGACAACAGAGGGCAGTCCAAGAGGAATAAGATGGACAACATTTTCTACATTAGAAGATCTGGAATATGCAGATGACATTGCACTACTAGCACATTCACGTCAACACATCCAGGAAAAAACGGATAGATTTAATAAGTTTAACCAGCAGCATTTTTTGGGCTTGATATATCAATTTAAAGTTCAATAAACGAATGTGAAGTCTGAGTCAACATAAATTCATGACGCTTAATGTGAAGCAACCTCAAAAGAGCCAATCAGTAAGGTATTCGCTATATTTATACACGGACAGATACACTTAAGCACATTTTATGAAGCATAGAAAGTATATGAATCACGACTACGGCGGGGCAGGCAAAGACATCAACATCAGAATGAATAAGGCAAGAACAGCCTTCTTTAGCCTAAACAACATCTGGAAGTCCTCCCTATACAGCACAAGCACAAAATTAAGAATTAGGGTGAGTTCTTCTTCTTCTTTGATCCATAACCGCCAACCGTCAAAGCAGTCAGCGGCCATCACGTCTGGTGGCGTCTTGTAGGGCAGCAACAAATTTATTCCACCTTGCTCGGTCGGCGGCCATCCTTCGTACAGTGCCCCAACGGTGGTTCATTCTTTGCATCTCAGCTTCCACAGTTCTCCGCCAAGTTTTTTTTGGTCGGCCTCTCTTTCGCTTTCCCTCGGGGGTCCATAGCATAGCTGTTCTTGCGATGGTATCAGGGTCCCTTCTGAGGACATGGCCAACCCAACTCCAGCGTCTGCCAGCTATGATGGTGTGCATGTCCTCCTGGTTACTCCGAATAAGTAGTTCTTGGTTGCTGATGGTGTTTGGCCAAAAGATTCGGAGAATTTTCCTTAGGCAGATTGTGTGGAAGGAGGACAGTTTCGACATTTCCTTCTCTGTTACTCTCCAACATTCCGCACCATAGAGAAGCACAGAAAGTACGCAGCTCTCATACAGTCTTAATTTGGTGTTTGTGCTGTACTGGGAAGACTTCCAAATGTTGTTGAGAATAGCAAAGGCTGTTCTCGCTTTATTCATTCTGTTGTTAATGTCCTTGCTTGTTCCGCCGTCAGGTGTTACTATGCTTCCTAGGTAAGTAAATGTGTCTGTCTGTTCTAACTTCTGGTTCCTTACTGTTATTGGCTCAGGATTGCCCACATTTAGTGTCATGACCTCTGTCTTCTTCAGATTGATGTTCAGGCCAACCTGCTGGCCATACTTATCAGTCTATCAGTTTTGTCTTGAATGTGTTGGTGTGAATGCGCGAGCAGTGCAATGTCATCTGCATATTCCAAATCTTCCAGTGTAGAAAACGTTGTCCATCTAATTCCTCTTGGACTGCCCTCTGTTGTCTGGCGCATCACCCAATCTATGACTGTCAAAAATAATGTTGTTGATAAGGGGCATCCCTGTCGTACTCCTGTTTTCACTTCGAAAGTTACATTACTCGATCCAACACTGCACGTAAAGTTAGAATAGAGGCTTTTTATAATGGAAACAATGCGGCTGGGAATTCCATAAGCCCTCAGAATTTTCCATAGGCTGTCCCTGTGTATGCTGTCGAAAGCCTTTTCAAAATCAACAAAGTTAATGTACAGCTGTCTCTGCCATTCTGAGCACTGCTCTATAATGTTCCTGAGGGCAAATATATGATCTGCACATCTTCTGTTCTTTCTGAAGCCCGCTTGTTCTTTCCTCAGTTTATGGTCAACTGCTTTTGAAATTCTCTGGATGATTATCCTGCCTAGTATTTTGCTGGGAACTGAGAGGAGGGTAATTCCTCTCCAGTTGTTGCAGTCTGCAAGGTCGCCCTTCTTGGGCAATTTGACAATTGTTCCTTTACTCCACTCTGTTGGTGTTGTCTCAGTTTCCCAGACTTGTGCAAATAGTGGTTCTAATAGTTCTGCTGCTAGTTCAGGGTCTGTCTTGAATAGCTCAGCATTCAGATTGTCGTGACCAGGCGCTTTTCCATTTTTTAGCCCTTTGATAGCTGTGATAATTTCTTCTTTTCGTGGAATGTCTGTATTTACGTCTAAGTCACTTTCAGCCTCAGGAACATTCAGCTGAGTCTCTGGTGGTTCCTTATTCAGTGTTTCTCTGAAGTGCTCTGCCCACCTTGTTTCCTGCCCCTGTGCTGTGGTGATGAGATTTCCTTGCTTGTCTCTTACTAACGTTATGTTGTTTGCACCTCGTTTTCCACTGATAGCTTTAGTTATTTTATAAACTGTGCTTTGTTCATTTCTCAGTGCTGCCTCTTCTGCCTGTCTTGCAAGGTCATCCAGAAATGTCCTTTTGTTAGCACGGGTTTGACGTTTTACTTCCTTGTCCAGCTGACTGTACTGTTCACTATATATTGCCTTTAACCTGGGAGACTTAGCTTCTGTTTTCTTCCTTTTCATTTCCTTTCTCTTCGCTATGGTGTTTAGCGTTTCTGGTGTTATCCAGTCTTGGCTCTTTCTTTCCTGGAATCCCAAGCATGACTTGCTGCTTTCTTTATATATTGTTGAGATGGTGTTGAATTTCTGGTCCACATCGTCGGTCTCTGTTCTTTCCTGGCTTTTGGTAATCAGATATCGTCTCTTTACGTCGACCACAAACGCTTTTCTGGTGAGGGGGTCCTTAAGTTTCGTGATGTTGTATCTTTTCTGTTTGACTGCAACTGGTCCAGCAGCTCTGAGTTTCACCTTCAGTCTTGCTACTACTAGGTGATGATCACTTCCCACATCTGCGCCTCTTCTTACTTTCACGTCTTGTAGTGCATGTCTCCATCTGCCATTGATCATTATGTGATCTATCTGGTTTTTGTCTCGTCCGTTTGGTGATTCCCATGTTAACTTGTGCACTTCTTTGTGTTGAAAAAGTGTTCCTCCGATGACCAGGTTGTTAATACTGCAGAAGCTTATTAATTTGTCCCCATTCTCATTTACTGTTCCACTGCCGCATTTCCCCATTACTCTTTCGTTATAATTATTGTGTGTTCCAACTTTCGCATTTAGGTCTCCCATTACTATAATAAGATCGTACCTGGGTACAGTTTCCATTTCCTTTTGTACCTGTTGATAGAACTCGTCCTTGATCTCTTCGTCGCTGTCATTTGTTGGTGCATAACATTGTATAATTGTGGTGTTGGTGAATCTCCCTCTCAGTCTTGCTCTTATTAGTCTGTTGTTAATGGGTTTCCATTCCAGTAGAGACCTTTCCATTCCTTTCTTAAGGATAATGGCTACACCTTCGTTGTGCTGACCGTCCTCTCTACCAGAATAAAGTACTGTTTCCCCTGTAGCTGTTTTTATTCTCCCCATCCCTGTCCATCTGCTATCGCTTATTCCCAGGATATGTAGTTTGTAATTCCTCATCTCTGCTGTAATCTGTCTCAGCTTTCCTGCCTCGTTCATAGTTCTGACATTCCAAAAACCAATTCTGGTTTCGTGTTTTGCGGTCTAGGGTGAGTTGTACATCTATAATTCTATATTTTACATTATTAACACGTGAAATAATATGTATATATATTGGCATGTGAATATTAATATGTGAAAACAGCTAGTGGATGGCTAAGTCATACGAGGCTGGCAACCTCAGCATATAGAATGATGATTTCATGAAGCACCACTGCAAGGGCTGGGGTACTGCTTTATGCAAGTGTCTTGTTGAGAACCAAAAGCAGAGGTAGTCCAAAGTTCCCTGTAGAGCAGGGAGTGAATGATTAGAGAAATGATGTACATACTTATTATAATGTTAACCTTTTCAACCTATGAAGAGGTAAAAGTAAACCTATTCAATTTAAATGTAATGAAAGTTTTCAGCTCACTGGGATTTAGATTAACTCTCAGACAGGGTAAATGTCTGAGGTAGATGGGACGGTGGAATTAAAAGAGGGGGCACATGAGTGTGTTGGGAAAACTCAATACTCAAGAGGTATTATTTGTTCTCTTCTTTTGTGACACTAGTCGGTGGTATCAACTGAGGGTACTATCTATGGAGTAAGTGAGAGTATAAGTGGCCTGAAGTCGACGCTAGACACCATCATCAGACGAGTCTTAGAGACGCTGCACCAGCTTTGTGATTACTCCCTGATACTTCTTGGAACGTGTCACAACTTTCAGACTTGACCAGTGACGATTGAACCAGCCATCTATCTGCAAAGAACCAATCATCAGCGGGAGCAGAACATTCAAACTATTGGCAGCTAAGTATTAGCTGCCAAGTGAACTGTCCATTTTAAGAAAACCACAACATCACCCTGTGATGAGTATTTTCTTTAAAAAAAGAATTATTCATTTTAAACTGTTAAACACAATTGATTATTAAATTTGTTAATTGTGTACATACAAAGTTAACGTTCATTTAATCATTTTGAATGTGCTGCATCCGTATGTCTCAGTGTCGTGATATAGTCTGTCTCACAACACGGTTTTCTGTATACTTAGGAGTAAATCTGACCATACCGCACGCCATATGTTGAGAACTCTGTGATACAATAGCCAATGAAAACGCTCCCTTCTTGGTGTGTATAATGAAACATGTTATGCTTAACATGGAGGCCACAAAATTTAAAAATACAGCTGAACAGAAGAGAGCGGTAAAAGTGTAAAAGTCATATAACTTTGCCACCGCATCTCCCTGGCAGACCTAGATGCCCATTAACAGCCTGTTACAGTTTGTGTGTATTGCCTGAGGGTTTTATCCTGGAAACTACCAAAAGTGCATGAATCATCTATCTCTGTTGAACTCTGAGGTGCAAGTGCCCTTAAAGTCATTGGAGCCAGATACCCAGCGTCTGCTGCCTGGCTGTGATAAGGTCACTCCGTATTACCCCTCCCGCTCAATTTGAAATCTAGTAAAGTAGTTTTACAACTTTTAACCCCACTAGTATATTTGAAAATCGTTAAGGACAAAGGTCACACTGCTACTAAGAATTGGACGCAATATTTGAATATTTTTCTATTATAGTGGAAAAGGGATATCCTTCCCCCTAAACCTTCTACCCATCCGTTCTATTACTTGGTGAAGGTTGTTGTCTAAAAATAACTACAGTGTTTGAATCGGTCTCCATGTAACTCAGTAACGAAGATTTGAATCTATTAACGCCAAGCGATGATACGCACCCCCAAAAACCACAAGCTGTTTCGTTACCCGTCCTAATATTTAAAACGACCATTGGACAGTTTGGCCGCCGGTCAACGCGTTGTTTCGTTTTCTAAGAACGGGCAAGAGAGGAAAAGGTGGGGATTAACATGGAAAAAAGCTAACCTAACTTGTGCATTGTGAAACTGAAACTAACAAACCAATTGTGTGCAGGGCAAAGAAAGGGGCAAGAAAAACGTAGATAATGTATTGTATTCTAATGGAAAAATAAATAAAAGGAAAGGACAGAAACGGTAATATTGTTTATTAGAATACCATATTAATCCCTATAATATGTTATCGTGCCTTAGAGTAAAAGTAAGCTGTTCTGAATAAAGAAAGAAGAAAAAGTTCACAGATGAAAACTAGGATAAAGAAGTAAAGGAAAACATACTGGCTAGATAAAGGACAATTGTCCGGTTAATAATCACTTTCATTCTTTAAAATCGCTTCAATAACAACAGAGATATCGTAGAAAATAAAAATTGAAGACAGACAGACATACACAGTGGTAACCGCTCAACTTTGAAAATCTTTGGATGTTACATATTCTAAACGCGTTTTTTTTAAAGAAAGTCAAATTGGCTTAGCTTTATTTGATTGGATGAGGTTAGTCTAGGAAGAGAGGGGATAAACGAACGCTTTGCTAAGCATAAGTGCCACTTGAAAACATATTTCCTCCAAGAAGGGTTAAGAGCAGACGCAGAGCGATTCGTGACCAATTGCCTTTGCGGTTTGGAAGTCGGCGATCTGAACTTGTGCCATTGATCGCTAGTTAACCTTATACTTGTGAAATATTTCATTGATTGCGGTAAGATGAACAATTTTATTGATGTATATTATTATTAATATGTAGAGGCCAACCCAGATAGGGCGCTGTCACGTAGGTCTTTATATCATTAAATTTCCTACATCTTCTTCCTATTCTCTCACCCGCATCCTTTATTTTATTATCTTTCCTTACTTGTTTTTCCTGTATTTTTCGCATCACTCGGTTGCGAAAAATATTTTCTTCAGTATTCTCAAACTTTACCTTGTGTTTTTCTCATACTGGGATACGTAATTCTATTACATAGATGTCAGTCAGACGTGAAGTGCGATTTAGTTGCAGTCCATCTCAGACATCGAGCCGACTTGGGTCTGCTCCTTCAGATGACACGACACTCCTGAGTTAGATTCTCGACGTAAACGCGTGAGAATGCTAGGAGAGAGCCGACATCCGTCTGCATTTTCACCGGTCAATAACGAGTGGCATCGGCCGAACGCTTAAGTAGGAGCGAATATTTACACCTTATAGTCATAGTTTTAGACGGTTGTCTGAGATTTGCTACTGACACGCGCTTTTCCCGGTCAGTTTGTTACCGCAGGTGCGTAATCGCACTGGTGGCAGTTACGACACGCCTCTAAGTTAAACGTAGCTGTTATGAGAAGGGGGAGAGATCAGGGCGGGGGAGAGAGTTCATCCTTTGTCTGGTTTAAAATATTAACCCACGTTTGAAACTATTTCATTTCACTCAGTAACTTTGCAGTTAGACTAGAACAACCTTCGTTCGATTTCTAAATAATCTCTGTAAATAGAGATGGCCTTTAGTTTGGTCGAAGTGGTTTAAGTTCTTAGTACTTCTGTGTTTGAGGTAATTATTTTATATAATAGATCTCTAGTATTTTGTGAAGTGATTAAGTGTTAAATCGCCGATTTCATTTTAAACTAGTTCTGTGTGCAGAATAAATTATATTTTTAGCTTACTAAACAAGTAGCTGAAATGAGTTTAATTTAACTGTTAAATACTCAGTCGAAACTGTTTTAATAACTAACTTATAAATGCTAGATGCGACATCAGTGAATATTGACGGAATACGAAGATATTCCTAATTCCTGATGATTGATTTTTATATAACTTATTTCTCGGGAAGTTTTAAAATTATAAGTCAAGCGGTCGGCTTGCTGTTTTAAATGTAAGTTATATTGAGTACATAATATGTAAATGATTTATATGTGCTTTTCCTTTTATACAGTGAAATACTGGGGTGACCCGAACTTTACCAGCATTTAATAAGAGTTCATACTTGTGAAGAAATAGACAGTCCTTATTTTGAACCACGTGGGTTTCTCAAGTAACACTGATCTGACAGTGCATATGCAAACAGAGTTAGACAGAAATACTATATCCCACTAACGGGTTTTCAAAGACTGTAATGATCAATACTGGGCCTGTGAACCAGATCTTAATTTCTTCCATAAACTCTACGTAAATTTTCTGCCTGGCGGCGAGAATAATTACAATCAATAACATTAACTTTCCGACATTATTGACAAGTGAGTGGGGAACTAAGATTTTCTGTTTGAAAGAAGTTGTCCACTGGTCATTCTTTCCAAATTAAGGGAATCCTCGTGTTTCTGAACTCTGTGTGCCCGTTTAAACTTGCTTATCAAACCTGATTCAAGTGACATTAACAGTAAATCTAAAATTTAACTGGTGAAGTGAACGCTCCCCGAAAACAGTGGAATAAACCTGTAATTGTAGAGCTGGGATTCGCTTTATCCAAAGAATACAGATTCACTGTAGAGAAGTGTCCTACGGTTGCGCCAGACGGTGAACTACATCAAGTTTTTGATAGGTAAGAACGTGTGCCAGGGATCCCTGATGAATGAACCGAGTGAAAGTGACGGAAGGATGTTCGTTATTTAATGCACTCGCTTGTTGTATTAATTGTTCCTTTAGAATATATACTGCTGTCAAAGTCAGTCTATACCTTCTAAGGGGGACAATATTAGACCCTAACAATATGTATTTGTGACTCTTTGGGCCATCATCTGTCTCATAACGGGGCTGTGGGCTAAACCTAGAGTTAATATCATCACGGGGCTATCATCCTAGTAGCATTTTTCTTGAATTCTATGACTATTTGTACATGCTTTTCCTTGATGTATTTCTTTGGTGTTGTGAGAAGATTTTAAAATTGATAATTAAAATCTCTCTTGAACTTAGAAATCGTGTTGGTCAGCTCGCTCTAAAATATATATATATATCAGTGTTATAGTTTTCCCACGTCTGTGTGTTTAACTGTCGTCACGTGTATGTGCGTGCCCGTGAGTAGATAGAGATTTATGTAATATATATTTGTGGTTTAGACTGTCTGACACTTTAAAAGTTGTCGTAGATGATAGGTGAGAGAGAGAGAAGATTTTCAGCTCTCAGAGACAGCCTCTACACCCCGATTCTATCATCTCACTCGTGGAATTCTATCGCCTGGTCACTAACTCTCACTGTGACTATCACTCATTCCAACCTATTCAGAAGGGACCAACCTAAGTCTTAATACTCCTATCAAAAAAATCTACGACAGGCGCCCACAAATTTTGGTTGTGCGACATTTGCCTTTGTGGAAGCTTGCGACATACTAGGAGCGCAGGCATGCCTAAGTAGACTTATGAAGCAAATGAAAGTACATTGTGTTGGAAAATGGATATATAAAATATTACGACTGTAAGACCAGGAAGCCACTGGCAGTCTTCGGCAGACCTCAGGTTCCAATAACTTTAAAAATAAATAGGATTTCATATGAAAAGAATTAACATATCACTAGAAAGAGAAAAAGAAAAGAGTGTATCCCAGCTGAAGATAACGAAGGTTTAAAGTGACAGGGGCGTTGAAACCATGTGGGGAGAAGAAGATACTCCCTGAGTATGAAGCAGTCACCATTAAAATTAGGGACTGTAGCTATTTGGTTAGCTCTTTTATCTGATCACAATGCATGTTTAATTATGTTTAATTGTTAGTGGTGGAGATAAATAACTAGTGTACTTAGGGAGGATTGTTCCTCTTGTTGCAGGGTTGCATCACCTAAAATCAAGTGAGACAAACCTGGAGCTGCAGAGTTCGAGGCAAATTGCTGTTTTGCCCCTATTTTGAAGTCTAGTTACTTTAGCAGTTTCCAGAGGACACCGTTGTGAACGAAAGTGTGGTACTTCGAGCAAGTCATCTATCTTCAAAGAAACCATAAGATAAGCCATAAGAGTGCGGGCTTATGTCAATTCATCACGTTGTATTCTCCACACGCTACTATAAACTGTTTTGTGAAATGATGAGACACCCAGTCCTTCCAAGTAGTGACACTTCATAAGACAGTATTTTTTCAGCAGCGAATAAAATTCTATAAACATTGTAGTAGTAACATTTATGGACAAGATGTCCTTCATATTTATTTAATGCTGTACATAAACACACTTCATTTTACGTTTTAAACATTCCTGTCCCAAAAAGATTTGCGGTACATGAAATTAAAATTGTAAGATAATATTATAACTTTAACCCCAGTCTTGTTGATTTAATTTTCATTGGGTTAAAGTGTATGTTTTTTTTTTCAGGCATTTATCACTACATTTGCATTACCCTAGACACGTAGCCATATAACAAACATCACACAATAGATATAAAAATATTTCACAGCGTGAGATCTGAGGGAGGTGGCGTTAGGTCCCCTGAGAACTCATCAACACCACTTTCAACTATTAGACTCAGGGTCTTACACAGCTTGACCTCACGCTGTTGACACTTATACTTTCTTTTATATAACATCAATAACCTCCCCGGTGTTAATCCACCAAACTGGCAATTCACAGACGTGTTAGTCCATGGCAGGAGTGTACTTGATTTCAACATAGAAGATAAGTGGCAAAACCAAGCCACTGGTCAGCCTATTCAGACTCTATCTCTAATATACATAATAAAAAGATAAAAATACAGTGTATGATGAATCCTTTGTGGACATAAATATGATAATTACTACTTCACAGTCCAGTAAGAGTGAAAAAACATATATGTATTAGATAATGGTTAATCAAAAGGTGAAATTCATCATATTGATTCATTTTGATAATTGATATTCTATGCTTATTTATTTCATTATGTAAATACATTTGATTCATTATAAGTTACCTAACCGAAAAGAGAAACGGTACAGGTTAAATAAATTGTAAATATGTACCATCAGACTTGCTAAAATTGTGGAAATTCACTCGAGATTGAAGCATCCTTATCCTTCTATTTCCAACTCTGCCAAGAGTAATCTTATGCGAAGACCCGCATTAGATACTCTAGGTTTTGGCCACTGGTGGACCACTACTGCAGAGCAAAGGGGAGGCAACCCGTGACAACGACACACAGTGAGATGTATGGGAAGTGGAGATCAGAATTATGTGACGAAGTGTGACGATAAGGGAAGGTGAGGTCACAATCATGTGACGAAGTGTGACGATAGAGGAAGGGGCTTTGAAATATATGAAGTCCCATAACAAATACGTGATTGTTTCTTTCATAAATGATGCCGGAACAAAGTAGTTTGTGTAACCTCAATCCTCATAGTCAACTTTTATCCGTAATATTTAATAAATCCCTTGTGGACGACTGATGTTTATATTATAATCTTAGCTGAAATATCCGATAACTTTATAACCTTTAACTGGTTTTTGTTGTTAATTATATATTTCTTTTTTCAATATTATGCAACACACACATTACAAAACAAAGTGCATACTGGTAAACTGTACTGTTGATTAACATTAAATTATATTTAAATACTAAAGTATCGTTACATTTAGCGCCGACCCTAGGGTTTTTTTAAGTTGCTGCGATGTCTTGTTTTGGCGCCACCCCCTACCCCTTCCACTGTCCTATAATGTATTGTAATCGTACGACACTCAATTGCATGCTAATGAGTTGGATTACACTGTAAATTCCGCAAGTGATGTTCACTGTGGCAATTTTCAAAAATATAATACACATATGTTGTAAAATATTACGGTAAGTAATGTTTTAAAAAATTCATGTTGAATTACAAATAGGAGCTCAGTGCACTGTTTTTGTAAAGGGGACATAATATAAACATTGAGTAACCGAAAAACGTATATTTAAGAAATGAAATTAATGTAACGTTTTTGTTTGTTCTCCATGTTCCAGGGCCATACTATAGGATTTGCTTGACATTTGAGTTGCAGCTTCCTATTTTTGTGTTCAACTTGATTTCTCATGATTTCCTTATTTTGCCCAATGCAATGAAAGATCCTCTTGCTTTTTTGTATTCTTATTTTAATATCATTTTCTGTCCCTCCAACTTTGTCTATATTGCTGTCAAGATATGTGTAAGACTCTATATCTTGTAGTGGTGTTTCCTCAAGTTTGCCTTGAGGACAACGTGTTTGAGCATCTTGTGGATTTACACAACGACAACTCTACCTTTATTAATACGGAAAGCCCGGAATCCTAGAAACCTGTTCAGTAAGTCATAGTGGGAGTCTATTGTAAAGTAACACCCCAGACCAAGTGTAAGAGGCATCTTAATCCAGTTGCCTTAACTATTTCTCTGAGCCAGACGCCTGTATTCTCAAGTATTTGGGGTGAATTGTACATTTTATAATTCTATATTTTGCATTTTTAACATGTGAAAATTGCTAGTGGAAGTCAAAGTCATACGAGGCTGGCAACCTCAGCATATAGAATGATAGTTTCATGAACCACCACTGTAAGAGCTAGTGACTGCTTTATGCGTTTCTCATAGAGAACCAACAGCAGAGGTAGTCCCAAGTTCCATATGGAGCAAGGAGTGTTGACATGTGATGTACATACATATTATATTAACCTTTTCAACCAGTGCATATGTATATGAAAACGTGTTCAATATGAATGCAGTGTATGTTTTCCGCTCACTGGGATTAACATTAATGCTCAGAGAGCATCTCGTTATCATTTCTTGTATTTATTCTCATTATCTTTATCTTTTCTCTATATATTTTTAGACCCACATGTGGGACATCTCATCGAGTATTTTCATTTGATTGGTTGATAAAAATTTTCAATTGTGCTTTTGAAAATTATGTATTTATTTTACATTTTCAATACATTTTGGCGTTCCCTACCCCCAAGTCGTCGCCCGATGCGGCCGCACCGCTGGCACTGTTAAAGAGCCGGCACTGTTTATAGCAGTGTTGTGGTGTCAGCCAAAACATTTTCCTACTCCAACTCCGACAATTTTAGAAGTCCGACCCCGACTCCGACAACCGTTTTTTAAACTAGTGATATGACATCAAATTATGCACTTGTATGTAGTTATATGTATAATTATGGTATGTGTGTGAATAAATGAATACGTGGTTTTCGTAGACTACATTTTAAACTGTTCATTCATTCATTCTTACGGTAATACAGATTAACAAATCATCCACACCTGTGCACAAATGACTGATTTGCCAAACACCTTTAGGCAAAATAGTTAAATTTTAAGACGGGAAAATTGACAGTGTATATAGTAAATTTTCATTTCTATTGTGCTTTTTTTCTAAATGTGCTAACAAATTTCTAATTGTGATAAAAACTTTATTTATGATCAGAAGCAACTGAAATTTTCCTACATGATGTAACATTGCATGTACTTTACAAGAAAGTGGTTTTAGGAGTTCTTCTACTTTAAAAATGTTATTTCAAATTTTTTAAACGCCATCCTCCCTTGCATGGATCAAATGTAGATCTGCCTTGACTTAAGTCTCGTAAAATTCTGAGTCGGGACTCTCCACTAAAAATGACCGACTCCACAGCCCTGGTTTACAGCATTAGTCACTCAAGAACAGCTCGTCTACGATATTGATGACCGCGACCTCTGAGTACTTTAATAACCCACAGTTATCAAACACGACATATTTTTCCTCTCGATGAAATTGTCACGAGCCAGCCTCGCCCGAGAACACATTTTGACAACTAAGAGAAACGTGGATATTCACGTCTCGTAGGTCAGTGCCTTGGACAACCGCTGCCTCTCATTTGACAGAGAAATACCCTAGAGTACGCGTCACGTGACTAGTAAATGATCAGTGTCCCCGCCTGCCATCCCTCGGAGACTTGAAGCTACGTCTGGTTCCTGCTGGGAACAGGAAGAGTTGTGTGGTTTGGACAGATTCTTCATCTTTCATTGTATCATATTTCAAACAATGGGTCAAGGACGTTTACGGTTAGATTGTCTCCAATGATTATGCGTCAACTTGCTTGACATTTTCCTAGAAGATCATTGGCTGAGTGTGGGAATTACCGAAACCACTGCAAAATATTAGCCCTGAAATGGAAATACTGTTTATAATGCAAGGATCAGGCAGATACAAAACAAGGCAGATATTATTTCAGTACTTTAACAATATTATATAATATACTCCTACCACAGATCGCATGCATTGTAAGAGGTAATGTTAATGTCATGTAGAAATTTATATATGTTTTCAGAACAATGCAATATAATATTTGACAAGAACATACAGATGTCAGTGGAATAGAAGATGAGAAGAAGACGCTGGCAATAGATAGGACACACACTGAAGAAACATTCTGATAGCGCAGCGTATCTCAAACTTTTTAGTTTCATGACCCCTTTACACTCTTAAAAATTATTGAGGACCCCAAACAGCTCTGTTTATATCTGTTGCGTCTATCGATATTTACTGAATTAGAAAATGCACTTATTTATACCCTAAATATGCTACCTTAGAAACGTTCTAGAAAACAAAAGAATACACAAACGCACATTCCATTAGCCGTCAGAGCAATGACGTCATTACACGTCATGTAGCCTCTTGAAAACCACACTGTACACTCGCGAGAAAGAGGGTAAAAAAAGGCAAATAACGTCTTACATTATTATGAAAACTAGCAACTACCCGCAAAAATTGGCAGGTTTTCAATTATAGTGTGCTGTTTCTGTTACACCTATTACATTGCTGCTTATTCTATAGTCTCGCTTGCTCGCTGTGAATGACGCGATCGTCTCTTCCTTTTAGCCATCTTATCATTTTGATCCATAATAATAAGTCTGCAATAATTAAAATTAAAATTTTGTCTTGAAGAAACAATTAAAAAAACTTGCATTTTTAAGAAAAATGATGAGTTAAATCCGTTTCCCGAATAAAACTGGAAAGAAGAGTTGTTACGTGCAGTCTTTGATATCTTACAATATTATACATAGGTAATTTTTTAGTGCTTAAGGGAAAGTCATTATTGAGTTACTTCCCTTGAAAGTTGTGTCGGCTCTTTCGATCAAACTCCGCGGATAAATCCATTTTACTGCGATTTATTCGTTGTTTGGGTAATAATAGATTGTTCTTGCTTCAGAATATCTATGGCCTGAATTTATGTGTATTGTTTGTCTGAGTAGGACGAGTCTGTCTTATATCTGTATATCTTTACATATCTAAGTCGAACTATATGTCCTGTTGTCTCTAGAGAGGTCGAAGGCTATTCGGCGGATGTGTCGCTAGAGTGTGGTGTGATTTGGCTTCGTCCTGATAGGGACTATGTTTCCTATGTCGGCCTGTCGCCGGGGAAAAAGTGATCTCAGTATTTGTGGGGAAAGTGATAGTCGTCTAGACCTATCGGGTATGCTTTACCCCAGTGTTTATGCGTATTGCCAAGGAATGGCAGTTTCATATTTCTTATACCAAGGTAATCCAAGATACTTTTATGAACTCTCGTACGAAGCCACCATTTTCGATAAGAGAATATATTTGACTCGATGAAAACGACTTCGATTCCTAGCAGCACTATATTCTGTAGAATGCAGTCAATTGTTCATGATCAAATCTACAGAGCAATGCAATGTTTTATGAATGACTAACTTTAGGACAGATTCATTATCTGTATCCAAACGTGAGTGACAGCTCACGAGTGAAGCCATCTTGGATCCAAACATGTAGTGACTTTCAAGAAGAGAAAAGGGGATGCCCGTATTATCGCTTGTTTAGTCCAGAGATCACTGCTACACATGAGAACCCTTTATCAGCGGTCCAATATTATTATATGGAAAAAATATGTGCTGAACATTAAGTTGGAGAATCGTCGCTAGACGAGATTAGGTCTAGAAGCCATCTGAAATATTGTTTATAAGCTGACGTGCTCAGTCAGTGAAGTCAGATGATTTATATGTATGGGCGATGCTGAGGGCTTGGCTACTGACAGTCCATTATAATATTAATCTACATGAGTGCCCATGTAACATAACATTGCAAGACCAGTTATCCACTGTACTATGATGTATTATGCCAACCTGTGATTTGTCACTATCTGTGCTGTCGAGTGTGTACGTCCAATTAAACTTTAGAAAAGGTACACAGTCGTTGGTGTCGATGACTTCCAGTCATACATGAGTGTGAGAAAAGAACATTTGTCAACAACACGAACCCTTATCATCATTCGCACATTGTACACTCAATCCATGTCTACACACCACTGCGTAGGTCAAGTTGACATTCCATACACTACAGTGGAGCAAACAACACCATAGAGATCTTATCAACTGATGATGATGATGATGTCTGCTTCCATCCACTTATATCTATCTTTTGGTGGATATCATTAACGGGAATAAAAAAATCCAACATTATCAACTTTATCAAGAGTATCTTGATTGTTTGTTGATTTAATCTGCATCTCCGCACCTTCCTGTCTCCAGTTCATGTTGTTGGCTTCTTTCCATAATCAAACTGTTTGCTCGCTGTGAATGACGCGATCGTCTCTTCCTTTTAGCCATCTTATCATTTTGATCCATAATAAGACGTCTGCAATACTTTAAATTAAAAATGTATCTTGAAGAAACAATCAGAAATTTACATTTTAAGGTTATCATTAAGAAAAATGATGTTAAATCCTTTTCCCGAATGAAACTGGAAAGAAGAGTATCTTGATTGTCTGTTGATTTAGTGCACACCGTCACACTTTTCTATTTTCGCGACAGTACATATAAGGGGAAACAATACAATTATTGTCTAACTTTCAACCATAGTTGCACCCCTTAGCTGTGGTTGAAAGTTAATGTACTCTCTCGAAAATAGAAAAAGTGCGCAAATGACGGTGTGCAAAACGTGACTGACCGACCGACCGACCGACCGAAGTACTGACGGCGGGAATTGTGGTAACGGATAGTTTTGACCTTTCGGACCCCTGAAAGGGTCTCGGGGACACCCAGGGGTCAGCGGACCACACTTTGAGAACCGCTGGGATAGCATTACAAGCCTGGTCTTGTTCTGGAATCTCCATGGTAAGAGAAGTAAACGGAGATAGAAAAATACCGTAGAGGAGACAGAAACGAAAGAGATACAGAAGAGAAGGAACGACCTTGAGCGGATGGTACAGGACATTCCACATGTCGCTGAGACCAGATTCACCTCAGATATCAGTGTACATTATTAAATGTTCATAGTAGAACTGTGACAGTGTGTGCAGAGATTGTGAAGTGTGCATTATATCACTATATTTACGGCATGTATCGCCTATGGTTGTGTATAACCAACGAAATGAAATATAGACATGGGAATGCAGACGGATACATAGGAATTGTATGGAACGTATGAAATGACGTATGAAATGACGACACCTGGCAGATGGCAAAAGAACAGTTAGGCGACCACAGCTGAGATTCAAAGATGTGTGCAAGAGAGATATGAAGGCACTGGACATAAATCCAGCAACCTGGAGGATGAAGCAGCTGATCGCACCAAGTGGCGATGCTATCTGCGGCGCCACCTCAGATTGGGCAAAAAAACCCTCTCACAGCAAGCAGAAGAGAGGAGAAAACGTCAAAAGAAACATCAGGAAAATCAGCACCAGAAGGCTGTCTCTTCAGGGGCGAATTCTCATAGTCATGTATGACTGAAGGCGCAGTTATTATGAAATGATGCTTTCAAAATGAACTGAATGATTCGTTAAAAAATTAATGGAGATGTAAATATGTCCAGTTATTGTGGTGTAAATAAAACTTTGCGAATCGGCATCTCACCGCGGTACCGGATTCACTCCCAGTACATGAATTGGTTCCTCGTGATGTCATACTTCACCCTGGTCTCTTGGGTAGTGAGGTCGGATGTCTAGCCTTCTCGGATAAAGGTGAAAAAATAGGAAGTCCCGTGTGCAAGTTGCAAACGTTAAAAATCCATCGGCAGTTGGAAATCGTAAAGAGTAGGTCATACGGCCGCTGCCCTGGCAAAATTTTAAAATTAGGATACATACCCACCACATAAATTTTTATAGAATGTGTGATTCCTGTATACACATTGGGATCCTCGCCGGTGCTACGGAGGTTTGTGCAATTTGCTGAGATCTTCCTTGTATGATCTAAGGGAGGAGACTGGAGCACTGATGGGGTTGACCGTGTGCACTGAAGATGGTCCTTACAAGTAAACCAAACCATCATAGCGTCTTATGAGGGTTACTCGAGGACTGTTGTTTGTTAGATATGATTTCCAGTGATGTTTGAAATACAACCTAGACAACTTTGGTCATTTGTAAAACAACGATACAATATGAAATACTTCACGCCTTCAGAGTCAAGTAACCAAGAAAGAAAATCAACTCCACAATATAAAAATCGCTTGATGTTTACAGAAAGAAATATTTTCAACAAATGATAACTACTCAACGACATTTCTCAACAACATGAAAGCGAGATGAATGCAGTCAGCGACTCGTAGCTTGACAGCTTGCGTCAGGGTCAGCGAACCAGAGCTGGCCAAGATCCTACTCCACCTCCAAGTAATGGTCCGGGAAACAGGCTGCATCACTGTAGTCTGACCGAGAGAGTAGGGATCCAAGAGGGAAGGCAAACCCGGTCCCAAAAATGTCATGCTGAAAACGGATGTATCGGGCCGAAAGGCGCAAATATCGCAGCGTCGCTGTAAACGGCGACACGACGTAACAAAAGTCCTTTTCAGGACGAACGCAGAAGAAGACGAAGTCCACAATATAAAAATCGCTTGATGTTTAATGAAAGAAAGATTTTCAACAAATGATAATTACTCAACAACATTTCTCAACAACATGAGTCCTTAGATGTTATTTGCTGAAGGTCTATACTCAATCGGGAGCTGAACGTAATAATGATCAAAATTATGATGATGATAAAAATATAATACTGATATATCAGAAATGGCTGCGTGTAGTTTCCTGGCGTTGTGACGATACGGTTGTGCAATCTCAAGTCCATTCCGGCAGGATTGCATTACATTCCCGTGCGAGTGATATTTTCTTATTTTTCTCTCTCCTGTCATTATTATGGGGCGTATTTTATGCACCATTATTTACTCTCTATGCTGGATCTAGTAGGGTGAAGTCTCTAACACTCCACACCCCTACAGAAGTATCGGCCACGGGACTATCTTTAATTTTCACACGTTTGCTTTGAGCCGATCCCAGACAGAACTGTAATACGCCATGTAATTTGACCGATCAGCGACTGATAAGTTTTCGCTTCATTCGTCTGGCCACATTTGATAGAGACGGTCATCTGTATTGATCCCTTTGAACGTGACCGCCCAACATTTGACCACAGGTGGATAGTGACTCTCCCTATGTTTGCACAAGACGGGAGATTGCAAAACGTCAGTCCACTTCTACCTTCACTTGGTTCCAGAGATAGTACTTTCTGCTGGTACCACCAATAACTGGTAATAGAAATAGAAACGAAACGCTTTTCTGAGTATGGCGTTTTTTCCGACACATTTATGTGCCTCCTTCTTCTATTCTACCATCCCATGTCAGAATTTACCCTCGATCAGAATTAAATTTAATCCCTCGGGATAAAACTTCTTTTACATTTAAACTGAATAGCTTTAGCTTCACATTGCATTTAAATGAAAAGGTTAAAAGTACAGATATAATACGTTTTACATTTACATCTCCACTGTTTGAAAAGTGTTCACAATATAAGTTCATTTATGTTTCCTTTATATTTACACTTGTGGAAAAGTTTGAAACTTCTACTAATTAAAATAAATATTTTCACATAGACGTTTACACTGGTTTAAAGCTTGAAAACTTATATTAATTTTAAAGTGAATATGTTTAAAGGGACATTTACACTGCTTTGAAAATGTAAGTATTATACTTAGAATGTCTATCATTTCTTTTCATTTTTCCCTCCCTGCTCCATGGGGAACCTGGAACTACTTTATGCTTTTAGTTCTCTTTACGAAACTATCAATAAAACAATCAACAGCCCGTGCATTGGTGGTTCATGAATCATCATTCTAGATACTGAGGTTGCCAGCCTCAAATGACTTTGACATCCAATAGCGAGTTTCACACATTAAATTTGACATGGTAATATTTACATATATTTTAGTTCATATGTTAGTAATAAAATGTGAAATGTAAATCACAACTTACGCCAATCCTGGCTACAGACTTGTCGCACAGGTGAATAAAAGAGACGAATCGTTCTTTTACACGCGTCTGTGATGTCTTTAATTTTTGACCATAGATTCCCCCTCTTCAGTTTCCTTGTCCCGGTGTTCCTTATTAAGATGTAACGAGTTTCTGTGCTTTATAAGTCTTATTTGGTTCTCCAATAAAAGGTCCGGTTAACAGATAGGAATTATGAATCTATTCTTCACTCTGGCGAGGTATGGTGTTGTCTTGGCGAGCTTGAAATTCACAGTGAGATAAAACTGCGAAAATGGTCAGGTTATATTCCCCTCAATGTTGCTATGAATCTAATCAGAAAGATCCAATCATTTCAAACAGGTCGGGTGTGGCACTTTCAAAATATTTCCTACGCGGAAAAATTTTGCAAAAAAGTCACGTCTCCCATATATGGTAATAGGATGTCTTGCATACACTCTCACCAACACATTTGTAGACTCATATTGTCTAAAATGTAATAAATCCATGATTACTTTCAACCAAGTGACCGGAAGCGATTATATCACTCTTGTCTGCCCACAGGTGTCACACAGACAGTAATCTCGGTATCTGTCGTATGAGTACGCAAACTCCGTGTCTTATCGGTGATTTAAGACGATAGCGCTGGCCGATGTACGTGTTAATCTGCCGCGGCCATAACCAACAAATCTGGGTAGCGCCAAGCAAATTTGATGTATCATATCAGCCGCTCCTGCAAATGTGATATTTATCACCTACAGGGTGCTTTGATAAAATCAAATATCTGCTACTGCTATCTACATATATATATATATATACCCATTTGCCTTTCACGAAATAAAACACAGTGATAAAACTGTTGCCTGCCGCCATGTTCTATTGTGTGTGTCTACAGTTTTTAACACGAAGAATTTTTTAAATGTCTCTCAATCATTGATCAGCTCCCCAAGGAGCATAGCACTTCAATAAACTTATGCTATGCCTTCCTTTATGTCCAGTTCTCTTCTCCATATGTTCCTCGATCTCCCTCTGTCTTTCTTACACTTGGAACTCCAGTACAAGGACTTTCATAATGCTATGGACAGATTTCCTCAGTGTGTGTCCTTTCCATTTCTAGCGCCTACTCTTGTTCTAATCTTACTTGTCTGTTTCTTGTCATCAGCTCCACATTAGTGATCCTGTCATTGGTCATCAGCTCCACATTAGTGATCTTGTCATATGTCATCAGCACCACATTAGTGATCTTCTCATTGGTGATCAATTCCACATTAGTGATCTTGTCATACCGCTTCAATCCTTCTATCCTACGCAAGCACGCATGAATGAAAGTCTGTACCTTTTTGGATGTTGTTTTTGTTGGTCTCATTATTTCAGAACCATACAATAGGACTGACTTGACATTTGAATTGAGATTGTTTTTGGCTTTATCATTTCACTCTTGCAAAGCGCTGTGTGGGAAGCTTTAAAGACATTTGTGGTCGTTCAGCGTGGTATGTATGACGATGACGATATGTGTCCAGTCGTCCTGAAAGCTTACCCCCACGCCTTCAGCTCTACGTTTTCTTGAGCCCTCTATTTTGATTTTTGCTCTGAAGTAAGACTCTTGTATGTGATCTTGCCAGTTTCTTTCCCTACTGTATACTAGTCATAACTTATAACATTGGTTATTAAAATGAAGATTTTTTTTCTAATTTCGTTGAGGTATTTCCCCTTCTTGTGGCGAGGGAAGCATCTCAGTTCTAACGATCAGAGGGTAATAGCCAATCATGAACTACTGAAGCCTGTTAGCTTCTTTTTGCTGTTATACAGGTCTGTCGTATTTTCTTTGGCTGCAGCTTCCACTGCCTCTCTTGCCAACTCCTCAATATATTTCCTCTTGTCTCTTTTGATACTTCTTCTTACTTCTTTGTTAGCTTATGTGTATGCTTCTTGAGCCTTGGCTTTTGGAACTTCTGATTTTGCTTCTGTTCAAATCTTCCTCCTTGTTTTTTTTTCTGTCTTTTATCTTAATGATGGTTTTTGCTGTTATCCATGCTTTGTGCTGGCGTTCTCTTTTTCGCATGTCTCAACACAAGTGCAGCGTTGATAAATACTAAGCCCTGAAAAGGAGAACCAGTTTCATATCGGCTAACATAGTGAAGCCCTGAAAAGGAGAACCAGTTTCTATCGGCCAACAGTGAAGCCCTGAAAAGGAGAACTGGTTTCTATCGGCTAACATAGTGAAGCCCTGAAACGAAGAACCAGTTTGTAACGGCTAACATAGTGCAGCCCTGAAAAGGAGAACCAGTTTCTACCGGCTAACATAGTGAAGCCCTGAAAAGGAGAACCAGTTTCTATCGGCTACATGGCTGTTTGCCAGCGATCTTTTAGTTGTTTCCCCTTTTTCCCTGACCGCGCTATTTATAGCTATCGTGACAGAGGTCACGTGGTAACTTACTAACTGGAAAAAAAGGTGGCGGATTTTACTTTTGATAGGGCTTAATTAATGTTTTTAGGCTACTTTATTATTATAAATACCGGCTTTAATTTTGCGTAAAGCAAGACTAGAAATGTTAGAGTAAATTTTAGAACAAGAACTAACATTTTATCACAATTAGAACAGAAGATATAATAGTCTGAAATAGTGTAAAATTTACGTTTTTTTATATTTTGTTATGGTTAGTTTCTAATGCAATTTACACTAAAACGGTCACAATCAACATGCATAACAAATTACAGAAATCAAAAGTAGAAAACCTGCAGAAAATGGATATCAAAGTTTTGTTTTGGTTTCATGCGTCAAACATTAATTATTAAAACATTAAATTGCAAGTCCACATTTATTACCTTAAAATAATACACCAAATTGTCCCCAAAACATGAGAGCTAACAATTATCTCCCAATCATACATTACGATGGTCATGTAAAAACGAGTATGGTCATGAGTAAAACGAAATGTTCAATTTAATAGATAAATAGGTGTATATAATAAATACATCTATTAATTAAATGATTTCCACACTCTGTTAATTCTGTCACTCTCACGCAACAGCTGCCATAATTTGCTCTAGCCCCAAAATTTCGCTCAATTATCGTTCACACTTCCTTTTTTTAATAAGAGGAATCTGTACATTCACAGATGGAGAAATTTGTAACAAATGAATTTCCATTATAAATTTTAATTGTGAAGTTATATTTTTAATACCGCTGGCGCGTCTTTCAATTTTGGAAATAGTGGAATGTATAAATTCTCCTCTCATGTGCCTGCTGCAGGTCTAGCGAGTCAGTTGATGTTTCAACAATATGTTTCCTAACAATGTGGAGAAATTGAGATCGCTTACGTTTTGTTGGCGTTCTGGTGACTGATGTTTCTCTTCTATGTTTAATTAGTTTTTGTAGTATAATAGGCTGTCATCTGGATTTGCATTTTATGATATTATTTTTTTGCTGTTTCTAGTTTTTTTTCTAACAATGGATGTGAATAGGGGTTCTTCCTTTTGTGTTAGTGGTTGTGAAGGTGGCTTAGCAAGTAACTGTTGTACTGTGATGTCGCTTTTGAAGACAGGCGAGGTGGATGTATTTGTCGTATGTATAACTGACTTGGTAGGTGTAGATGTGGCAACAAAAACTGGCATGGGTGAGTAGTGTTATCCACCTCCAAATGAATAATGGTATCGCCTTTAATGTGAGCTGACACATCAACCTCCAGTTGAACAATATCATCACTAATGTGGGCAGGCACATCAACCTCCTACTGTACAGAGCTATCCTGACTACAGCTAACTGACTGACTACAGCTAACTGACTGACTACAACTAACTGACTGACTACAGCTAATTGACTGACTATAACTAACTGACTGACTACAACTAAATGACTGACTAGACATGGAGGGGTCAGAAAGAACATCACAGGGGATAGAGCAGCTTTTTGTTTTTAAAACACCAAAAGATGTCTTTGCAACATAATTGCAAAGTTGACATTCACTTATAGTTAAATTATGGTCATAGTCTTTCCAGATGTGCTGACTGTTTTCCGATAGTAACTTGGCTGTTTCAAGACACTTCTCATTATGCCTCCTTTTTGAGTTTTAAATTCGTAAGTAACACTTCTTACAAAATATAGTCGAATGCTGTGTGGGTTTATAATCTTATACGTTAATTAAACACAAAGAACAGATCATTAACGTAATTATAACAGTTCAGTGCTTTCTGAATTGAACGTGTTGTTTTGGAAGTTAATGCTCTCTTGCCACAGGCTCTGCACAGTGCACTGGCACAATTCATATGACGCAAAACAATATGTTCCATTTCGTTGTTATGTAGTATAGTTTACTTGTGTATGTATAAAGATAAAGGAATATTTGGGACTATCAAGTCTAACACCAGGATGTAGAATGCTTTATCTGTGAATGAAAGAAGATACACAAACAGTTACTTAGAATTCTTTGGCAGCCGTCCTGTGCACAGGATTGTCTACCAAAGAAACTAATGGAACAGTCCTTATCTCACACACAATTTAAAAAAAATTCATATTATAGATACAAGATTAACAAGACTTGAAAGATAGATCAAAGTATGTGGAAGTAATCTATCTATAGCTTTACATGTTTTCTGACGCTTATATACGTAACTAAATATCATTATAAATGAATGAAAATGCAAAAACAGATGGTGCTTTACAAAAAGTTATTTTTTTTACAACCTTATTTAAGATTTGTGAGTATCAGGAATGCGTTTACAGTGATTTAAATGCTATAAAATCTGGTGACAATATGCTTGTTCTTGTAATGCCAAACTCACAAAACTGACTACCACACATTCTCAAGATATGAAACCAAAAAAAAAGTATGTGGAAATAATTTTTAGCTTCTCTTCGAGAAGTCTTTATAATTATAAACTCAAACGAATGGGCCGATTTTTAGATATTAAATTAATAAAAAGATTACTTATTTTATGAATTTCCTCAAATGATGACGCTGTTTTCAAAAGTCTGTAACTCAGTCAAAACTAATTTCAAACAAATAAAAATGCAATCAAAAATAGAGCAGAGAACATAGTTATAGTACACAAAAGAATTTTAGCGCTGTGTTTATCCAGAACGAGTGTGTAATGATTTATATTTTACTGATTTTACATCTTACAAGACTCAATTTCGCGCTACTGACGTTGATCTCACAGTAATTCCTGCAAGGGATGTTCACTGCAACGATTGCCCTTCTTTTTTTAACAATTTTTTTTTTTATCGAACGCCCGCTATTACTCGAGGCGAAATCTCCGTTTAATATGTCTAACCTGAGACTGATTTTACGTGAGTATCCCCTTTTTCCCTGTACAATGACTGGCGTCCTTTCACCATTCAGGCAGATACTCGCCAATTTCGGAGGTACCCATTAGAGCTGGGTCGGCTAAGGAGCCGTTCAGGTTATTATTCAAGTGCAAGTCCCGGCCGACGACTTTTCTTCAAATGTACTCACCAGGGCTCGAACCTGGATCACCCGATCGCCAGCGCAGTGTGGTAACCATTACACCAGCGCAGTTCCCGAACAATCTTATTGTAGGTTTGTTTTTGTTCATGTTTGTCTGGTTTTTTTTTTTAATTCATGTTGAGTAAGGATGTGTGTTCCTTGCGCTTTTTTTTCCCCCGAAACAATCTAGCTTAAGGTGTTCTGTTTAACATTTTAATGTTTCAATTTTTTATTTTAATTTCGGCTTCCTCCCCACAGGCGGCGCCCGATGCGACCGTTCCATTGGCACCGCCTAAGAAATATAAGTATTTAAACCAATAAAACGGTATTTAATCAGTCTTAAAAATAACGGTTCACAAGAAACAAGAGACGTTTCGGGTTTTACCCTTCGTCAGCCACAAACAGGTGACAAAGACAATAATTACATATAGGTACTACAATTCTATACGATGATGAGAAATATACAACAAATGGGCGATACAAGCAGATGGAAATAGTAAACAACTGTCGTGAAAACGAGAGTGTAAACCCACTACTTTGTTAAATCTCTATGTCGAGATACAAATTTGCTTCAACCAATCAACGAGCAACGTTCACCAGTCTCTGAGACAGAATAAAATAAAACTTAAGCCCTGTTTTTTTCGGATGTGGGTCGCGGCCATCTTGTTCACGCAATATGGCGGAAAAAACGGAATAAAATTAGCCTGTACGTGGCATGAGACCAAGCTGCAGACAGCCAATCAGCTTGCCCCGCCAGGAACCAACCAAACGCTTTCACCTGCCTATATAATCGGGCGAAATTTTATGCTAAAACACGCAACACTACACGAAGCCAGATACCGACCGACTGAAGAGGAAAAGCTGTCAACCTTCATTTATTGCTTACCTGAGTGCATTGACCTGCAGCCTGCTTCAATAGTCGGATCAAAACCTGGCCTGTTTAAATCTTAGAGGGTAAATATAATTTACTATTTGTAGGCAAATAGGTCTACAGCAGATATATAATGTTTGTATTGGTTGTATTTCATTTATACTACCTACACCTGTATATATTTTATATAAATTGTTTCAATATGAACGTATCAGGTTACTGATTGTATCTTGGGGAATTAGGTATAATGATTGTATTTCCTGATATGGATTGATGAAGACGAAGATTAATAGGACTCATACTTCAACCTATTGTCTCCTATAACTTCAGTCTATAACTTCAGTCTATTGTCTCAGTAGGTGGGCTTGAGGACAGAAATTAGCCCCTATTTTTCCTTGTTACAGGTTTTATTCGTGTCATCAAAACTGAGATCGTGGGTCGTCAATCCAGCTGCCTGGAACGTCGCAGAAGCATAGAGATTGCACAGAAGCTACATCTTTAGTCCCCCTCAGTCTTGGGTGGGCTAAAGTAACGATCCTCAGCAGCTGTTGTGTGAACCAAACAAAGGAGAACAGAACGTTTTGAGAGATGAGTACACATTAGCACCATTTCTGTCAGCATTGTGAGCAAATTAACTGTCAGTGACGAAAAAGAGATTTAGCGTAGAAAGAGACAAGATTAACAGCATAGCTAATAAATGTTATATACGTAATTAACAGCACAGCGGATACATGTACTATAAGTGAATAACAGCACAGCTGATATAATTTTTGTTCCTATAATAGGAAAACTTGTTGTAATATATTTACATATCTATATAAATATAAATCCCAACGGGCTGATCACCCGTTTGCCAGTCACTTTGATTACGGAAACAACGGCAAACGGATTGATTTGTCGTTGCCCTAAAGACGCCATTAGGTGTGATGGGAACAACGGCAAAGAAAATCTATTCGCTGTTGCCCTTAAGACGCCACTAGGCGTAATGGCCACTGACTGCTTTGCCGGTCGTTGGCTAAGGACGGAAGAAGAGAAGAATAAATATAAATATTTGTAAATCATATGTAAACTTACAAATCCATTACATTCCATTTTTCAACATTCACCCTTCAGCACAAGAGTAGATAGTGTATATACTAAATAAATAATAAGGAAATTGTATTTGAACGACTTGTCAATTTTATCATTGTTAAGTAAAATCTGTTTCCTTGTCTTAACATCACAGTTAGTTACACAGCGGAGGTGGCGAGTTATGTCGGTCTCGTCTCTAAAAAATTTTCGAGATCAGATCATTCACAGCCGTAACTAATTTGTGATACCAGTAGTTCTCTCAGACACTGGGACTTCACCACTTTCTGCAGAAATTCTATTTCTGAAATTGTCAGTACTATACTGATCTTAAAGTCAAATAAAAACCTCTCGCCACAACAACAACAGTGATGAGAGAAAAAAAAAGAACAATAATAATACAAGAAAATCGTAAAATCTAAAAGAAATACTGAAACAAGAAAGTAAATAATCAACGAAACGAAAAAAAGAGCCTAAGAGCCGGCCGTGAGTGCTAGCCCTGAAAAGGGAAATATACTACAAGTACGAAGATAACCGACCTAGTTTGGACAACGTGTAAAGGTCATAGCCAACACCGTTATGCTTTTATGGTGTATGGAACGACACGTAGTAAAATATTTAATTATAACGTTAAAGGTCAAACGTGCAACAGAAAGACCACGAGAATAATAAAAGTTGGAAGGAACCATCACGCGATCAATGGGAAGTAGTTTGTGAGTGTAGACCATAACGGCAAGAGACAGAAACTACTGGAAATCACTTCACACCCTATCGATGTTGTGATGGTACATGATCTTCAGGGGTCGCTAAGCTGGAGCTTTCTCCTATTATTTTTTAAATTTTTCTGACATTTCTAGAAATGTCCATGTGGTTTTTCTTGTTACGTGTGTATCATCACTTTTATAATTGTCGTCATTTTCATAATTATCATCATCTGTATAATTATCACCGTTACTACCAAAAGATACAAGCGCTATCTCTTTCGACAACTTCTTGTCTCGCACATTTCTGTTAACTCTGTTGTTATCGCTCTCCAGAGCCATGAGAATGTCTTCTTGTCTCCCTATGTCGTTCTCTCTCTCTCTCTCTCTCTCTCTCTCTCTATCTATCTATCTCACACACACACACACACACACACTCTTTCTCTCCCCTCGCTCTTCCTGCTTCCCCCCACCGAGTTTGTTGTCGTGATATATTCTAATTTTCGTCTGCTCAAAACGTGTCAATTCATGCTATTTCTCCCTCGGTGGGTTTTTTTTCCCTTTCCTTTTTTGATTATTTTCTTTCTTATGTACTTATATTTATCTTTTATGACGTCTTTATTAAACTGTTTATTCATCCATGAGATTCATTATACAGTATTATATAAAACCACATACGTGTGGCCTCACTTTATCTCCTGTGCTGCTTGTTCATTGTCGATAATACATGTTCACGTGGCGTCATTAACCCTGCTCGCGCTGTATTACTCTCTTCCTTCCTTTCTGATTTATATAAATACAGCCAACACTGCTAACAAATAAACTGTTACTAAAGCGATGTACAACTGTCGCTCTTTCATTACCTGTTAGCTCCAAGTGAAGCATAGGCGTTCAACAAACTCAAGCCAAAAGTTTGTGTCCTTGCCATCCGTTCGTCTTTCCGTGTCTTTTGTGTTTAAAATCCCTTTTATATTTGTCTAGCGGAAATTAGATG
Organism: Oreohelix idahoensis; assembly: GCA_024509875.1. NCBI lineage: Eukaryota > Metazoa > Mollusca > Gastropoda > Stylommatophora > Oreohelicidae > Oreohelix > Oreohelix idahoensis. The sequence continues at coordinate 66,853 of JAMPIV010010563.1, forward strand.
TGAATGTGAAAGATGGAAGGAAAACACAATGGGGAGAAACACTGAGAGAGGAAACAATGACACAGTTGTAATAAACGTAGAACGTAAACAAAAGTTGCCAGGTTTTTTTTTACACCATATCTCTAAAAACAAGCGTCCGTTTGACAGAGTGGTTAGAGCGCTGGTCTCTCGCGGCAAAAGATGCCGGGTTCGATTCACGACATCGACCCGCTTCAGTCTACACAGCTGTAAATGGGTACATGACTTTTCACTTGAGTTAAGGACGGAAAAGGCAACGAGGAAGGGAACTGGTCACCCCCACTTGTCGATGCTGGACCTAGTATAGTGAAGTCTCTAACACTGTATTCCACTACGGCAGTATCTGCTATAAGACTACCTTATCTCTAAAAAACACCAAGCTACAG
>JAMPIV010010564.1:0-242308 GCA_024509875.1 Oreohelix idahoensis
GAGATTCTATGAGGACATGAGGAATCGGACATTTTATCTAAAAACCAGTCAGTGTACCCAAATGTCTCTCGGGAGATTTAATGAGGGACATGAGGAAAATCAGACTATAAACGAAACCAGTGTACCCAAATGTCTCTCAGGGATGATTCTAAATGACGTCATTGAGCGAAATCAGACTCTAATAAACGAAACCAACCGTACCAGATGGATATTGGGTGAGTTCTAATGAGGACATGGAGGAAATATGACTATAAACTAAGAACCAGTGTTACTCAGTTGGCTCTTGGGAGATTCTAATGAGGGGGATATGAGGAAATATGACTATAACTTAAAACCCACCGTACACACATGGCTCCTTTTGGGAGATTCTCATGAGGACATGAGGAAATCTGACCTATAACTAAACCCAGTTTTGTACCAGATTGGTCTTGGGTTGATTCTAATGAGGGACATGACGGAAATCTGGGACTTAATAACTCAACAAGCGTACCAGATTGGCACTTGGGAGATTCTAATAAAAGAAATGGAGGAAATCTGACTATAACTAAACCAAGCGTTCCGACGGCACTTGGGAGATTCTAATATAAGACACCCCCCCCCCGCCCCCCCCCCTCCCCCCCCAAGAGGAAATCTGACTATTAAAACTAAACATAAGCGTACCAGATGGGCTCTTTGGGGAGATTCTAATAAAGACATGAGGGAAATATGGCCTATATCTAAAACAATGACGTAACCAGATAGGCTCTTGGGAGTATTCTAATAAAGACATGAGGGAAAATCTGACTATAACTATAACACAAAATAACCAGATGGCTCTTGGAAGATTCAAAGAACATGAGGAAAATATGTTTTTTTGACTTTATAACTTAACACACAATACGGATGGGTCTTGGTGGGAGATTCTAATAAATGACCTGAGGACTTATTGGACTGTAACTTAAACCACCGTACCAGATGGCTCTTGTTGAGAATATAATGAGGGACATGAGGAAGACTGCAGTAAGACTCATAGACGGTCTTGGAGTGGAAGAAAAAAAGAAAATATGAAAGGTAATACACATCTTACTAGGGACAAAAGAATGTCGCCTCAATGTGAGCAACCCTGAGCCCATAATCAGTAGGGTATCAGAAAACTGGTACAGACAGGGAACACCCTTCACCATTACCTAGAAATGTATAGGAAACACCAGACGGCGTGGCAGGCAAAGACATCAACATCAGAATGAATAAGGCTTTGGACAGCCTTTTTTAGCCTAAACAACAATCTGGAAGTCCTCTCAATTACCTGCACAAAGCACATAATTGAAGATTATATCAGAGCTGTGTGCTTTCTGTGCTTCTCTATGGTGCGGAATGCTGGAGAGTTACAGAGAAGGAATTGTCTGACAATTGTCCTCTTTTACACACAAACATGGGCCTAAGAAAAATTTCCACCGAATCTTTTTGGCCCGCGAATACCATCACCAATCAAGATCTGCTTACTTCGGAGCAAGCAAGTTGGACATGCCAACCACCATCATAGCTGGCAGACGCTGGGAGCTAGGTTGGCCATGTCCTCATAAGAGATCCCCGATGCATCATCACAGAAGTAACATCTATGCTTTGGACCCCCTGAAGGAAAACGAAAGAGAGGCCGACCAAAAACAACTTGGCGGAGGACTGTGGAGGCTGAGATGCAAAGAATGAACCAGAGTTGGGCAGCGTACAAAGATGGCCACCGACCCGAGCAAAGTGGAATCAATTTGTTGTTGCCCTACAAGGACGGCCACTAGTCCGTGATGGCCACTGTCTGCTGTGACGGTTCGGCGGCTAAGGAATCAAAGTAGAAGAAGGACAAAAGACGGAGGGTATTAAACCTACGTTGCGTCCACAAAGACCTTCGTCAGGGAGAACGGGACGAAAAACTTAAAAAAACAGAAAGGGATGAAAGTCAGAACCTTAGTAAAAACCAAAGTATTGATAATAATTAAGTGATGTACAAACACCCTAATTCGAATCACATGGCTGGACCAAAATGGATGCCGCTGCTCCTGGAAGCACAGAGAAAAATAATAAATAATAATAATAGCCACTTCAGTCATAACTGGGACTATGGGAATGCCGCTCTTGAGGTGACCAGCATTTCACAGCTATTTATTTTCCTGGTGTTTTTCTCATCTCTTCGTGCTTGTTGTGTGAGCTTCTTTTCGCCCCAAACCTGAGGTGGGCGATAGAGAGCATCGCCACTTTGTGCAAATGGCAGCTTCATCCTCCCAGGCTGCTTGATTTATTGTCCAGTGCCCTCATGTCTCTCTTGTACACATCTTTGAATCTCAGCTGCGGTCGCCCAACTGTTCTTTTGCCAACTGTCAGTTGTCCGTAGAAAGACAGAAAATATTTAGGGATGCAAAAAAAACGAAAACTTCCAGTGCGGCTGGACGATGGCCAAGCCAGCTGTGATCAGAGAAAAAATAACATGAATATTATAACTGATTTTTTGCACAAAAAAGAAGAGAGAGAGAGAAATAAAATTTGTTAAGAGGAAAAAGGGAAAGGAGGATGTGGCGAAGACACCGTAGGAGAGAAAGGTATTTGAGGAAACCCGAGGAGAGAGAGAGCGTGCTTAAAGCCATGATGTTCGCTACCATATATTGATTGTGCTGGGTGATGACAAAACATCTAAAAAATGCAGCTTCTTCGTGTGATTTCATATTCCCGCGAAACACCGATGTGAGAGCATTTTACAAGGATAAGCTTCTGCTTTACATGACGGACTTGTCATTTTTTTTTCTTTGAATCAGAACAAGAGAATTGCCTTGTCAGTTGAGTGGTAGACCCACTCTATGTACTATATTGGTGATTTTTTTATTAATAAAAAGCATTATTTTGAGTTGACCATCAAATGTTTTTCCATATAATAGATGGTCATCCAGGCAATATAATGTCAACTCGCATACTTGCTGAAGCCATCGGAAAAGATTTGTCCATAGGATGTTCTAGTCAATTTACTGAAGGTTTATTAATTTAGTTTTTACCGTCAGAGGAAAATTGACTCCTGAATATTTTCATATTTCAAAGCATAATATTAAACTGCGTAACTCGCTCGCAGTTGAGGAAATTTATGCAACTGTCATCCTGGGAAAAAGGGGAAGGGGTTAGCGACACATAGATGTACGGTCAGGGATCCGACATCACAAGAGACATTCTCAGTGCAAACTTGTCCATCATTTGGTTGATGCAGGTCGACTTGACCAGAATCGTGGATGCCGTTCCAAAGCAGCTGGAAATTAAGGAGGACAACGTTCTGGGGAGGGATATAGGCGTCACTATGATGGGGTGTACCAATATATATCCGAGAACTATTTCTAATGTGAAACTTTTAAAAAAATCTTAAAAGTGTACTGGAGAGAACTTTACAAAAACAATATTACTTGACTGAAACCAATAACTCTGGGCACCCAAGAAAAAGGTATAGCCAAATCTTACGAAAGACAACAGTTTCAAATTTCCCTATGGTCATCTTCTTCATAACGGAAAGCACTACCCACGTGTACACATTATCATAACATCACCATAACGGTGCTTATACTGCTCCATGAATTATGAAATGACCAATTATTAATAACCAAACCATAACTACGACTGGTGTAGCAACTGTCCCCTGAGGGAATAAATCTAGCTTACACAATGATTTGGACAGGTACATCGGTGTGTTAATGGCATCCAGGACACGTAAAATATTAAAGTCCTCTTCGAATTTGCGATGGCTCGTTAAAATGAACGAATGAAGAATGCGGCAGAAGTGTATTTTGTTCCATTTAAATTCGTCATGACAAACACGCCGACCCGGAATTATGAAAACAAACGTACGGGCACGTCATCCATAAGTCCCCTATTGCAGACTTGAATACTAGACATTCATATACACCAGATTACATAATTTATTGTACCTTTTCATGAAATACCAATTGTCCATATTATCACCATGTCAAATTATTTCCGAACCCCCCGAGAAATTTTACCCACATCTTGCTAATATGACACTGAGATTGTTGAAGTTCCTGTATTTTATTTTTACTATTGTTATCATTTTACTCCTAATACTTAACCTAATCACCTGTTAAGTACTATGTCAATGCCACACCCCACCACCTAGTTTTCACAAGTACCACACTGTTCACCTAACAGAAAAAGGTCAAATCCGATTAGACACAAAAGAGTAGGTTCATATATTAACCCAGAGTGACCTTTATGTCAACCCAATTTCTATCCACCTACTAGTATATTATAGTGACACACCTACTATTATCTCTATAACTTTACACATTGCATGACGGACTAATTTGTTCTTACTAATTCCAACAACATACTGCTACACCAACATGTTTCTGCATTATCGATATTCTGGCAAGCACCTGTAAAACTTAACGAAATTTAGGTTCAAGAAATTGATAACCAAGTGTTATCAAAATATTTTGTATATGATTCCTAAAACTTAAATATAACATCAAGGAATGGACTGTAATTTGCTCACAAATACAGCATAATTGATTTGCATGCACCAAAACAGCAACCTGGGTTGTTTTATAATTCACAAAACAGTTTACCAGAATTTTAGTAAAACATTCTCCACTTTACAAAACGTTCCAACACTTCCGAAAACCCCCTTTGGTCCAGTATTTTTTTTTGTGTTCGAGTGCCGTGAGAAATCAAGACCACACTGCAAATGTTTAGAGTAATGTTGACCCTCCCAATAAGTTATATTAAGCCATGGCAAACTGTTTCAATTTCCGAACCCCTGGGTTCTCCTAAAAAATAGTTCCGTTCAACCTCATAATGGTAATATAACACGTGGTTCTTGTTTTAGCGTGTCCGTTTCTTCCGACCTAAACATATAAGGTCACACATTTCATGTTTATACTAGCTTGGTTTCCCACTCAGGGGTCTGGAGTGTATATGAAATAAAGGTTTTATTTTTTTACTGCCACTTGCCAGATTGATGTAAGCTTCGTGGAGTTTCATTCTTTTATTTTCAATCTGTAATTTGAAGGGAGGAAATAACCAACAATGACTTCCCGGTTTTTTTTTTTTATGTTGTATTTAATATTTGTTTTGCTTTAACTACCATCTTTGTACTATAACTGTTTTTTTTTTTAAATTTTCTTTTGCATTAATGGGGATTTCTCTAGCCTTGCTTTGAATTTAAAATTTGCTACTTTATCTCGCATTGAAAAAAAAATGTATATAAATTGTAACAGAACAAATGCAATATAGAGTTGCGTGTTGACGTAAAGAGAATGCAGTTAAACGAAAAAAAAAAAAAGAGGTCCGTACTTTTGGTATCGTTGTCGTGACATTAATATCGTACTCACCAACATTGTATCGATAACTATGCCAGCGAAAATATAGAAAACTGAATCAGTTAAAACTCTGGGGGTTCCGTGCACTGAAGCGCTTACTGACGTCATAAAAGAAGTACATAAAATCTTGTTTGAGCTTTGTTGTTTTTAGAGGTGAACATGCTGGCGGTCTGACAGGACACGTGGAGGCTATATAATCCGTAGGGAACGCAAATGGAAAATAATGATCCAAATATCTTGCGTCAGCTGAGCATCCTATTAATGTTAATAGATGGTCCTTCTTTATTATCTATATTAGCGTTAATAGATGGTCCTTCTTTATTATCTATATTAGCATTAATAGATGCTCAGCTGACGCAACGATTTAGGATCATCATTTCCGTTGCGTTCCCTACGGATTATATATAGCCACCACTGCAAGCTGGGTGGCCTTGTAGGGAAGCCTGCACGAAGCATGTTTCACATAATGTTGCAAAGGTGGCTTCAGTTTTTTTTGGTAGTTTAGTTTACTAATGATTAGGGTTGGTATGCTTTATGCACCAACTTATAATTGTGTCAGGAGCCGTGGTCAGCCCCTTTTGCACTGGCTTGCCTAGCGCGGTGGTCCATGGTTCGATCCCCAGTTGAGGTGGGATTGTTTTTAGACCGCAAACGGCTCAGGGGTCAAACCCAGCCTCATGAGAATTAGGTACCAGAGCAACACTGGGAAGGTTAAGGCGGCTAGCGGGTGATGCTGACTACATCACCCCTAGTGTGTCGTATAGTCAAGAAAATTTGGGCCTAACACCATATTCCCAGTATACCTCAGTGGGCGTGTAACGGGATCCTTGACCTTTCTTACCATAGTGTGTCGCATGTAGAAGTGCTTGATGGTGCATTAGGCCTATCCCCCGGACAAACACGTGACAGAGATTAAGATGATGGCAGCACTAAATGAGATCGTCCGACTGGGGCTACAAAAAGCTAGACGGCTTGCATTCTCGCCGTTTAGAGTTTACTGTTGCCCTGTTTTTAAAACTTGATTGTGCCATTCTTCAATCTGCCTAAGCTTTAAAATGGTGACCTGACTCTGCCTTTAAGTTACGGAAGAAAAAGGCAACAAAGAACGAAGTGGTTACCCCACCTCACAAACGCTAGAAGAGATAAGTCTCCACCACTTCACTTCTCTACAGGCAGAACTATGTTAAGGGACTACCTTGACCTCTTTACACAAAACGAACAAACTAAAGATCAAACATGGCGTAGTAGTTAACCTATCAGTTTATTGTGTGACACCTGCAGCAGATAAAATCATCTTGTTGTGATGGTTTTTTCCAGGTGGTGTGTGTGTGTCGGGGGGGGGGGGGGGGGGGGAAAGGGGGGGGGGGGGGGGTTGTCACTTTCAGTCACCTGGGGGTAACAGAGTAGGTATACTCTGATAAGACGAGAAGAAGGACAGACCATGCATGTAGCATTAAAGAAAATAGGACAGTTCTAAATCAAGTCTGGAACCCACAGGGCAAGAGAAGTAGTGGAAACCAGAAAAATACACGGAGAAGAGAGCTGGAGTCAGATAACGAATAAGATAAAGGAGACTAGCAAAGACCTTCAGTGGTTGGCACAGGACAAGAAGATTTGGTCTCAATTATTTGAAGGCTTACGCTCCGTGGGGAACTGACAGGTAATCATGATGATGATGATTCAACCAGAGTTTATAAACAACAACACGGACTAAAAGTTGAACAGAGGGAAGATTGCCAAACCTAGTCTGCGCGGCGGTTTAGATGTAACAATAAATAGGGCAGGGGCGGATTATCCATTAAGCTAAGTAAACTGAAGCCTAGAGGCCCGGAGCTCTTGGGGGCCTGTGCATAGGTTTACAAAAAAAATATAAAAAATGCATAGATTTTTCAATTAAATGTGTTTCGTGTGTTTAACGTAAATCAAAAAATCAAAATAATTACTAATAGAAACATTAATAAAAATAATTACTAATAAAATAGGTAAGCAATGTTAACAAACTAGCGCACCAAGTCTATTAATATAATACTAGTACTCAATATCATCACCATGCTAAGGGGGTTGAAAAAAAATATTAAAATTATTGCCTAATTGAATGGGGGGCCCAAATACCAGAACGCCTAGAGGCCCTTCTTGGCTTAATCCGGGGGAAGAGGGGGGGGGGGGGGGGGGGGGAGGGGGGGCGGGGTGGGGAGGGGGGGGGGGGGGGTCTGCTCTTGGGGGGGGGGGGGGGAAATTAATGCTACACATTATTTTAAAATACACTAACAATCGAAACGTTCTGTGATCCCGTTCACAGTTTTGTGTACGTCATCATGTTCTGTGATCTTATTCACAACTTTGTGTACTAACGTCACCATGTTCTGTGATTCCTTCACAACTGTCGTCTTGTAAAAATTAAATGACTTTCTCAGCTTTAATTTGTGGAAAAGGGGGGGGGGGGGGGGGCAGGGACAGGTCGCCCGGGGGCCCCCATTTTTTACTAGACCAAAAAGATCTTTTATATTTGGACACGAGCTAGTAATATAACCGACGTATCTAGCCTGATCGTCCCGTCAATGGCCTCGTTCAAAACGAAGGAAAATTTTACTTAAATTTAACATAAAAGGTCACTCGAGGTTTCTTCAAATGTTGATAATTTAAAATGTGTCACGATAGAGGGTCATACTACAAATTTCAGTATCCTAGGTTATCTGAAACCAAGTGAACCAAGGGTCCACAGATTTGACATATCCAAACATCGCTAATATCAAATTAAATAAACGTGTGTAAAAATATTATGAGCTCATGATTCCCTTTCGTTGAATGTATTATCAGTTTTAATATCGAATACATAAATGATGAGCCATCTGAAACAATTTCCATAGCCATAGAAACATTCCTGGTTTACTTTTAAATCTGGCCACACTGTCAAAGAGCGCCATTATTTTTAATCAAAGTTGATTGACTTTTTTATACATCCATCTCTTTGATGTTGGAAATCTCATTAGGTCGCTTCATCCTTCCTTTTCCTTCTGTTGATATGAGTGTTCGCAACGAAAGAGGCCATATAACCGAGTTAACAATATAAATAAATAATCCATCTGGCATGTTTACTCATTTCATTGATCTTGACAGGGCTTTTGGTTCCAATGGTTGTTATTGCCGGGAGTTGTAGTGAGGATAAGCTCTCACTGCAGATAAAATACTTCTATGGCACGCGCCTCAAACAGCCTCTGACAACCAAGTCCAGCTCCCGGCCTTCACGTGTGGCTCAATTTGAGCCCGGCGGAACTGTTTCCACTGACGGGAGAAGGGGCAAAGGCGAGCGACTGGCGCCTTAAAACCAGCAGCTTCGGGCAGATAGGGCTCGTGATCCTTGGTTGGTAGCTTATCTAAGAGAAGGAACTCTGAATTCAAACCACCGCTGCCTTGCGGGAATATCCATTTGTGGAATTGGCTTCGGGAGTAAACCCTGAGGATAAATCCGGAGTCGGAGTCCCTAAGGCAGTCTAATGTCGATTCGACATTATTCTGGCAACTCCTGCGACATGGCTGGTACCAAACTGTATCGGCTACTGCCGTTCCTTTGGATCTACCGGCTGTGTGGAGAGGGGGAACATGCTGCATGGGCAACAGCTTGATCTCCATATAACTGTGCCCAAGCTCGCGCCCTGGAGAGGAAGATGGTCGCATCCCAAAAGATATCTTCTACGGACAATTAGCAGATGGCAAGAGAACAGTTGGGCGACCACAGCTGAGGTTCAAAGATGTGTGCAAGAGAGATATGAGGGCACTGGACATGGATCCAGCAACATGGGAGGATGAAGCTGCTGATCGCACTAAGTGGCGATGCTATTTACGGCACCACCTCAGATTGGGCGAAGAGAGGCTCACACAAGAAGCAGAGGTGAGGAGAAAACGTCGAAAGGAGCAACAGGAAAATAAGCAGCTGAGGGCTGCCACCTCAGGGGCGCATTCCCATAGTCAGTTATGACTGAAGGGGCTATTATTATTATGACAGGGCTTTTTTTTTTCTTTCAAAATGAAGAAAGCCAAAGAAGCATTTAAATATTCTATTTTGACTCTCTTTTTCCTCTTATACGTGTAAATTAAAAGTAACCATTAAACTATACCTGTATGACGAATGACTTCTTACATTCATTGATTATATTAGACAGAACCTCTCTTTTTTTCCATCTTGACACGTCTCAAGTATCAAACTGAAGCTCCTGAGAATAACACGTCTCTGACACGTCCCTTAAAAAGGTTCAGTAATCTTCGTCATCTGTTCGCTACCGCCATCATGCACTAGTGCCTTTCCTCGTTTTTCTTCACTATCATCGTCTTGTTCAGTTGGGAACGTCATTAAACACTGGCCACTTAGGACCCACTGAGCGTGAGTTGTATATTAACTCTTCGGTGACGTAGTAATTTTCCATGTTTGATGCAAGGAATGTTCTGCCGCTTTGAGTTTTCATATAGTTTGTTTTAAAGTTTAAGGGTGGATTCTTTCCAAGTTGGAAGCCGCGGTAGCGCAGTGATTAGTGCACTGGCTTCCTAGCTCGATGGTCCATGGTTCGATCCCTGGTTGTGGTGTGATTTTTTTAGACCGCAAACGGCTCCGGGGTAGACCCAGCCTCATGAATTGGGTACCAGAGCAACTCTGGGAAGGTCAAGGCGGCCGGCGTGATGCTGAGCACATCACCCCTGGTGTGCCAAAGGTCAAGAAAATATGGGCCTTACACCATAGTCCCAATATGGGCGTGTAACGGGATCCATTTTCAAGTTGTTAAAAAGTATTGTAATATTAAATTGTGTGCTGTATTTCTTGGAAAAGCATTGAGACGTACTGCGTAATGACCTAAATTAACCCTAACATTAATTATACTGCGTTACCAAAACGAACGAACAGATGGACTAAAGGGATAAAAAGAGAAGGGAGAGGCAGAAAGCCGAACACTAAACCCGCTTCGCGCGATACACAATTACTACCATCACGCGTGTAAGTCTACATGCACTAATTTTTTTTCAGACGGACAGTGATAAAATACACTACCCTTTCCCAGAGTTAGGTTTATAAATCATAACAGACTCTTATTAGAAAAGACAACATTATATGGGTTTACGTTTGAACACATAACAGTACCCAGACAGCACATCTTCTAAACAGGAGATAGAAGAAATTGCATATTTTGAACGCAGCCACGTAGCTCCTTTAAATTAGTATTTTTGGGTTCCTTAGGGTTTGCTGACAAATAATATGTAAAACGTTACGCAAATAGTCCAGGAATTAATAAATTATACCCAAAATAAAATATTGGGGGTGCCTGACAGCATAAAATCATTTCTGCTCATAAAATTTTTTTTTATAACGTGTTTGAAAAAAACCTTACGTTACATAAATAGCCTACCATGTAAACTCCAAATTGATTGGAGCGCAACAAATGAAAGCCTAACCACGATTGGTCGGGCTATAAATACTATCTTGGTTGTTGGGGGAGACGGGAAAAGATAACATTTTTTTCAAACACTTGTCGAAACGTGGCTCATTGGCCAGTCTCGCTGATATACACACTTGGGAGCGTTAGTTCGAGACCACTAATTCAAATAAGCTTGATAAAGCGACAGTACGTTGAAGCTAGCTCACATTTTTGCTAAAATAAAAGCCTGGAACATAGGCAGAACGGAATTTGTGCCAGTTTGTGCCAGAATTCATTGCTAATCAACGTATCTGTGTTTATTTCCATGAAATTGTGGGACAGTGGTCTTGATGGTAGTGAGCAGCACCTGGTCAGAGATTTGCTGAATCCAGAGTCGGACAGCATACTCCTTGGTCTTTTTAGCTATCAGGGAGGTGTCTCCTGAGCCCAGAGGAGAATTCGAGCAGAGGAGTCCTTTCCTGCCGCCATCACGCCAGATAAGCGAATTGGCCAGCTGAGCTCAACATTATGTCCCCTCATCTTGAAATAACTTTATAAAAATACTATTCAGAGGGGAATTTACTTGTCTTAAAATCAGGAACTGTGAACATCTACAATAATGGTCCCTAAAGACAAACTATTGAAGTCATGATGACAAATACCAACAGAGCTTGAACAAAACAAAACCAGTATTACCTCATTTTACCACTACACAAATGACACACATAGAACATTGGTAATAATATATGTCACTACAATATTCATATTAAATACATTCTGTACATAACTTGTAATTTAAATTGATTGTGATTCCTGGTTCCCTTGTAGTTGAATCAGGACACATATTCATTCATGCCAGTAATGAATACATATTGTTATTTGAAACGTTACTAGTGACTTCTTTAAGATATTCTCATAGAGTGTTATATGTATGTGAGTGTCACAGTGTTGTTAAGAGTAGTGGATTAAATTAAATTGTTTATCTGTCTGTTGTTGTGACTTACACTTCACCATACACATACCCTAGACACATAACGTAGCATCACACTATTCCAGAATAATTCTGACTGAGATATATAGATATGTGGTAGCAAGTAAGGTTATATATATAATATACTACTCTTATTAGATATATATATACCTTCACAGCTGATCTCAGTCAGTACACTAAGTCCCTTATAAATATTTATAACATCCCACTTCACCACATATATTGGGGTCTCGCTCTCGGGATTTTGAATCTTTAACTATTAAAAATATTGGGGGTAATTCACTTCAGGGAATATAAGAATTAAAAGGTATCCTTGGGTGGAATTAAATAAGGTTGAGCTCACGGTGCCTGTTTTGTCCATTAGAGATTGAATTGTTGGTTAGACATTGTATTAAGTTACCTGATAGACAATGGCGGACCTGGCCAAATTTCGATCTGCTGCGGTTCAGACTGCAAAAGAGTTAGGATTAGATGGGCAAGTTATGGTTGCCTATGTCACAACGGAATGTGACAAATTTATTGAACGCGAAGAAAGAAGATTAGAAAAAGAAGCCGAAAGAAAGTTAGAGGCTGAGACTAAGAGGTTGCAAGCTGAGGCTGAGACTAAGAGGTTGCAAGCTGAGGCTGAGACTAAGAGGTTGCAGATTGAGGCTGAGGCTAAGAAATTGGAGGCAGAAAGAGAAGACAAAAGATTAGCTGCAGAAAGAGAAGCCGAGGAAAGAAGACAAGCTGCAGAAAGGGAAGCAGAAAAGGAGGAGAAGAGATTACAAAGGGAACATGAGTTACGACTAAGGGAGTTTGAGTTTCAAGGCCATGCTCCTGAAAATGGTGCCAGCCCCTTTGCCTCTGATGCTACGGTTACTCAAGGAGCCTCAATCTCAGCTATGAACTTTCATTTAGATCATTTTGTTGAGAAAGACGATGATATTGAGAGCTATATAAATAGGTACGAACTATTAGCTACCACGTATGGGTTAGAGAGAGAAAGGTGGAGCTTAAAGTTATCTCAGGGACTTCGTGGGGCAGCTTATGAAGTTTTTGCAAAAATGAGCAGAGGTGATCAGGAAAATTATGACATGCTAAAGCAGGCTCTTTTGTTAAGGTATGAAAAGAATGCAGAGTTTTACAGGAAAAAATTTAGGAATGCTAAACTACTGTCAGGTGAAACCTATCACCAGTTCTCTGCACGAATAGAGACATACTTGGAGAAATGGACTTCTCTGGGGAAAACCCAAGATCTTAAGGAAATGGTCCTTATAGAGCAACTAAGAGAGTCCATGGCTCCAGACCTGAGAAAGTTTCTCATGGAACAAGGTGCAGAGAGGCTGGGTGAGTTGCTAAATGTTGCTGAAAGGTATCAAGCAGCTCAAGCAGAGGTAACAGGTAATAAAAAGAAACAGGTGGACAACTTTAGGGCACCACAGAACTTTAATAAATTTGATCCTAAGGATCAAAATAAAGGTAAGCACCAATTTGATAGGCCACGGTATGACAATAAAAATAAATTCCCACAATTCGATGAAAGGAAATATGATGAAAGAAAATCTTTCAACCAAGGAAAAAGGTGGTGTAAGAATTGTCAGATGGACAATCATGACACTGACCGTTGCAGAAGGAAACCTGTGTATATGGCAACCCTTCAGGTCAGGTCGACCTCAAGACAGGAGGAGGATATTATGTTAGATACCACTCCAGAAGAGATGAGGAAGGCACAGGCTGGGGATAAAACACTCAAGCCTTGTTTCAGGAAATTGTCAACTTGTCATACAACTCCAGGCAAGGGAGATTTTTACATGAAAAACAAGTTGATGTATAGGAAGACTGGAACTAGATCCCATGGTCACGGACAGCTGGTTCTTCCAAAAAGATACAGGACAGAATTAATAAGGAGCCTACATGTGAAACCAGATGGGGACCATGAGAAGATAGGTACCATCATTCAAAAGGTGGCTCACAATTATTATTGGCCCAAAGCAAGATGGGACATTGAGAATTTTGTAGAAAGGTGTAGCATAGCACATGAGGGAACACCCACAAGTGGGAACATGGATCAGGACCTGGACACGCCACGGGGCAAAATTAGGCCTGACAATAAAAGGAAAAATAAATTTGATAAAGTGGACCAAATGGAATGGGAAGCCCCTTTTCACGGACAAGCTTCACTTAACTGTTTTACAATGGCCACTATGCGGAGAGTGCAAAAAGATGTCTTACCCCAGGATAAGCCGACAATCCCTCAATCGGACTTAAACAAACTGGAGGAAGAAGATGTAGAGAGGAAATCTCTCATCAAGAATTTTAAGAGGGGAGACAGCCCCAAAAGAAAAATTGGTAGCGGTCGTTTTGTGAATGATAATTCTGGGAGGAAAAATCATCACTATAAAGCTTCAAGTGGAAGAGACCATACCGGTGCATGGACAAATAGGTCCACACAATTAAAGGTCCATATGTAGCTTTGTTAAGAACGTGGACTGATGAAAAGGCAGAGGAAAACATTACATCTTCATACCAGTATGTGAATGAGCTGACCACTCGGTTAAAAACTGGCTGGAAACTTGCCAATGAAAATTTGAAACAAGCCAGGAAGAAACATGCTGCCTATTATAACAGGAAGGCGAAAGACAGAAATTTGGCTGTGGGAGAGAAGGTACTGCTTCTTTTGCCCGGGAGTCAGAATAAGTTACAAATTGGATGGCAGGGTCCATATACAGTTCTAGAGAAGGTGTCTAGAACAAATTATAAGATAGATAAGAAGGGGAAAGAAAAAATCTATCATGTGAATCTCCTGAAGAAATATTTGGAAAGAGAACATCAGGAAGAGACACACTTGTTGACCTTGTCCATCGCCATGGAGATGAAAAAGGAACCACTTTCATCATTTGAATATCCATTACACCCCTGTGAGACAGCAGCACAGGTGAAAATCAGTACACATTTAACGAAAACTCAGAAAGAGAGAGTGCAACAGGTTCTAAATAATCATGCAGAGGTGTTAACAGACCGACCAGGACATACAAACCTATTGGAATATGATATGAAACTCATAGACTCCACACCTGTCTGTATGAAACCATATTCGATTCCGTTTGCTAAGGAAAAAGCTTTGAAGGAAGAGATAGACTATCTATTGAAGGAAGGAATTATTTCGCACAGTGAGTCTTCGTATAGCTCCGGTGTGTTGTACTCTTAAGGAAGCCCTCTGGAGAACATAGACTCTGTATAGATTACAGGAGACTGAATGCTATTACAGAAGGACAGGTGGATCCATTGCCGGATACAAATCAGCTGTTTGCCAGACTAAATAAAGCTAAATATTTCTCAAAAGTGGATCTGAGTAAAGGATACTATCAGATTCCAGTAAAGCCTGAGGTTAGACCATACCTAGCTTTTAGTACCTCAGAAGGACACTATGAGTTTAATAGATTGCCATTTGGATTGAAGAATGCGCCTAGTGTCTTCTCTAGAATGATGAGAAAATTATTGGATCCTCTGAATAATCCCTGTATAACAAATTTTATGGATGATATCCTTATAGCAACAGAAACATTTGAGGAACACATTGACTCTCTGAACATGCTGTTTGATCGACTTAGGGAGGCAAATTTAACAGCCCGACCAACCAAATGTTGCGTTGGATGTAAAGAATTGGAATTTTTGGGACACACAGTTTATCAGGGAAACATGACCCCTGACCCAAAGAATTTAGAGAAACTACAGAAAGCCCCGAGACCACAAACCAAGAAGGACGTGAGATCCTTTGTCTCATTATGTGGTTTCTACCAGAAGTATATCAAAAACTTTAATTCCATATGTGCACCTTTAACGGAATTGACACGTAAAGGACTTCCAGATCGCATTACATGGACACCACAATGTGAAATGACTTACCAAGAATTGAAGGAAAAGCTCACAAGTAAACCCATTTTGAAATTACCTGACTTAAGTCAAGAATTCATAGTAAGGACGGATGCAAGTAATATTGGGCTAGGTGCAACTTTACTACAGAAATCAGATGCATTGGATGGGGAATTAAGCCCAGTGGCATATGCTAGCAGAAAGTTGAATAAAGCTGAAATCAACTACTCAACTAGCGAAAAAGAATGTCTTGCAGTAATATGGGCAATAAAGAAATTCAATATTTATCTATATGGGAAGGCATTTAAGTTGCAAACTGACCACAAACCTTTATCGTTTTTAGCACAGGCTAAGCATGAGAACTCTAGGTTACTCCGATGGTCTTTGCTTCTGGCTCCATATAATTTTAGCATTGAATATATATCTGGAAAAACAAATCTGGGAGCGGATTTTTTAAGCCGCCATCCGTGTGATGAGAATCACCGTAAACCCCAGAAATAATAATAAATTTCTCTATGTGAATATAGAATAAAGGACTGACATATAATGTCTGTTTTAAGAGGGGAAGTGTCATGAAATATTCTAATCCACATATATAAATTATTAGGTAAATATGAAGCCTAACAAATAAAATTAATAAAGAGAAGAGCAATGGTAAAATGACAGTGCTGTCCCAAAGAATGTACTCGAAATCCCCCTTGTTTTCTGCTTCGTCTGCAAATTGTAACGCTTTCACGTTGATAGTAAAGCTTACTGTATTATTACCCGCCTTCTTCAATGAAACGTGTGCTGTATTTCTTGGAAAAGCATTGAGACGTACTGCGTAATGACCTAAATTAACCCTAACATTAATTATACTGCGTTACCAAAACGAACGAACAGATGGACTAAAGGGATAAAAAGAGAAGGGAGAGGCAGAAAGCCGAACACTAAACCCGCTTCGCGCGATACACAATTACTACCATCACGCGTGTAAGTCTACATGCACTAATTTTTTTTCAGACGGACAGTGATAAAATACACTACCCTTTCCCAGAGTTAGGTTTATAAATCATAACAGACTCTTATTAGAAAAGACAACATTATATGGGTTTACGTTTGAACACATAACAGTACCCAGACAGCACATCTTCTAAACAGGAGATAGAAGAAATTGCATATTTTGAACGCAGCCACGTAGCTCCTTTAAATTAGTATTTTTGGGTTCCTTAGGGTTTGCTGACAAATAATATGTAAAACGTTACGCAAATAGTCCAGGAATTAATAAATTATACCCAAAATAAAATATTGGGGGTGCCTGACAGCATAAAATCATTTCTGCTCATAAAATTTTTTTTATAACGTGTTTGAAAAAACCTTACGTTACATAAATAGCCTACCATGTAAACTCCAAATTGATTGGAGCGCAACAAATGAAAGCCTAACCACGATTGGTCGGGCTATAAATACTATCTTGGTTGTTGGGGGAGACGGGAAAAGATAACATTTTTTTTCAAACACTTGTCGAAACGTGGCTCATTGGCCAGTCTCGCTGATATACACACTTGGGAGCGTTAGTTCGAGACCACTAATTCAAATAAGCTTGATAAAGCGACAGTACGTTGAAGCTAGCTCACATTTTTGCTAAAATAAAAGCCTGGAACATAGGCAGAACGGAATTTGTGCCAGAATTCATTGCTAATCAACGTATCTGTGTTTATTTCCATGAAATTGTGGGACAGTGGTCTTGATGGTAGTGAGCAGCACCTGGTCAGAGATTTGCTGAATCCAGAGTCGGACAGCATACTCCTTGGTCTTTTTAGCTATCAGGGGGGTGTCTCCTGAGCCCAGAGGAGAATTCGAGCAGAGGAGTCCTTTCCTGCCGCCATCACGCCAGATAAGCGAATTGGCCAGCTGAGCTCAACATTATGTCCCCTCATCTTGAAATAACTTTATAAAAATACTATTCAGAGGGGAATTTACTTGTCTTAAAATCAGGAACTGTGAACATCTACAATAATGGTCCCTAAAGACAAACTATTGAAGTCATGATGACAAATACCAACAGAGCTTGAACAAAACAAAACCAGTATTACCTCATTTTACCACTACACAAATGACACACATAGAACATTGGTAATAATATATGTCACTACAATATTCATATTAAATACATTCTGTACATAACTTGTAATTTAAATTGATTGTGATTCCTGGTTCCCTTGTAGTTGAATCAGGACACATATTCATTCATGCCAGTAATGAATACATATTGTTATTTGAAACGTTACTAGTGACTTCTTTAAGATATTCTCATAGAGTGTTATATGTATGTGAGTGTCACAGTGTTGTTAAGAGTAGTGGATTAAATTAAATTGTTTATCTGTCTGTTGTTGTGACTTACACTTCACCATACACATACCCTAGACACATAACGTAGCATCACACTATTCCAGAATAATTCTGACTGAGATATATAGATATGTGGTAGCAAGTAAGGCTATATATATAATATACTACTCTTATTAGCTATGTTGCTGTAATACCCTGTTCAACCTGAAAGTTGGTTATAATTGGGGTATATAGGGTGTTTACTTTCTTCGGTGCTAGCCTGTTGTTAGTCCTGATAATAAAGGACTGGTCCGAAAAAGGACCACTAGCATGCCTGTCCAGGATACCTCTTTGCTCTTGTCCATTTTCGGGGTGTCGTGGCGTGTTCATGGTGTTACATTTGTTGTTTTCCTATCTGGCTTGTTTAGGTTTTGTGAGTTTTTTGCCCTCCTCGTTTCTGCTTTCTTGTGTCTTCCTTTTCTCCAGTGTCTGGGAAAGCGCTTTTCTATCTTTGTTGGGCGTAGCTCTTCCCACGTTTCCTCGTTGACTTTTTCGTTTGCTTGGTCGTTCGTTTTTAGTGTCTTTTGTGTTTTGATGTAATTTCTTCAATGGTCATTCTTTTCTGCCTCTATTCTTTCAGTAGTTGTTCGTTTCCATCTTTCAGTTCTATCATTTTCCTTACATCTTCTTCTATCTGTTGCTGAATTCTTTTCATGTCTTGGTGTATTATTTTCATGTCGTTTATGACTTGTTGTTGTTTCGCGCTTTCCGAGCTGTCATGTATTTCTTCACATCTGTCAGTTGAGGTTCTGTTTTTGTGTGGCTGGCGGTTTTCTCTCTCCTTTCGCAGTTGTTGTTTCAATTCTCTCACTTCAGTCGTGAGCCGTCTGACTTGTTCCGTTAGGCTGTCTTGGCGCCTATCACCTAGAGTACTTGCCTTCAGTGTGTTTTTTGCCTCATGGTATGATACTCCCTTTCCAATGGCAACTGTAATTATTTGCCTTGTTTGTTGGTATTCGGGACATCCTCGGTATCGTGCTCCGTGCTTTCCGAGGCAGTTGGTACATTTTCTATTGTTATTTGGTGCTTTGTAGTCTTGGTCTTTTTTGGCCTTTGGGCAGTCTTTGTATTCGTGGCTGCCCGCACAGTATCTACAGACCGTCTCTTTTCTGCACGTGTTCCTTGTGTGAGAAAATCCCTGGCACTTTGAACATTGTATCACTGGCGGGATGAAGGCATGTGCTCTTCGAGGTCTATTCTGGATAGTGATGTTTTCTGGGACTGTTTTCCCCTGTAGAGTCACTATTATCAGTCTGGTGTCTTCTTTGTTCCAGGATTTAAGCCTTTCTGCGTGTGTGACGCAGAAGCTTCAGTGATGTCTGTCATTTTAAGAACGGTCGAACAAACGACTACACAAACAAGACAGCCTGAACGGCTATACAATAACAGGCTGGCTCAAACGCTTTTGATCAGTTTACAATGGAAACAGCAGTGAAAGTCCACTGCTTGCACTGGGTCACTTTACCGTGGCTAACCGAACCAGAACTGAATACAGTACAACTGACAGATGACTAGACTCATGGGTCCTACACTGGACTTGAAAGCATTGATTAACCCCCCCCCCCCCCCCCCCCCCCCAGGGTTTGGTGAAAAACATTTGTGGGGAAATTATACAGTACCAAAAATGTTTTGTGCCGATGCAAAACTTTTAATTTGCATGTCTATGCCTCTCTTCTGACGATTTAAATCACTCCTAGACGAGCATGCTCACGGATGGCCTATTGTCTGTGTTAAACTGGGACCATTCGTCCCGTTGTTTGTATCATTGTAACATGATGCGGTCACTATGTCTGGAACAGCGTTTTTCTCAAACTTTTTTTTTTTTTTTTTTTTTTGTTCACGGAACCAAAATTATTCATTTAAAATGAATTGACTGAACAGTGATTCTAAAAATTCGGCTTAATGTAGCATTTTACAATTTATTTTGCAATTAATTAAAATTAAGTTTAAGCTGTGTAAATAAAGAAAGTAAGTAATACAGCTAAAATAATTATAATTAGAACTATCAGTAGTTTAATCGTGTTTATTGTTATTACTAACAAAAGTAAAGTGCATACACAAGTAATTGTACATTTTACATCAATGAGAAGAATGCTTGTGTTTTTTACCATCACATATTCGCTTAATATGTGGCACAATGTTTGAAAATTGAATTCTTATGTCTGGGGTCAAAGTCAAGTCTGTTCTTATATTTTGTCTTCTTAGCTGCATAATAAGAAAATCCTGTTTCACATAGGTATGTAGTGGGCAAATGGAAAAAGAAGCACTCGAATTGCCCGTTTTGAAATGTTGGGGTATTCTTGCAAAAACAATGCACCAAAAATCATTTACGGAAAGTCGATTAAATCTTTGTTTTAATTCCTGAGTCTGAAGTCAAATCAATCAAACTCTCATAATAATTAGCTGATAAACATGCTGGTTTGGCTGCTATTGCAAATGATTCATATCCATTTTAAAAATAATGTTTGAAAATAAGCTGTTAGCAACCAGTTCTACATTTTTTCTTCATGGAGCACCTTTCAATAGCTCTGGGAGCACTAGTGATCCACGGATCACAGTTTGAGAAATGCTGATCTAGAACAATGATATTTAGAAGCCATCTCATGTCGCTCTAGTAGAGGAAGTGTGGTCAATGATCTATATTAAGGGTGAACAACGCGATGCCCGTGAAGGCTTATTTGTGTGTCCGCGGAAGATTTGCAGATGAAAGAATAAATATATCAATTTGCTTGCATGGTCAGAAATTATAGCGTACGCTCTACTGAACTTGTTAGGTATTGGCGGTTAGTATTCTCAATAAATTACAAAAATAATGTCGATATATACAGGACGTTATGTTGTATTCAAGGAAGGATTTTACATCAGCAAGTTAAGCATCATTGACAGTTACGAAGGAACATCAGCATTCACTCCTAAATATGAAAAGTTGGCCGGTGACATGCGCACAGCAACCATCACACTAATTACACGTTTGACTCAAATGATTTTAAGATCACTTTTAAAATCCTGAATATTTTATATATAATTAAATGTGTTTACTCAGCCTCAAATACGTACATTATTTTGATACAAGGATATTTTGTTGTAAAAATTAACCCCATTTTTTAAAATAAGCTAGTCATGATATTTGGTTCATGCCCTTCCGTTTCTTAATAAATGTAAAATGAGCCAGTGGTGCAAAAAATGCTGAGGAACATCTGACTTCTAGGTTAACAACTTTGAACAGATTTACGATTGACAGGTTCAGCACTAATGAGTATCCATCGCAGTGTGCCTTTGAATGCTGACGATGTTGTGTCCATATTTGCGTTAAAAAAAAAATAGAACGTTGTTCTTTTTTGTACTTTAGAGGGAAAGAAAACAATGTTCATCATAAATAGTAAGTTAACTTTTTTTTCATTTAAAAGAAGAAAATTAAAAATAGTGCATAAACACTTTTTTAAATTACCCCCCTCCCCCCATTCTGCTATCCACTGTAACACAGTAACTTAGAGAATTATAATGACGATTAAACTAGTAAATCACTCTGCGCACAATCTAGTGAAGATATAATTCGAACTAATAATTATATCACTCGACAATACTAGTCAATATATATTTACCTCGCACAGACTACTTAAGACTATTCTCCATTGAGATTTTACTTAATAAACTAATCTAGAAACGCAGCTAGATATGTCAAGAGGAACTGCGGAGTCTGAATGAATGAACTCTAAACTGCTGGGGTATAAATATCTGAAACTGACAAAGAATCGAAGGGAAAGTTGTAACTAGCAGACTCTTGCCAGATGTTGGCACCTTTTGGAAAGTCTACATAAATTCTATCTCATTCTGCGAATCAAACAACTTTTATCGCACCAATGCCGAAGCCAGGTCTATATTAAGATCTAGATTAAATAGAATCAACATATATTATCGCCTCACTCTCGCCATCTGCAGAAGTGGTCGTAAAAGAATTATAGCGAGAGTCTTTGATGTGGCGGTTCGCATCTTGTAAATTAACTTACAACGAACGAATCCAGGCAAAGGTAATAGACAAATTGTCTCCCCTTCCCGTCACTGACTGATCTCATTACGGCGATTTTTATGATCGCTGCCGAGATAATTACAGGTGAGCGGGACCAGGTCTGTTCGCTAACGTGCATCAAAGAGAATGCAATTAAATGCTAACAGCCATAAACTGCTTGCTAAATTGTAAGAAAGACAGAGGTTTGAATATGGGAGGGTTAAATTCCTACAGGCGTAGATGACAGAGAAGGTAGAAGAAAAACAAGAAGATAAAGAAAAAGATGTATGAAATCACTTAATCATAATCTACCACAGAGGAAAACATGGAAAGACCTTGAGCGGATGGTACGTGACAGGAGGACTTGGCATGTGTTTGCTAGAGGCTTATGCTTGTGATGGGCGGTGGAATTGTCTGCCCGTAGTTTTGCCAGGTCGGATTGGTTTCTCGTCATTCTGACCTGTCTACCTTCTGTCCACCAAAATTCTCCACCCACATTTATGTAAACGTTGTCTCTAACAGCGATATTTCTGTCATCTTGTCTGTCAATCAGCACTGTAGACCTTCTTCATGCATATCTCCTGGCATAGGAATTGCGGAATATGATCAAACAATCCTTTATTATCGATCCCCCCCCCTCCCACCCCCCCCCCCGCCCCGCCCCCCCCCCCCCCCCCCCCCCCCCCCCCCCCCCCACCCCCCCCCCCCCCCCCCCCCCCCCCCCCCCCCCCCCCCCCCCCCCCGAGGAAACTAAAAACTTCCCGGGTCTCCTTTAATTCGAGAAACTTGGGGTAATTTCTCCGTTCCTTTTAACGGGACAGAGCTTTGATCGTGGCCAAAAGCCGCCACTCACGAACGCCAGCGCCGTGCTCACGTTGCGTCATCCCTTCGTTGCCTTAAGAACGCAGGAGGAAACGCTGCGGTTAGCGTACCTAGATTTCTGTTTAATCGGGAGGAGATCAGAAGCTTTTGCGTCCATTACGTGCCAGTACGCTGTTTCATCTCGAATGGTCCGCGAAAGCGAGCCAAAACATCTGGCATCATCTGGTAGTACTTGAGCAGCTGTCTTAATAATTCTCTATCAGTCATGCTCTCGGATTTTCTAGCACGCATGCATCTAATCCTTCCTGTTGATAGCAGTTGTGAATTAAGTCCGTATGGAGATTATTCCGTGGAGCTTGTAAGAGCGAAATAATTGTTTTAGAGTTATCTGGAGTGGTAGCGCATAATATTTTATGCAGATATAATCTACCCAGGATTACCTATTCTATTGCGTAAAATAATTAATTCATAGCGAATAGTAACTTTTTCGTAAGACCGCAAGTGATTTAACTTTGCACGCCACCAGTTTTTAACTCAGCTTAAGACTTAACAGACATATAGCTAGATAATCTGGTATAACAAGAAGACAGATAGAGAGATAATGTGTACTGACAAGAAAACGGGAGAGATAAAATATAACTGACAGATGTACATTTTGCATTTTTTATTATTGTCCTCTGTGATGTTTATCAATTAATCCTGAGTTAAGTGTTAACTATCCTAGTACTATTTAATTTTATTTCCCACGTACATGTCGATTACGCATGTCAATTCTGTAGCACGACCGTGTTGTGAGGTGAATGTCTGACTTCCCTTAGCGAAGCTGTCCGTGTGTGTGTTACGCCGACGGCCCCCCCCCCCCGCCTGCTCGCTAGCTAAGCGCCAGAGAGGAATTTGCCCGAGGCGGGTTGGGACACGGCGCATGTTTATTGAAATGTATGTGTATGCGTCTTAGTGGAAGGCAGAAGAGAGGGTGGAAGTTTGTACTTCTGTTAGCGTCGATCGTTCTGGTCGAACAAAACCATGTAAATGTTTTTGAATGTCTTTATTTTCCCAGACCCTGATCAGAAAAAAAGAGAGCGGTTTGTGTTGCTATCTACGGGCTCAACAAGAGTTTACGGAGATTTATTATGCACAGTGTTTCCACACATTGGTGCATGGCCTCTAGCATATTACTAGGCCTTATTTTTCTGTACTGACGGATTAACTGCCAAATTGCTACTGCTGGCGGCTATTTCGTAGATTACATTACGGCCGCGCAGCGCAGACAGCATCGTCCACGAGATGTTATAATTTGCCATTCATACATAAAAGCAATAGTGGTGTAACCCATTTACCACCCGGTCGTTGGAGATAATACAACCACATAACCCAGAAAGAACCAGCTAGTGCCAGCCTCTGAAATTTCTCACGTGAACTTACCACTAGATCATCGCATTCGGATAATATTCGTGTGCTGGAATTAAGCTTTTTTCCCAGTTCACCACCTTTTGTTCACTCGGAGTTACGGCAGTAGTCGCACTGTGGAAGTTACATGTTACTATTTCCCCCTGGAGCTTACCTCCTGGCAAAAGTGGATTACTACGTCCAGCCGGACAGTGTTGACCCACATAAACTTCTTCTCAGTTTTGGATTTATCACCTAACAAGGCAAACACGGTCGTCTAATTTCATTGGACTGGGGACCCCTGTCCAGGTGACAGCAAGACTGTATTAGAACGTTTTTGTTTTAATTGCGAGAATGGTTCGAGAGAACTTAGGTGTGTCCGTTTGAGCGTAGAAAGGAAGTAGAGTGAGGTGATCAGTCTTTTTTTCTCTTTGGGATATTTTTATTTTGGAGGTTCCTTTTCTTTGTTGTGTATCCTTCCGACATTGTTTATTGTCACTGAAGGTGCACGGGGTTTACCGTGTTTTGTTTTGTTTGCATTTTGCCACGTTGGATGTTGTGCAGTTTTTTTTTTTAATGGTTAATAAAAACCCAGAAAATGTATTCTTGTGCTGGTCAGATCGCCTTCCCTTTAAATGTCATGTTGGTGTAGTAACTGTAGTGTCCCTTACTGAGTATTAGATTACAGTCTTTTATAAACATTAGAGGGCGGGGCAAGATTGTCTTATTAAAAGTTAGTCACCAGGTAGACTGAAGGAGTAGCACGACTACCCTCCAGAGGCATATCTTCTCCCAACTTTGCACCCGTGACTCTATTTTCTATCTATTAAAACGTTCCCTTTAATAGTAGTGTCTGACCTCAGACATAATCTATCGTCCTACTTAAATCTACCTGTGACATTGCTCCTTGGGGAGCTAATGGGCATTGATTGATTGATTGATTGATTAGGCTACTGTGGGGGATTTTGGCCGATTGTGGGCGAAATATAGTTGGCGTTCTTCAACTAATGAAAGAAAATGACACCTAGATGGGACCAAAAACCTAGGAGAATCCACCTAAATATGGCAACGCTGGGAGGGATGGACATTAATGTTGAAGTAAGGGTGCCGAGCATTTTCTTTTCGCTAGAATTTATGGAGGTCCTCTCGCTCTCTCCCTCCCTCGCTTCTACCTCTCGCTTAAATTAAATATGGGAATGAATGGATACATTATGCAAGATGAGAGATAGAGTGGAAGGGCAGAATGTTAGACGAGCCTGCGCGTCCAATTCTTAACCCTTTGAAATTAAAGTTCGTTCGTTCGTTCATTCTCTGTCTGTCTCTGTCTCTGTCTCTGTCTGTCTCTCTCTCTCTGTCTCTCTCTCTCTCTCTCTCTCTCTCTCTCTCTCTCTCTCTCTCTCTCTCTCTCTCTCTCTCTCTCTCTCTCTCTCTCTCTTTCTCTGTCTAGTTCAAACTCCACGCCTATATGTCCATCTGAACATTGATATATATATTTTGAAACGTATTTATAGCTACGTGTCAATATGAAGTGTAAGCTTGTGTCAATTTGCGTCCCAATTTTACCGTTTCACGCATCTCTGTATGCCTACCTATATACGCGCATATATATATATATATATATATATATATATATATATATATATATATATATATATATATATATATATATATATATATATATATATATATATATATATATACGTAATATTTGCTTGACCATATATATGCTCCTCCATTTGCGCCTGCGTGCATGTCTCTATTTATGCAGAGAATTCATGTTTCTTTTCAGGCATTTACTTATTATAATTTCTAATATTATTCCGTGCTTAAATATACACGTGTACACACGCGAAGGTTTTTACACACACGCGCATACATAGCTATGTATATAGACCAGCCTACAAATTATATTTTCACCTATGTATTAATGCATTTGTAAAAGTAGGGCGCAAGTAGAGTTTCTATTCTAAACAGAACTGACACGTCAAGCTACAAAGAATCTTAAATGTACACTCTTATGTAAGATCGAGCCACCCTTAATGTTTCTGATGTAGTGTGTTGAGACAGAGAAATTATATAACTACATCAATCTCAGGTATGTTACAAAAGGCGTGTAATATTCTTCTTCTTCTTCTTCGTACACTCTCAGACGTCCACTTGAATGTTCTCAAAGAAAGCAGTAGTCAGTTTGAGGCTATTTGAATCCCCGTAAAGTTTTTCCACGAAAGGAGCTGGCGTCGGCCATATGCACTTTCTCTGTACCACATATAAGGGGCAACTTTGAAGCAGATGTTCAGCAATCATTTTATCAGTGCCACAGTTACACTGATCGGTAGTTCCTATCTTTAGCTTGTTGAATAGATGGTATCTCAATCTGTTGTGGCCAGTGCGGAGTCTGAAGATTACCACTTGTTCTCTTCTGTGGAGCTGGTAGTAAGCATCATTCTGTGTGTGCCCTGGATGTTCTACATTGTATTTGTTTCTGTAACTGATTCTGATAAAACTCTTTGCCTCCCCAAAAGTTCTGCACACGGCTCGCAAGCTCATTACTTAAAACTAATTGACACAGAAACCACCACTGTATGAGCATGCGCGAGCTTTGCTCAAGCTTCCAGTGTGTTATTTTGTCTTCTACTTGTTGTGAGAGCTTCTTTTTACCCAATCTGAGGTGGTACCGTAATGAGCATCGCCACTTGGTGCGATCGGCAACTACATCCTCTCTGGTTGCTGGATTTATGTCCAGTGCCTTCATGTCTCAGTTGTGCACATCTCTGAACCTCAGCTGCGGTCTCCCGACTATTCTCTTGCCATCTGCCAGTGCCTTCATGTCTCAGTTGTGCACATCTCTGAACCTCAGCTGCGGTCTCCCGACTATTCTCTTGCCATCTGCCAGTGCCTTCATGTCTCAGTTGTGCACATCTCTGAACCTCAGCTGTGGTCTCCCGACTATTCTATTGCCATCTGCCAGTGCCTTCATGTCTCAGTTGTACACACATCTCTGAACCTCAGCTGCCGTCTCCCGACTATTCTATTGCCATCTGCCAGTGCTTTCATGTCTCAGTTGTGCACATCTCTGAACCTCAGCTGCGGTCGCCCGACTATTCTATTGCCATCTGCCAGTGCCTTCATGTCTCAGTTGTGCACATCTCTGAACCTCAGCTGTGGTCTCCCGACTATTCTATTGCCATCTGCCAGTGCCTTCATGTCTCAGTTGTGCACATCTCTGAACCTCAGCTGCGGTCATCCGACTATTCTATTGCCATCTGCCAGTGCCTTCATGTCTCAGTTGTACACACATCTCTGAACCTCAGCTGCCGTCTCCCGACTATTCTATTGCCATCTGCCTGTGCCTTCATGTCTCAGTTGTGCACACATCTCTGAACCTCAGCTGTGGTCTCCCGACTATTCTCTTGCCATCTGCCAGTGCCTTCATGTCTCAGTTGTGCACATCTCTGAACCTCAGCTGCGGTCTCCCGACTATTCCATTGCCATCTGCCAGTGCCTTCATGTCTCAGTTGTACACACATCTCTGAACCTCAGCTGCCGTCTCCCGACTATTCTATTGCCATCTGCCAGTGCCTTCATGTCTCAGTTGTGCACATCTCTGAACTTCAGCTGCGGTCTCCCGACTATTCCATTGCCATCTGCCATGCCTTCATGTCTCAGTTGTGCACATCTCTGAACCACAGCTGCGGTATCCCGACTGTTCTCTTGCCATCTGCCAGTGCCCTCATGTCTCAGTTGTGCACATCTCTGAACCTCAGCTGCGGTCTCCCGACTATTCTATTGCCATCTGCCAATGCCTTTATGTCTCAGTTGTGCACATCTCTGAACCTCAGCTGCGGTCATCCGACTATTCCATTGCCATCTGCCAATGCCTTCATGTCTCAGTTGTGCACATCTCTGAACCTCAGCTGCGGTCTCCCGACTATTCTCTTGCCATCTGCCAGTTGTCCGTAGAAAATATCTTTGGGGATGCGACCATCTTCCATGTGGCGGATATGGCTAAGCCAGCGGGTTGTTTGAAGAATCACTGTAATTAAAGCAATGGATGGTGATGAAAAAAAAATCAAAATAGGAGACTAGTCTTACGAGGTAATTTTCATTGTCTTTTGTCCTCGTAAGACGAGTCACCTTTTTTCGATATTTTTTTCATCCGCATCCATCGTACTCCACGTCTTACCGCAGTTTCCCTCCTCTTCCTCGACAGTAATTAAAGAGGCACATCACTGCCCACCATCTGACACCGGCCACTTTAAAAGACGAAACACAATTTATAATCACAGTTCATTATTTCCCTAATTTTAATCAAGTTATTTCCACCTAATTTTTACATTACTTGTAGCTATTATAGAAAATTGGCTGAGCAATGGAGGTCAGAACTTCACAAATTAAATTTTCGACGAAAAGAAGCTACAAGCTAAGTTTCGTCTCTCTATGAAAAGTGGAGCTCAGTGGAAAGTATAAATTGTGAGCGTCAAAAACGTGAAACGCAACAAATATATAACCCTCGCATGAACTTAAATCTTCTTCTTCAGGTGCCTGGTCTGGAACAGACATTGGCGATCATGAGCCTCCAATCTTCTCTGTCTTTTGATAGTCTAATAAGGTTGTTGTTGCCCATGCTGTTGTTTGTTGCCCAGTTGTTTAAGCTTTCCACATACATCTTTCTCTGCCTTCCTCTTCCTCTCCGACCTGGTATTTTCCCATATAAGACTAATTCCTTCACTCCTCCTCTTCTGTTAATATGTCCCATAAATTTCATTTGTCTTTTCCTGATGGTTTTGATGAGCGATCTATTAACACCCGCAGCTGTCAATACCTCGGCATTTGTTTTCTTCTCTGTCCACGATATTCTCAGTATCCTTCTCAAAAACCACATTTCCGCTGCCTCCAGTTTTTTTACCATTTGGTTACTCATTGTCCAACATTCGCATCCATATTAAAAAAATGGACCACACGTAGCCCCTTAGTAAGCGAATTTTTGTGCTTATGGTGATGTTTCTGTTTTTCATTACGTTGCTCATCCTAGTAAAGGCTGCTTTGGACATGGCGATCCTTTTCTTTATCTCTGTGTCACATCTGCTATCTGATGTCAATGTGTAGCCTAAATATTTAAAGAGATTGACTTGTTTGATTTTTTTCTCTTTTGCTGTTCAAAGAGCATACTGGTATTTGTTTTTTCTTAGAAACTACCATGCATACAGTTTTGCTAACATTCAAAGATAATCCTTTCAACTCGCTCTCTTCCACTTCTTTGTTTAGAATGATTTGTAGATTTTCCTCTATTAAAACGTTGTCATCTGCATGTCTCAGATTGTTGATATTTCGTCCTCCGACTTTAATTCCCTCAAGGTATTCAGTGTTTCGAAGTATCGTCTCGCTGTATATGTTATACGAACTTAAATAAAAGTAGTTAAAAAAGCGAAGTACTTCTAGAACATATTAAAAGTTAACATAATAATGTGCAAATACAAATACGCAATTAACATTTTTTTTTAAGTACAAACTTCAGCAGAAAGAACAGCGACTGAAGAGCAATTACAAGAACATACCAAAGACGTGATGAGTAATCCTGGCTGGCGTAAATACTCGTTACTCTTAACGCGAAGCAGATGCTTAATTATTGGGAACGTATAAACTCGTTATATACGTGGCACAGCATATGTTCTTGATGACAGAAGAAACAGCGGTAAACAAACAGAGAAGAGGGGAGAGGATAATCACTGAGATCGTTAGAGAAATTAGTAGGCAGACGAATAGACAGAAGGACGGAGGAGAGATAAAGACACAGGGGGAGACGGACGAAGGAATAAACGGAAGGAGAGACAGAATGATAGATAGAAAGAAAGATATAGACAGACGCAAAAACCGAAAGACGTGCAGGTGTTCGATACGCACATATAAATAGAATTTAGAGAAGCAGTGATGAGGGGTAATGGTTAAGTTTAGGAATCATAAAACCCCTAAGCCTTACCCTAGCCCTAATCGTGACCCTAACGACGTGGGCAAGTTATTTGGATGATATCAAACACACGACCCACCATACTTCATCTCAACCAAAACTACGGTGGACAAAGACATGTTGGATGAAATGAAAAATAAATAGGTTAAGGTTTCTCAAACCTAACCCTAACCCTTACCTCTTCGTTCTGTGTCTCAGAATTCTTTTTTGAGGCTGTATCGGGTGATGGCCCACTGTTGTCAATTTCAACCGACTTTCTAGCTGTAATCACCATAAATAATCACCGATAATTTAACGCCTTACAGAAAGTAAGTATGAAGTGGAGCACAGTGGGCCGTCTGTTCGATACGTCCCTAAGAAGGAATTCAGAGATGCATTAAAAAGAGGTAAGGGATAGGGTTAGATATCTAAGCTCTAACCTTAATCCTCACCCTAACGACGTTGGTGACTTACTAGGATGACATCGACGAACACGGCCCACTGCGCTTCATTTCAACCGAAAGGAATGGTGTGAAATGAAAGACAACGTAATGATAAAATCGAAGCTGTAATTAGCAGTGTTTAGAAAGAATTGAATAATCATGACTTACTTGTTGTCCATCAACCAACGCTGAATCTATTCCTTAAATCAGTCCTGTAAATGTGTTTCCACAGCACATAGTCTCAGTGCGGCAGCCAAACTTTGTCGCTCATTCGAGCCTGGCCGAAATCTGAGTAGAGTTCATAAACAAAAATATCAAATGCTCACGAAATAAAAAACAAAAATAGAAATAAATGTTGCGTATTTACATAGCGTATCAAATTAGTCACGTAAACTGACACATGTCATTGATAGGGCTGAAGATAAGCTAAGTAGGGGGGGGAGGGGGGGGGAGGGGGGGGGCTTATGGTATAAAGGTTTCATACCCTTTCCTGAACATCTGCTTCAAAGATACCGAACTTATAAGGAACATAGAAAGCACATATAGTCGTCAACAGTACCATTTTCGGAAAAACTCTATTGAGATGCAAATATCCTGATGCTGACCACTGCATTATTTTAAAATATTTAAGTTGATTTCTGAGTATAGTTAATGATTAATGTTTCCTTTCGCGTTTGCCGCCATATGTTTTATATAATACACGGTTTTCGTTTGCTCACAGCATGTGTGACTTTAATTAGCGTTTCTTTATTTAATTTTTTTTTTTTTTTTTTGCTTGGTGGAAGTAGAGTATCCTCCTGTCAGGCATCCGTGTAATGATCTGAAGCCAGATCATCTGATGCAAACGTCTCCTGAAGGTAGTGGACTTGCTGCGATCTAAAGAGGCACCTGGGCAGATTAGGCAATGGGTATTCATTCTGTGAGTTATCGCTCTTTGTAGCGTTCTTAAAAATGGAACTCGGCGGAGGAATCTAGACTTACTTTAATCTATTCTATGTTTGGTTAGGAATAGATTGTTATTGCTTCAGTATGTCTATGGCCCGAATCTATGTGTAGTTCTTGTCTATGTAGGACGAGTATGTCTTACATCTTGATATCTTAGTATGTTTAATTGGAACTATTTTTCTTGTACTGTACTTTTGGGGTCAGGTGCTTTTCGGCGCATGAAGATGCGTTAGAGCGTCCTTCGGTGTTAGAAAGCCTATGGTTGGAGTCATGTCGGAGACCTGCCCAAAAGTTTGTGATCTCTTTTTGATTATGGGAACGAAGATATTTTCTTCGGGGATTGCTAAATCCATGAGTTCCCTAGTGTTCATTCCATAACGCCAGGAGAAGAGCGTTTGTGCTTGCTAGTGTATTCTTATGTTAAGGTAAACGTACTTTTGCTGACCTCGTTCATTCCTAGGCTTAAGATGGGCAGACGTTTACATGAATCTACCTATGTCAGTATGTCAGAACGACATATTATTTAGCAGCACTGTTTATGTTTCTATACAGCAATTATGAGGACAGATTATGCTGATGCTTAGTGGAAACTTTGATATTCATGAATTGAATCTTTATTGGAGCTTGGTCGTACATCGTTATGGTGAGCGATGTTTACAAGACTAGAAGCCATTTTGAAATATTACGTATTGTCGATCATCTACCAGAGAACAGGGATGCCCTTATTATCCGATGATGATCAAGAGATCACACTTATGAAAGGAAAATCTATTCTTGGGTGATTTAACATTTGCTCAGAAGATATTTGCTGAATGCTATGTAAAGAAATCTCCGCTAGGGTGCAAGCTACACTTATGCTAAAGGAGGTTCTGTCTAGGAGTCACCGTAAACATTATTGATTAACTGACATGACTAGTCAGTAAGGCCTGATGAAGATTTGTTAAACATTATATATTAACTGACATGACCAGTCAGTAAGGCCTGATGAATATTTATATGAGATATGGAACTCTGAACGTTGGTATACTGATGTTCCCTTGTGATTATCCTCAACATAAATGCCAATTGATTATTGTACACCGTGGGTCAACAATATGCTATTGATGTCGACCTGTGTTCCTGCAACTGTACCCGTTCTGTCAAGTGTGTGTGTCCCATTAAACTGTTGAAACGTTCACGGTAGTCTGTATCCTTAACTTCTGATACGTATGAGTGAGTATTCGTATTTCCAGTCAACTTTACAGAACAGTTCACGCATTCGCGTATTAACAGTCACTCTACCACTCATGATACACATTACATCCTTGTCGAGTCCTCAAGACGTTTGGAGCAAGATGACCTGTACACCTGACACTGTGCTTGGTTGTTTGAGTTGACTATTCAGTCCCAGTACATCTTTACAACGTACACTGATGTATACCAAGTTACAACAAAGATAAAATACAGCTTTATCAATCTTCACTTGTATTTATTGGATATAAGTGAATCAAATGTTAAAACGAGGAACAATAATTGTCAGTTGACAAGTAAATAATGAAGGAAAC
The DNA here is from genome assembly GCA_024509875.1 of Oreohelix idahoensis. Classification (NCBI taxonomy): domain Eukaryota; kingdom Metazoa; phylum Mollusca; class Gastropoda; order Stylommatophora; family Oreohelicidae; genus Oreohelix; species Oreohelix idahoensis. The sequence goes on from JAMPIV010010564.1 coordinate 33,048, forward strand.
CTGAGTCATGTGAACTAAATAAAAATAGGTAATTAACAGGCACTTGTTGTACACTCTTCCCATAGTCAGTCAGTTATGACTGTACACTCTTCCATAGTCAGTCAGTTATGACTGTACACTCTTCCCATAGTCAGTTATGACTGTACACTCTTCCCATAGTCAGTTATGACTGTACACTCTTCCCATAGTCAGTTATGACTGAAGGGGCTATTATTATTATTATTATTATGTTGTACAGAAAGGATGACACCAGACAACAGAAAAGAACATAAAAGTGATAGGCTCACCGGGAATCGAACCTAGGACCAACCAAACGGCGTCATCGCCTTGCTGTGAAAGTACATCGTGAAATAACGCTCTGTCTATTTTGCAACCCGGACAAATAAGCTTGTGAAGTATTTTTGATTTTCAGAAACAATAAACAAAAAAATATAATGACGATTAAACTGAAATGTCAAGAGCCAACAAGAACTGCTGGCCTCAATGAAGTCATTTGTTGAACAGGTTGATTTGTACAGTTAAATTTAGCACAACATTTTATGACATGATATAGTAGTTAGCTCTCTTTTGTTTTGACGTCTGTTTTGTATATACGAGTATAAAATTTTGCAGCGTTTTGGGGAAGGGCGTCCCGTTTAACCTAATCGGTTATATTAGAGCGCATGTCCAAAGACCTTGAGGTCTGGTAGCGTTTTGTACTACAATATTAGTTGGACAGAAGTGAAGATATAACAGTTTGAATAATACCGTATGTCTTTTCAATCGCATTGTACGTAGTTGATTATGGTGCTGTTTCCATAACATTTCTCATGTATTATTCTTGTGGTGACTTCATTCATTTTGTAGACATCTTACTGTGTACATGGTGAATTTTCCTCTTATACTTGTTTAAATAATTACGATTTTTCACACTGATAGCTAAGTTTTTACACGAATTCTCTAGCAATAGTTTAAAAAAAAATTAAGATCGTAAGTTTAAGTAGTCAGTCTGAATTTAAATAACTTAAGGAAATAGGAAAAACGTTACATAAGACGAATGTTATTATGTCAATTGAAGGACAATTTATGTGCTTCAATAGGTAGTCTGTGTCTAAATAACTGCTTATGGGGACATCGAAAACGTTACATAAGACGCAGGTTATGATGACAATTGAAGGACAATTTATGTTGCAGGAAACTTAAACGCAGACTCGTGAATTTTGTTGCATAGAAAATTTGTAAGATTGCATCTAGATGACAATATCAGTAACGAAAATATCAGCAACGAAATCAACAACAAAGGATGGAAAACGAAATTCATTTGGACTTCATTTGAAATATATGCTGTCACTTGGCTTGGATACAATTTTTAGCAAAAGAATTAACAAAAGAAAGAATATTAAGACGTAAGATTACGCAGAAAAACCCGACGACAACAGTAAACTGTGTGTGTGTGTGTGTGATGCAGAAAATATTTGATGGATAAGTTTCAATGAGAAATATGTGTAAAATCTTTTATGATCGAAAATCTAATAGCAGCAAAGAAATGCATTGCAATATTGACAAAATGTCGACTGCTTCTTGAGGAAATTTTGGCACGTACAGATAAGTACTGTAAACTAAATAAGACAAGATGGTGCACTGCAAGAAGGGTTGAGGTAGAAAGCTATGCGTATAAAGAATAAACAATTGTGAAATATTAACAGGGCGTGAGCAGAAATTGGTAAGTATGTCAAGAAAAAGTAGCTTGTATGTGTTAGACGCTTAATCAAACATGGAGTACTGATAGTTTCTTGACTGTAACAAGTTATTGATGTAAGGCGTAGTAAATAATTTAGATATTCTTCTTTTGGAGGAAAAGTTCGGGACATAAGGTGTGGGGAAAAAGATACAAGCATTTTTATTGGAGTAAAAATTCGGGACATAAGGTGAGGAAAATGATACAGAAATTCGTATTGGAGGAAATATTCCTGAGATAAAGGGTAAAAAATAATACAGACAAATATGTTTGATGAAAACGGCGTGGATATAAGGCGTGGGAGATCAGTCAGAACTTCTAATTTGAGGAAAGGTTCGGTATATAAAATATGGAAGATGACTCAGAACTTCTGAGTGAGGAAAAGCTCCTGATGTAGGGTATGAAGAATGAACTATAAATTGTTGTTTCCTGAAAAGTCCTTTATATAAGGTATGGAGACTCTTTTGTTTGAGGACAAGATCGTCGAGAGTAAAAGGCCATTCCGGATCTACCGGTAGATCATCGTGGATGATATGGTAGATGAGGGAGAATATTTAGAGCTAAGAAAACTTCGGTCTAGATCTTTCTCACAGTGTATCCCCACGATTAAGGCACGAGGACGCCATCCCATTTGTAAAGAAAGGTAATGCTGAGAGACAATTTAACACTTTTCATTTTACAATGAAAACGGACTTTCCACCTAAATTTGCTAACATGATTTTATCAAAGTAGGTCTTTGGAGATCTCAGAGTAACTAAAGTACTAGTAAATACACCCGTCAAAATAATGACGGGGAAAGAACTAGAGGAAAAGTCTTAACCTTTTAGCATCTGTAGCACATTTAGAAGACTAGTGAACTAATTTTGGTGATTCTGAATGAAATCATTTTACCCATTTTTGTAAAGTTTTGAAAAAAAAATTATATTGGCTTTTTTCAAGGGATGTAATTTATCCTCTACCCTGTCAAAGGGAAATATAAAAAAAATGTATGTAATTAATCCTGTGTCACAGGGAAACAATTAAATATATTGTATATTATTTTGACACTTTGCTATAAGTTTTCTATTATTTAAAATATACTCGCAAATTTGGTGCGAAAAAAGATGTGCGCTATGTTAAACATCGTGCAGTTTAGTGCACAGGCTAGAAGCGCTCGACTTTGTATAATCAATTTTCACCTGAAAGTTTTACAATTCAAGGTCCGTCTCACTGAATATCGTGTGTTCCCCTGATCAAAGAATCTATTACGCCATGCTCCGCGCTTCGCTCTCTGTTTCACATGGGGTAATTGCCAGATGGCCCACGTGTTAATTGCACTGGTGAATCCTTCGTTCATGTAGTAGAAAATATACTCTAGATGGGGGAGGGGCAAAAGTGGAAGATTACTGCTGCACTATTTTCATCTGTGACAAAGGGAACGATGGAAACTATAAGATTTTACGTGAGCATGGACAAACATGTGTCTGGCAACGCAAATGAGTAACAAAACAAAATTATGGACTACAAAGCCTAGAAAATCTTAGAAGAGAAGGATGAAGAACCTTGATAAAGTTGGAGTGATTGAGAAGTTGATGAATGAAGTAGTACTTTCTACGGAAATTAAATGAGAACTGTCCTGTTTTCTCTTGACACACCTGTTTATGTCTGACAAGCCGACGCGTTTGGTTTATGGGTGTTCATGAGCGGTTGATAAACAGTACAGGTGCACATGGTTTTCTGGGAAAATTAGTAATCTAGGTCTGTACTCTTACAAAGTCTGGCATCTCTCTTACTGCTTTACTTCTCACCTCTCGCAGAAAAAAAAATACTCGACAGACAGACAGATAGATAGAACGAACGAACGAACGATCTTTATTTTCAAAGGGTTAAGAATTGGACACGTAGGCCCGTCTGACATTCTGCCCTTCCTCTCTCTCTCTCTCTCATCATGCATACGAAATCGAATTCCTCATACAGTAAATTTTGACAGTGATTTGAGACATAATCAGATGGTGTGTTATAAGAACTCCTGAAACATTCGAACAGTCTGCTACTGAATGACTAGGGACTCGTGTTTTCCAGTGTATGCGAGAGATTTTACCAGAGGTGAGCAGCTTTGAGTCCCATAGCAGATACTGCCGTAGTGAGTGAATTTTTTAAGCCTTCACAATACTAGGTCCATCAACATGAGGTGGGGTAACCAGTGCCTCTCTTTCTGTCTTTGCCTTCCCTAACTCAAGAGCAGAATCAGACGAGGTAGATAGTTAGACAGACTAGGTAGATAGTTAGACAGACAAATACGAAAGAAATTAATTTTCCAGGGGTTGAAAATCGGGCACACAGTTCCTTCTTGCATTCTTCCTTCCTCTTGCTCATCTGTTGCTACTGTTGCTCAAACATCCTCCAGCGTACTTAAAGTATTAATTTAAGGGCAATGAAACATTACAAAGCAGTATAATAGCATACATTAACAGTACCTGATCACAAAATTAAAATAATAAGTATATTGTAATGAAAAACTAGATCATCAGAGACTCCATAAGTATATTAGATACTAATTAGAAACATAATCAGTTAGGGTGGCATATAATCAGCACTCATAAAGTAATTGAACAGTGTACGATTGTATGAGTAAGGACTGCGTGTTTTTCAAGTCATTGGGAAGATTGTTCCAAAGATGAGCACCTGAGTAAGCCAAACTATTCTTAAATAGGTCTAGCCTGGGCTTGGGTACCTGTAATTTGTTTAAGCGCTGACTACGTCTTTCATTGTTTTTTTTTCAAAATCGGCCAAAGATACGTTGGAGCATTCCGTGACAGGATTTTGTGAATAAAATTTGCTTTGTTAAATAGTAAGCGCTTCCTGAGGGGTAATATTTGAAGATAGTTATATAAATCTATACAATGTTATTGGTGTTTATCAGCAACAATGCGCACTGCGCGTTTTTGAAGTGAGTGGAGCCTTTTTGTGCTGGATACGGAACAACCATCCCAGATAGTGGAACAATAATAGATGCGTTTGTATATGAGATTGTGGCGTGAGGTTTTTATTTGGCTCTTGGATCAGTATAGTACTGACAATTACAGAAATAGAATTTCTGCAGAAAATGGTGAAGTCCCAGTGTCTGAGAGAACTACTGGTATCACAAATTAGTTACGGCTGTGAATGATCTGATCTCGAAAAATTAGTAGAGAGGAGACCGACATAACTTGCCACCTCCGCTGTGTAACTAACTGTGATATTAAGACAAGGAAACAGACTTTAATTAACAATGATATAATTGACAAGTCTTCAAATACAATTTCCTTATTATTTATTTAGTATATACACTATCTACTCTTGTGCTGAAGGGTGAATGTTGAAAAATGGAATGTAATGGATTTGTAAGTTTACATATGAGTTACAAATATTTATATTTATATAGATATACAAATATATTACAACAACTTTTCCAATTATAGGAACACAATTTATATCAGCTGTGCTGTTATTCAATTATAGTACATGTATCAGCTGTGCAGTTAATTACGTCTATAACATTTATTAGCTGTGCTGTTAATCTTGTCTCTTTCTACGCTAAATCTCTTTCTCGTCACTGACACTAACTTTTGCTCACAAGGCTGACAGAAATGGTACTAATGTGTACTCATCTCTTTAAGGTCTGTTCTTCTTTGTTTGGTTCACACAACAACGGCTGAGGATCATTCCTTTAGCCCACCCAAGACTGAGGGGGAACCAAAGATGTAGATTCTGTGCAACCTCTATGCTCCTGCGGAGTTCCAGGCAGCTGGATTGACGACCCACGATCTCAGTTTTGATGAACGAATAAAACCCTCCAAGATTTTTTTAAACCGGCCAGGTTTTGACTAGACTTAGTGAAGCAGGCTGCAGGTCAATGCACTCCAGGTAAGCTATAAATCAAAGTTGACAGCTCCTCTTCAGTCGGTCGGTATCTCTGGCTTCGTGTCTGGTGTTGCGTGTTTTAGCATAAAATCTCGCCCGATTATATAGGCAGGTAAAGTAACTTCTACTGGTTAAGGAAAGCGTTTGGTTGGTTCCTGGAGGGGCAAGCTGATTGGTGGTCTGCAGTTTCGTCTCGTGCCTCGTACAGCCTAATTTTATTCAGTTTTTTCCGCCATCTTGCGTGAACAAGATGGCCGCGACCCACATCCGAAAAAACAGGGCTTACGTTTTTTCCTGGCTTAACTTCTTGTAATTTTTTCCGGCTCAGCAACTGTGCGTTGATTGGCTGGGGCAAATTTGTATTCCGACATAATGATTTAACAAAGTAGTGGAGTTACACACACTCGTTTCACGACATAGCCCCATCCTTTCCTAGCTGTGACCTGTCATAGCTGAAGTGTAAACACCTGCTGTAGTTAATCATTTTGCGTCTGTCCTTCCAGAGTAATAGGGTGTCGACTTAAAAAATCCGTTCCTACATTGTCTCTTCCCGGAATGTAATTCACGGTAAAGGAATAAGGCGCCAGAAGCAGACTCCACCTTAACAATCTCGAATTTAACTTTTTAGATGCAGCCAAGAAAGTTAAAGGCTGATGATCGCTTTGGACAATGAAGTGTGTCCCACACTGGTAAGGTGAAAATTTGTCGATGGACCAAATTAGAGCCAAACATTCTTTCTCTATGGTCGAGTAGTTCAACTCAGCTGCATTCAGCTTCCTACTGGCGTAGGCGACTGGTAAAAGTTCCTCCGGCTGGGCTTTTGATTGCTGCAAGAGAGTTGCCCCAATACCTATACTGCTAGCGTCCGTCCTTAATACAAATTCCTGTGTGATATCGGGTAGCGTTAGGATTGGTTTGTTGGTGAGTTTTGCTTTTAGCTCTGTGTAAGCTTTTTCACAATCAGCATTTCATTGGATTTTATCAGGCTGTCCTTTCTTCTTTAAGTTAGTTAATGGTGCACACAGAGAGTTAAAGTGGGATATGTACTTCTGATAGAACCCACATAAAGACACGAATGATCTCACATCTTTCTTCGTTTGAGGTCTGGGTGCCTTCTTTAACTTCTCTATATTCTTTGGGTCAGGAGACATATGACCTGTAGAAATAGTGTGACCTAGGAATTCCAACTCCTTACAACCGATATAGCACTTGGTTGGACGTGCAGTCAATCCAGTTTCTCTCAGCCTGTCAAACAACATAGAGAGCGTTACTATATGCTCTTCAAATGTGTTTGTAGCAACAAGAATGTCATCCATAAAGTTAGTGATATGGGGATTTTGTAGAGGTTCCAACAATTTCCTCATCATTCTTGAAAAGATACTTGGAGCATTTTTCAGCCCAAAGGGTAGTACATTAAACTCGTAGTGTCCGTCTGATGTACTAAATGCCAGCATTTTCCTAACTTCTGGTTTCACTGGTATTTGGTAGTATCCCTTGCTTAGATCTATCTTCGATAAATACCTAGCCTTACTCAGTGTAGAGAACAGCTGGTTGGTGTCAGGTAATGGGTCCACCTGAGATTCTGTGATCGCATATAGCTTCTTATAGTCAATACATAACCTGTGTTCACCACTAGGCTTCCTTAATAGCACCACAATTGAGCTATAGGGAGATTCAGACTTTGAAATAATTTTCTCTTTTAAGAGATAGTCAATCTCATCCTTGAGTGCTTGTGCTTGCTATTGTTCAGTCCATGTCCGCAGCAATGCTTCCAGTGGACTGTGTATGGGGACGGCAATACAACAACGTTGCCGGACCCACACCTATTTCAATTGTAAGGGGCAGTATACCGAAGTGGGGCCTGTCTCCATCAACTGTTTGGTACAGCCATGGTTCCTACCTCCTATGGTTCGGGTTTGTTTCTGCAGCTTTTTTTAAAATACTGGTTGCTGACTAACCAAATTTTCCAAATGATCCAGGCCATGGTGTTCCGACAAATATCTAGTCGGGGTGGGATGTCTCTCGTCCCCTCTCTGTCCAATACGGAGAGTTGCCATGGTTACTGGTGTAACAGTAGACTTGTTGGGATTTTGTTTTCTCTTTATCACTGCATCTACCTGTTGTTTTCTCTTGTGTATTTTCTTTGTGGGCCTACGTCCGCAACGATGCTTCCCTAGGTCCTGTAACTGGTCTACGCTTCTGAATGAGGTTACCTGGTTACATTCTGAACAGGATTTCATATACCGACTTATGTCTTCAATTATTCCTGGCCAGTAATATCGCAATGCTATATTTTGACCAGTGGCCCCTTTTCCTCTGTGACCACTGCCTGATGTAGTATGCTCTTGCTCCATAATTTCCTCCCTATAGAATTTTGGTACTACCAGCTGTCCATGCCCTTTAGGTCCTTTTCCAGCTTGTCTGTAGAGTAGGCCATTTTCCATATAGTAGTCTCCTTTCTCTGGAGGGTTATTTTTTCCGGCTCAGCAACTGTGCGTTGATTGGCTGGGGCAAATTTGTATCCCGACATAATGATTCAAGAAAGTAGTAGGGTTTCACACACTCGTTTCACGACAGAGATATGTAGAACATTTTCCTTGCCTCCTCATCCTGGAAATGTTTAATTTTGGCTAATTGATAAACTTTCTGAGCTGTTTGCTTTGTGACTGCATGTACATGTGAGTTCCAACTTAGGTGTTGGTCAACTTTGAGACCTAGAATTTTGTGTTCAATTACGTTTTCAATCGATGTTCCAATGCAGAGCTGTAGTGTTGCTTTCTGCGAGTTTTGTAGTTTTTGTGTGGTTGATATTACCATACATTTTGTTTTAATAATATTTATTTGCATGCGATTCTCGTTGCTCCACTTAATAAGATTATGCGTATCGTTTTGTAAAGATTGTTCTATTGTAGTGCAATTTGTATCACTCGTATAAACAGTACAGTCATCGGCAAACAGGTCACATGATGAGTGTTTGATTTGCAGAGGAAGGTCATTAATGTATATGGTAAAGAGAAGAGGGCTGAGAATAGAGCCCCGAGGAACACCTGTATTGACAACGGTTGGGTTTTGAGAATGAATTATTGTAAGACACTATTTGTTGTCTATCCGACAGTGGCGATTTAATTAACTTCACCAGCTTAATATTTACTTTCATTGTTTCTAATTTTCTTATTAAAATAACGTGATCTATCATATCAAATGCTTTTTTGAAATCTACAAAGATTGCTACACATTTATTATCGTTATTAATGTTTAGGTGCCAATTGTCTATCATCTTTGTTAAGGCTGTGTGGCATTAATGCTTTGGTCTAAACCCCGACTGACTGCCGATTAGCAGGTCATTATTGACTAGGTGTTGTATTTTTGTTTTGTGGATGTGTTTTTCCTGTGGTTTGGACAGCGACGATATAAGAGAAATGGGCCTGTAGTTACTAAGATTACTACTATCAGCTGAACCTGGTTTGAGAAGTGGGTATACTTTAGCGATTTTAAAAGCAGATGGAAAGTAATTCCTTGATAGATAGATAGATAGATAGATAGATAGATAGATAGATAGATAGATAGATAGATAGATAGATAGATAGATAGATAGATAGATAGATAGATAGATAGATAGATAGATAGATAGATAGATAGATAGATAGATTGGTAGGTAGGTAGACAGATAGTTAGATAGACAGACAGACAGACAGACAGACAGACAGACAGACAGATAGATAGATAGATAGATAGATAGATAGATAGATAGATAGATAGATAGATAGATAGATAGATAGATAGATAGATAGATAGATAGATAGATAGATAGATAGATAGATAGATAGATAGATAGATAGATAGATAGATAGATAGATAGATAGATAGATAGAAAAAAGCACAGGCAAGAGATGAAAGTTAAGCAGAAGAAAAAAAATACTTAATCTGAAGCTGCATGTTCTTTTATTCCAGAATTCCGACACTCATTAACATGTTTATAAATTTCTCTAACTATTCGTTCACTTTTCCACCTATCTTTTCTCTAATCTAGTTGAAACACACTATATATGTTTATCTATTTTCTTAGTTATGTCTTTATAGTCCTCTTTATAACTGGTAGCTTATTTATACCTTGTTTTATTCATCTGCGCCTTATAAATTACGTTCCTGGCGTCTCAGTAACTGTCTCCTTTGCCCCACATGAGCGGACGTACCTCATACAGTAGTTTACATTATGTTGATTACTTTCAGAGCCGGCAGATTTATTAGGAGCAGATACTCTACTTCTGGTCATTGTCACTAAATCACTTGTTTCCACCAGAGGTGATCTGAGGCTGTTTTCTTTTCTTAGTTTTTGTTTGTTAAAAAAAAAAAGAAAGGAAAAAAGCAGACACATTTCTTAAACTCTCTTTATTACTTCTGCTTGTTCAGCTGGGGTGAACATGTTTTCAACACCACTATTACACCAGTACAGAAAACAAACTGACAAACAAACTCAAATACGTTTCAGTATTACACATTACTCATCATATGCTTTGTCATGAGATACATGACGTGTATACATGTGTGTGTGTGTGTGTGTGAGTAGAGCATTGAGGAATTCTATGTCATAACGTTGTTTTAACCGAACGTCTTTGGCAGCCATTTTTAAACTGTTACAGTGGTGCCACCTGTTACTGAAACAGGTTGGTAATGCTTTACAGTGCAGAAGAGTGTTTGAGGAATCCTGCTAAATTTACAAATTGCACACCGATGCAGTATTTACATACATAAAAAAAAAGGAGGCATTACTTTTTGACCTTCCCTCGTACATTTAAAAGTTCACTGTATAGAAGCACGCAGCATGGTTGAAGAATACTCAGGGTCGTTCATGTGTGAATCGAGGTTTATGGGCACATGAGAAAAGCGTGCGAAGTGAATGTAGTTAGCATACTTGTCAGAAAAGTATACTGAGATGTTAGGAGAGTCTGTGGCCATCCGTCGTGGGAGACGGTCGGTGTTTTCTAGAGTATGTGGATAGTGTCTGTGATTTTGATTATGATATATTGGATGTGACGCGATGATGTTCCGCGTAAGGTGTATTTACAAGGCCTTTATATATTGTTATATACCAGCGCGTTGTGTTCTGTCCCGCGCTTGGAAGTGGATGGATTAAAAGGCACGTCGTTTTCCCGTGTCAGAAGGAGGTCTATGGTAAGACCATTATATGTTATGGTTTGAAGGCGCGTTGTTTGCTTTCCCGCGCCAGTAGGAGGTCTACGTTATAAGACCCTGGCTGTTCCAGTGTTTGGAAGCCTAATAGGAGCTTTGATAGAAAGCTCGTGTGTATCGACACTATAAGCGCGTTGTTGTTTTCCCGCGCTGGGAAGTTCTGGAGGAACTTGGATGCCTGGTGATTAGACCAGAGATAGAGACATATGTGTGCGAGGAGTGACCGTTTGCGTACGTACTGTCTTAAGTGTCAGTCCAATTTATACCCCAAATATTATACAGTAATATGCTTACGAAATCTATCTCGTGACATTTATTTGGGAGCTCATTATACTGGGGAACAAGTTCCGTAACATGCTTACTTTCTACCTACTTAGCCGCTCATCTCTTACCCAGGGGTGTAGAAGTTTGCCAGAGAGATTTTGAGCATCTCCATTCACGCATGTGTTAGGTTATGAATGTTTCGTATCCTCGTGGCTATTTTGTGATTCCATGCTTATTCAACGTTGACCTACATACTTGTTTCATTGACTACACCAAAGCTTTTGACTGTGTACAACATCAGCAGTTATGGGCTATTACGAAAAATATGGGATTTCCAAACCACCTTACACAACGCATCGCACTGCTGTACCAAGAACAACAGGCAGCCGTAAGAATAGAGGGGGAAACATCAGAATGGCTTGAAGTACAGAAAGGAATAAGACAAGGCTGTACCCTTTCCCCTTACCTGTTTAACATTTATGCCGAGAATATCACGAGAAACGTAAGAGATGACCAAGAATACACAGAGTTTGCCTCTTTTAACATCGGCGGGTACCAGATCCCAGAAATCAGATATGCTGACGACACAGTCCTCCTATCGACCAACCCAGAAGGACTTGAACAATTAATTCTGTCCACCAAAAAACATAGCGAGGCCCAGAATCTATACCTAAACACCAAGAAGACCAAAGTATTGACAACAGACAAAGTAAAGACCAAACCAGAAATTGAAATTGATAACGAAGAACTGCAAAGTGTTAAAGAATTCGAATACTTAGGATCAATCATCAACAGCTCTGGCGACTGTGGAGTAGAAATTAAAAGAAGACTTGCAATTGCTTCACATAAACTAATACAGATGAAAAACCTATGGCAAGGCACAAGCAAAGAAACAAAGTTACAACTGATCAGAGCATGTATATTCCCAGTAGCAACATACGGTGCGAGACTTGGACACTCAATAAAACAGTTGCAAAAAAGATTACATCATTCGAAATGAAATGCTACAGAAGGATGTTGAGAATACCCTGGACAGAAAAAAGACCAACAGAGAAGTACTGCCCTCACTAAACATACAGGAACATTGGCTTTTAAATACCATCGCAATAAGGAAACTGGAATTTTTCGGTCATATAAAAAGACATAATAGTCTGGAAAAAATAGTGATGGAAGGCATGGTCCCTGGAAAAAGGGGACGGGGGCGACCTAGACGACGGTGGACCCAGGACATCACAGAGAGTCTGAACTTGTCTTTGGTTGATGCAGGTCGACTTGCCCAGAATCGTGATGCGTTCAGAGCAGCTGTAATGGAGACAACGTTCTGGAAAGAATACGTCACATGATGATGATGATGCTTACTTACTTACTTAGTCGTTCTTCTTGTACCGTGGGTGTAGAAGTTTGGAAGTGAGAGCGCCATACTATCTTATCGGCTGTCTTCCTCCTGGCCTGGTGCCAATCTAGTCCTCGGTTCTTCAGTGATTATCTGATGTTGTCCTCCCAGCCGAATCTGGGTCGTCCTGGAGGTGTGGATCCCTGGCTCTTAGTTTCCCATATATGTCGTGGTAGCCAGTCTTCTCCGATCTCAGCATATACGATACAGGGGAAATAATATAACAGGAGAATAGATCAAAATCACACGGACGGACGGACGGACGGACAGGCGGGTGGGCGGTCGAAATTTTTGTTGCTGAACTTGTTGCGCTGAATCTTCCATCCCTTATCTCCTGTACCTGCACATTCCTAAACTAAGAAGCATACAATGGTGTCTGTTACTTATATCCCATCATTGGTTTTACTCTTGAACCTATATTATCTTTAGTTTGGCTTTACGAATCACAAAAACATTTTACACGCGTTCTCTCAGAACGCCAACGTTTGAACTGCAACCACTGTCTTACTTTTCTAATTTTATCCGTCTAGGCTTGTTCTTAAGCGATTGTACAGCCCGCCCCCCGGAGGGTCTCTGAAGATACATATAAAGAATATAACTACTGCACCATTGCATGTCATACAAGGCAATTAAATATGAGGTGTGCACGGGGCTGGTAGCCTCATAATCCTATATATAAAATCCCAACTTTTTCTGTCAGTGCGTAACGCTAAGAGATGCAACTTTGGTTGCAAGTTAGACATTATTTGTATTGTTTCCCCTATTTGTACTCTCCCGAAAATAGTAACACTTGCCAAAGAAGAATGCGCAAATGAAGGTGTGCACAAAAATATATTTATAGAATGTGTGATCACGTATACACACATTGTGATCTTCGCTGCTGTTACGTAGTTCGTGTATTGTGGGGATGCACAGATTCGAATGTAAGGAAATCTATAAGTATAAAGGAAATATTGTAAGGATTTTCACGCCTGATGATATCATCTAAATTTTTTAACAAACTGTCTGTCAAATGCATGAAACCACCCGCTAATTCTAGCAGCTCGGAAATCTACATCGTGGTCTCCCGATAAACAGAACACAACACTACAACACGACTGTTGCACCTCTCTTTGCACATCGCAATGTATTCTTTATTTTGAAACGCTTCGGTGCTCAACGAGAGGGTTGCTAGAATAGAATGTCGTAAAATTAGTGGATGGTCTATGTTGTTATGACCGAGAGTGAGATTTGGTTAAGTCCGTGCGAAGAATGCAGGTCTTGAACAAGACTGAAAATATTGTAACATTTTGGGCAGTTGATTTTTGGAAGTGTTGCCGCCCGGAGAGGCTACGCCATGTGTATTTTTCCTGATGGTCTTATGTCGCCAGTGTGTCTGCATACAGGGAAGGTGTTGATTCATATGTATGCCAGCTGTTTATTATTGACCAGGAAGTATGTTAACGATGTTGTACAATTGAGTAATAGATAATTATCTATGATTATAATCATATCACGGACCATTATCAGACAGACTGTATGAAGAGGTGCCGAAAGGACTGTTACTGCTATGTTTATGCAAACGTGAACGCTAATGACCCTGTATGGTTGGCCTTATAAACTATGTGATCATGGATCTTTAATCGTAAATGGAGTTATGTAGTGTATTTACTTGTCATTAAAATATATAAATTGTCTGCAGTATTCATCTGACATTATTTCGACCAGTTGATGTTTGCAATTTCCATTTCAAAGATGAATTAACATTCCCCTAGAGATAAAACTTCACCACACTTCTACCAGCTTCAAACACATGCATAAATGGAACGCAACAACGACTCACTAAGCACTACCAACTTCGTGAAAGGCAGGGGGAGAAAATGTGTACATAAGATTTTCTAAATATCAGAAATTATAACATTTTTTAGATCTATTTTGGTCAGGGGTAGACCATAATTCTATTTTTAATTTAAAAAAAAAAATTTAATTTAACTTTTTTTCCCTCCAAAATGTAGCACACACAATTTTCTGTAACTCAACCATCTAGAAAAGACATAGAAATTGATTTCTGGTAGATAGTTCGATGTTTGTTTGAATACAAGGCTAACTAGCAATTTAAATCTTTTTTAACCACCAGGACACCTCTAGGAACATGACAGGGATATTCAAGATTAGACTTAGAAAGGCAGTATGTGAAACATGACAAAACAAAATGATCTAGCATTACCTTAACTAGGGGTCGGTAACCCAGGAGCTGCTGGGATCTACTTTAGAAACTCTTAGCTCCCTTAAAGACTATCTTGATTAAATCGTATCTATTGTCAAGTTTTAGAGTACTTGGAATTTCCCATTAGTGCAGTGTCGTGAGTGTGTTAGAGTATTTGTCGAATAAGACAACTTGAATAAACTGCAAGATTTATAGAGGAAACACAGATAAGGTGTGAAATTAAGGAGAAGAAGATGATCTGGAAGGAGTTCTATTAACGCTATTACTCTTTCCAAGCCCACAACTCACTTATGTAGTCTTAAGTATCACCCGCTCTCTCTTCTTTCTCACAGACAGATAGAGAAATAGTAAGAGCTTAAATATGAATGGATGAAGGTCTTGAACAGCGTGTTAACAAAAAAGTTACAATTTATTAAAGTTCTCTTTAGCTTGTATAGAAGAAAATAAAAAAATCTCAGCAAACAATAACTGACGAAATAACAAAGTTAACAATTACATCAATTCATACATCAAGTAATACATACAAAACCATCCTGTAGGACACCGACTAATAAAATAAACAGAGAGTTAGCAATCCTTCAGCTGCTTGTGAAAAATACACACACAAAAACAGTCAGTGTCTTTATGTTTAAATTCACTGGAGCGCTATCCTTGCGCTGTCTTCACAACACAAAGCTAATTAGACTGTTAGTTTTACTCTGCCTATATTCTGACCACTAATACAAGCCGGGTCCATACTGACCAGAAGACATAACAAATCGAGGTCAACTCAGGGTAACCTTCTGCATTGGCGCTCTTATTCGGCGCGGCGAATTATAACAGGCGTGCCTCGTATATGGTACTCGATGCGTAATCCGGTTGGATCTGGTTTTAGACCTTTTGTTGGAACTGCGTACTCCGTTTAAGAACACATTAAGATAATTTCAATTAAGCTGGCGGTGATGTGTTGATGGACATGCTGGATGCCACTAAGCTCTGACTTGTACTAAATAGGCGAGTAGGAAACCACTACTGCACTGTACTTGACGTCAGGCTGAGTCGTTGGTTCTACACTGCCGTGAAGAGTATTTACGTAATTTTTCCCCCTGCTTAGTGAGGCAATTAAGCGAAATATAGTTGACAGGTACTTGTTGACACTCGTCGTGTTATCTGCATACTGGAGAACCGTTTGGCAGAAGGGAGAATGATGCATTCCCTCCGTTGCGTACGTGTAGTCCTTTGCTTTAACAGTGGGTGGTACCTGGAACTAAGACCAAATAAACACCCGTTACCTCAAGCAAAATAAAATCATAACTTTAATGTTAAACTACAGTATTTGTTTTATTATTGCTAAGCAAATCTCTGTGCTGTCTCTTTCCACGTGAGTTGTCCTCCTGTTAATTCCACAATATCAATTCTCAACATCCGAAAGGAAGCCACTGGCATAAAAACGGATGCCCCGACCGCAAAACACGAAACCAGAATTGGTTTTTGGAACGTCAGAACTATGAATGAAGCAGGAAAGCTGAGACAAATCACAGCAAAGATGAGGAACTACAAGATACATATCCTGGGAATAAGCGAGAGCAGATGGACAGGTAGGGGGAGAATAAAAACAGCTACAGGGGAAACAGTACTTTATTCTGGCAGAGAGGATGGTCAGCACAACAAAGGTGTAGCTATTATCCTAAAGAAAGGAATGGAAAGGTCCTTACTGGAATGGAAACCCACCAACAACAGACTGATAAGAGCAAGACTAAGAGGGAGGTTCACCAACACCACAATTATACAATGCTATGCACCAACAAACGACAGCGATGAAGAGATCAAGGACGAGTTCTATCAACAGGTACAAAAAGAAATGGAAACTACACCCAGGTACGATCTCATTATAGTAATGGGAGACTGTGACAGACGAACGCAGCGACCCTGAATGATATGATACGACTCTTCGTAACGACCCCTTGGATAACATCAGTGCCCCCGAAATATTGTAACCTTTCGTCAAACGGGATTTTTCTTTTCACCTGGACTCATTAGCTATGTAACCTTTCCACGCAGATTGGCTACACGCTTGCTGATTAATATGTGGACAGCTTATCTACCGTCCATTCTGGTCATCGCATTGATTTAAGGAGAGATTAAATCACGCCCATGGTCATCTCTTGAGCAATCATATGCAGTATTTTCATTAACTTGGCCCAGAGGGGGCGGCGCCAGAATCAAACAGATAGCAGTGACCACGATCAAGGAAACGGACTGGGGGGATCTCAGGAAAGCTAGCGCCACGATCAAAGACAGTAGTGGTCCCTGAAACGATTTCGCATCTCGGTGTTAACACGGAACCGATCGCAGTGGGAGCGAACGGGGAAAGCCGACGCAAGCAGCGAGCGAAGATACGAGAGGCCAGGGGCGGCTTCTCTCTTTAGTCTGGCGGTAAGATCCCCAAAAGTCTTCTGAGATCTAAAAAGGTGTCAAGTTTCTCATGTCCCACTCATCTTTCATTTCATTCTAGATATATACAGACCACGTAGAAATACACTTTATCACTCGCTGGCCAGAACTTAACAGAAACACTTTATCACTCGCTGGCCAGAACTTAACAGAAGCACTAGCTATATGTGAAATCTTGCTAGATTATCCCATGGATTTTTATACATATTTGCAGTGAATTCTATTTCTGTGCAAAACGGTAAAATATATATTGTGTAAAGGGATCAGTGGCCTAGTTCATTCATTCTATTTCACTGGAATTTGTGTTAATTTAAATCTATTAAATTAAACCATCTCAATAGTTCCAGTTGTAAATGTAATGATATACCTGCTATATTATTTCCAAAAGATAATAGATGTTAAATGCTTAAATTAACTTTTAAAGTCGCGAAGGAATTTATAATTAATAAATTTAGTTAAGCCCTATATTTATAGATGTGTGTTTTAACCACTAAAGCTCGCGCAGTGTTTTATTAAATACATAATTAAATACGCGAGCTTATATCTTAACGGGAAATTCATCGCGCTTTAGAAGGTTATTTGTTTTTCGGTATATTACATGTCTTTTTTTCTTTCATACAGAGTGATCGTAACCTGTGCGATCCCAGCATTAAGAAAGCAATAAAGAAATCAATCTAAGCAAAGCAAAGCATAAACAGTGTGTAGAGTCTCCCTGACTCATAAATTGTTGAGACTGTGTAAATTTTTAATCTTTGAGGCGATTCTATGTTTGGAATTCCGCTATCTAACTTATAGCAAAGAAAGCACACCGAAAGACAAATTTAACACACCATCAAGCCAATTAAGTCGTAACGGGAGGAAGAACACTGGCCCGAGCTTTTGTTAGTTTACTGACACAGAGAGAGAATACATATTTCCTGAACAGTGATGTGACTAGTTTTCTCACTGGACGTAAACCATACCTCACGGATAAAGTGTTCCAGCACGCGTAAGAATTTTATTATCAGCGGCAAAGTCAAATAGACCACACCATCCTCACCCCGGTATCAGAGACCGTGCCCTCCCATAGAAACTGTTTTTAAGAAAAGAGACACAAATACAGATTCATTTTTCAGCGATTACGGGATCTTTTTTATGTGCTGACCGCCTATCCGCTAATCTGGGGCTGGAAATTACTCATACATTTAGTTTGAGGTGTAACTGCTGTTGTGTTATTCTATGGAGTGCCAGATTTTTTCACAATCGGTAAGTGAGAGCAAGATGAGTGAAGGCCTTTACTAGCGCGTGTATGAATGACAGGAAATTAAATCTTTTGTGTAACCATTTTGTTAACTTGCTTACCTGGTAATATATATCTTTTCTGTATACCCTACATTGTTCCTTTAAGTGGGATAGTTTTTGATAAACTCTGTTTTAAAACCCCCTCCTTTTCATTTGCTTAGTAAAGGGAAGAACAATTGGGAAGAACAGGATTTTTTTCTACCACCTATACCTAATTTTGTAACACCTCTTTTCAGAGTAATTAACTTTACTGTTAGGTTAACTTACCTATGTTCCTGATAACTATCTATTTTTGGACTGGGTTTATCTTTGTCTAATAAGCGGGACAGGCTTAGTCGATACCAATCTTCTTCCCCCCCCCCCCCCTCCCCCCTCCTTACCTTGTTATTTGCATTTTTCTGTAATTTTGATAATTCTTGCTGTAAACCAATGATTATTGTAGTGATTGTATTTTTAACTTTAATAAACAACATAAACTTAATCGTTACGGTGTTGGACTACCCTGTCGTGAAACGAAGTGTAACCCACTACTTTGTTAATCACTATGTCGAGATACAGATTTGCTTCAACCAATCAACTTGCACCGTTCACCAGTCTCTGAGACAGAATAAATTAACGGCCATCATGTTCACGCAAGATGGCGGATTTAAACTGAATAAAATTAGGCTGTACAGCGCTTGAGACTAAACCGGAGGAAACCAATCAACTTGCTCCGCCAGGAACCAACCGAAAGCTTTCCTCAAGTATTTACTTGCCTATATAATCGGGCGGATTTTATGCTAAACACGCAACACCAAAAACGAAGCCAGACCGACCGACTGAAGAGGAAGAACCTGTCACTGTGATTCATTGCTTACCTGAGGGCATCGACCTGCAACCTACTTCGCTAAGTCGCGTCAAAACCTGGCCAGTTTAAAATCTTAGGAGGGTAAATATATTTACGATAACCGTTGGTATTTGTTGTGTGTCATTTATACTACCTATCAGGTTACTGATTGTATCTTGGGGGAATTAAGTATAATGATTGTATTTCCTATTAGGATTGAATAGACGAAGACTAATAGGACTCATACTTCAATCTATTGTCTCCTATAACTCAATCTATTGGCTCATCTAACTCCGACTGCAAATATAACCATAACAGTCCTTGTTAGGACTCAATCTATTGTCAGTCTATAACTTCAATCTATTGTCTCAGATAAGACCAACTGCAATATAACCAAAACAGTCCTTGTCAGGACTCAATCTATTGTCGCATCTAACTCCAATCTCTTGTCTCCTATAACTCCCACCTGATATATCACCAAACAGTCCTCGTCTCATATACTCCTATCATATAGATCATAACAATATTATTAGGATATATGTTACCAGCTAGTATAGCACTTGTCAGAGAGGGCGTGGTATAGTATAGGGGGAAGGACATTGTTGTATCACACCTAGGTGTACATATTATTGGATTTATTCATGTATTGATTTATATTATGGGATGTATTCATGTATTAAATGTATTCATGTATTGAATCTATATTATTGAATGTATCCATGTATTAGTTTATCAGAAAGAATGCTTTGCAAGTAGACACCTGTCTTGTCTCGCTATTGCTAAATCATACTGAGCCATGTTGTCATTCATCCTACATGCATACATCTGAGACACGCTCATTTCACTCACACTAGAAATAGGTGGGCTGAGGACAGAAATTAGCCCCTATTTTTGCTTTGTTACAGGTTTGTTTGTGTCCTAAAAACCTGAGGTCGTATGTTCGAGTCAATCCCGCTGCCTGGAACTTCTCAGAAGCATAGAGATTGTACAGAAGCTACATCTTTAGTCCCCCTCAGTCTTGGGTGGGCTAAAGTAACGAGCCTCAGCAGGAGTGGTGTGAACCCAACTAAGGAGAACAGAAACTGTTTTAAGAGATGAGTACACATTCGTACCATTTCTGTCAGCATTGTGAGCATAGAAACTGTCAGTGATGAGAAAGTGACTTAACATAGCAAGAGAACAAAATTAATAGCATAGCTGAGAAGTGTTATATCCTTAATTAACAGCACAGCTGATCCATTTTTGTGCTATAATTAAATAACAGCACAGCTGATATAATTTTTTTTTCCTATAACTGGAAAACTTGTTGTAATGTTTATTTACTATATATATATATTATATATATAATATATATATATATAATATATATATATATATATATAATATATATATATATATATATATATATATATATATATATATATATATTATATATATATATATATATATTTATATATATATATATATAAAATAAATATTTGTAATATGTAAACTTACAAATCCATTACATTCCATTTTTCAACATTCACCCTTCAGCACAAGAGTAGATAGTGTATATACTAAATAAATAATAAGGAAATTGTATTTGAACGACTTGTCAATTTTATCTTTGTTAAGTAAAATCTGTTTCCTTGTTTATTAATATCACAGTTAGTTACACAGCGGAGGTGGCGCTTTATGTCGGTCTCCACTCTACTAATTTTTCGAGATCAGAACATTCACAGCCGTAACTAATTTGTGATACCAGTAGTTCTCTCAGACACTGGGACTTCACCATTTTCTGCAGAAATTCTATTTCTGTAATTTTCAGTACTATACTGATCCTACAGCCAAATAAAACCTCTCGCCACACTGGGGGCTCGTTCCTGGGATATTTCTGTATATCTTGAGCCATACTTAGTCTATTCATCTATCTACACTCTAACTTGTGCCAACCATAGGTAACATAAGAAAATAAATTTTTTTTTTAGAAAATCATTATAGGATTTTTACAAAATTATTTTCTTAGGAGGAGTACCATTTAGTACTCAGTAAATAGTTGATGATCGCAAAGTTGCACGGGAATTATTTGTTCATTTAAATTAATTAAGTTTAATTACAATAATTGGGGTATAGTAAATTTACATCCCCTATCTAAGTAACGCCATGGCTGATCTAGTGAAGTTTAGAACTGCGATCATGCAGATGGGTAAGGAATTAAATTTGACAGGTGATGCTCTCACTCAGTATGTCACAGCAGAAGTGGACAAACACATGGATAGGGAAGAAAGAAAGTTGCAATTAGAGACTGAAAGCAAAGAAATTAGAAGCTGAAAGAGAAGTCAAAAGACTGGAAGCTGAGAGAGAAGACAAAAGATTTGGAAGCTGAGAGAGAAGACAAAAGACTGGAAGCTCAGAGAGAAGACAAAAGACTGGAAGCTGAAAGAGAAACTAAAAGGTTAGAAGCTGAGGAAAGGAAATTACAAGCAGAGAGAGACCATCAGTTGAGATTAAAAGAGCTTGAAATTCAGGCAAATACTGGCAATAATGGTGGTAGCTCACCTCACTCTGAGAGTAGCTCCAGCCAGAGCACCTCCAGTGGGGCCATGAATTTTCATCTGGACCCATTTGTTGAGAAAGAAGATGCCATCGAGTCGTACCTGGATAGATACGAAAGACTAGCCACTACCTATGGCTTAGTGAAAGAAAAATGGAGTCTTAAACTATCTCAGGGATTGAGAGGTGTGGCCTACGATGTGTATTTGAAGCTCTCAAGAGATGACCAGGAAGATTATGAAATCCTGAAGCAGGCACTGCTTGTGAGATATGAAAAGAACTCAGAATCATATAGAAAGAAATTCCGAACAGCTAAACTTCTTCCAGGAGAAAACTATCACCAATTCTCTGCTAGATTGGAAACCTATGTGGAAAAATGGAGTAGTTTAGGGAAGTGTCAGGATCTGAAAGAAATGAAAATGATGGAGCAAGTGAAAGAGTCCATGCCTCAAGAAATGAGGAAGTTTATCATGGAACAAGGAGCAGAGAGATTGGAAGATATTGTAACTGTTGCTGAGAGATATCAAGCAGCTCAGGCAGAATTATTAGGAAATAAGAAGAAGCAGGGTGAAAACTTCAAATCATCACAAAACTATACCAAATATGAACAAAAGGACCATACCACAAGGAACAAACAAAGATTTGACCAAAAGGACAAAAACCCTCTAAGATCTGATAAGACACCTTACCGGAAGGAAGGAAAGTGGTGTAAAACTTGTCTAATGAGTAACCACAATACTGCGGACTGCAGAAGGAAGAATCCTCCTCATCATGCTGCATGTCTTACAACAGGGAATCAGGGAAGGAAGGAAATGGCAGTAAGTCAGAAAGACTTCCATCATCCCCCTGTCTGTGAGGAAGTGACCGTGAATGGCACTCAAGTACTGTGTTTATATGACACAGGATTGGACTTTGATTCAGTTGTGTGCTCTTCTCTAGTGAGTCCTGACCAGATAACCACAGAAACAGTGGAAATCAGAGGACCGATCAAGGGAGCAAGAACCATGACATTACCCATAGCCCGAATCAACATAAGATCTCGCTATGTGGAAGGAGAAATCAAAGCAGCAGTGATGGACGACCCTATTTACCCTTTGATTTTGGGGTGTAGGTATGTTTTCCTTGGAGAACCTATAAAACCTGTAGTTATGGCAACAGTCCAGACCAGGGAAAGCTCCAGGAAAATGGAGGAAAATCCTATCAATACTCATCCAGAAGAGATGAAAAAGGCTCAAGCAGCGGACAGCACATTGAAGCCTTGTTTCGGCAAATTGCCTAAAGCACATAACCCTCCCGAGAAAGGAGACTTATATATGAAGAATGGCCTACTATACAGAAAAGCTGGAACAGGACCTAAAGGGCATGGACAGCTTGTAGTGCCAAAATCTTACAGGGAGAAGGTTATGACGCTAGGACATGCTATACCCTTCAGTGGACATATGGGAATAGGGGCCACTGGACAAAGGATAGCCTGTCACTACTTTTGGCCAGGAATTACAGAGGACATAAAAAGATATGTAAGATCCTGTCCAGAATGCCAAAGAGTAGCTCCTAAGCATAGGACTGCACCAGCAACACTGGGAGAAATGCCTATTATGGGAACCCCTTTTGAACGTGTTGCAGTAGATATTGTTGGACCCCTCACTAGGACCAAGAAGAGAAATGCTTACATCTTAACCTTGGTTGATACTTGCTCTATGTGGGGAGAAGCAGTGGCCATGTCAGCTATAGATTCAAAGCACGTGGCAGAGGCCCTGTTGACAATATTTACCCGATTAGGTTTCCCGCATCAGATATTGACTGACAATGGGTCTCAGTTTAAGGGAAAGCTAACACAAGAAGTATTCAGGATATTTCAAGCCAGGCACTATCATTGTAGTCCCTACCATGCCCAAGGGAACGGTCAAGTAGAGCGGTTCAATGGTACGCTAATTTCAATCCTTAGAAAGCTGGCGAGTGAAAAACCTGATACTTGGGATACATACTTACCCGCTGCACTATTTGCATATAGGGAAGTACCCCATAATTCAACTGGATTGGCTCCAGCTACATTGTTGTTTGGAAGACCAATAAAAGGTCCACTGGAAGCATTGCTGCGGACATGGACTGATGAAAAGGCAGAGGAAACAGTGACTTCCTCATACCAGTACGTCAACGAGTTGACATCTCGATTGAAAGCAGGTTGGAAACTGGCCAATGATAACTTAAGACAGGCCAGGAGGAAGCATGCTGCCTACTACAACAAAAAAGCAAAGGATAGGGAACTGGAGGTGGGTGAAAAGGTGTTATTACTGTTGCCAAGCAGCAATAATAAATTGCAGATTGGATGGCAGGGACCCTATGTCATACTGGAGAAACTTTCCAGGACCAATTATAAGATTGACAAGAAAGGAAAGGAGAAGGTATATCATGTCAATCTTCTTAAAAAATACTATGACAAGGAATCATCAGAAGTGGCACATATCATGACCCTAGCCATTGCAACAGAAATGCACGGTGAACCACTTCACTCTATGGAGTATCCACTCACAACTACAGAGGATTATGTTCAAGTAAATATTAGTGAACATTTAACTCCAGAGCAGAAGAAGAGGGTTCAGAAAGTGTTGGAAACCCATGCTGATGTGCTCACAGATAAGCCAGGTCGTACGAATCTGTTAGAGTACGACATGAAGGTTACCGACCCTACCCCAGTATGCATGAGAACATACCCTATACCCTATGCGAAAGCCCAAGCACTAAGGGAGGAAGTTGATTATCTGTTGAAGGAGAAAATTATCTCGAAGTCAGACTCTCCCTATAGCTCAAGTGTGGTGCTATTGAGAAAACCGAGTGGTGAACACAGGTTATGTATTGACTACCGGAAGCTTAATGCGATCACAGAATCTCAGGTGGACCCATTACCTGACACCAACCAGCTGTTCTCTACACTGAGTAAGGCTAGGTATTTATCGAAGGTAGATCTAAGCAAGGGATACTACCAAATACCAGTGAAACCAGAAGTTAGGAAAATGCTGGCATTTAGTACATCGGACGGACACTACGAGTTTAATGTACTACCCTTTGGGCTGAAAAATGCTCCCAGTATCTTTTCAAGAATGATGAGGAAATTATTGGAACCTCTACAAAATCCCCATATCACTAACTTTATGGATGACATTCTTGTTGCTACAAACACATTTGAAGAGCATATAGTAGCGCTCTCCATGTTGTTTGACAGACTGAGAGCCACTGGATTGACTGCACGTCCAACCAAGTGCTATATCGGTTGTAAGGAGTTGGAATTCTTAGGTCACACTATTTCTACAGGTCATATGTCTCCTGACCCAAAGAATATAGAGAAGTTAAAGAAGGCACCCAGACCTCAAACGAAGAAAGATGTGAGATCATTCGTGTCTTTATGTGGGTTCTATCAGAAGTACATACCCCACTTTAACTCTCTGTGTGCACCATTAACTAACTTAACTAAGAAAGGACAGCCTGACAAAATCCAATGGAATGCTGATTGTGAAAAAGCTTACACACAGAGCTAAAAGAAAAACTCACCAGCAAACCCATCCTTACACTACCCGATATCACACAGGAATTTGTATTAAGGACGGACGCTAGCAGTATAGGGATTGGTGCAACTCTCTTGCAGAAATCAAAAGCCCAGCCGGAGGAACTTTTACCAGTCGCCTACGCCAGTAGGAAGCTGAATGCAGCTGAGTTGAATTACTCGACCATAGAGAAAGAATTTTTAGCTCTAATTTGGTCCATCAACAAATTTTCACCTTATCTGTATGGGACACACTTCATTGTCCAAAGCGATCACCAACCTTTAACATTCTTGGCTGCATCTAAAAAGCTAAATTCGAGATTGTTAAGGTGGAGTCTGCTTCTGGCGCCTTATTCCTTTACCGTGAATTACATTCCGGGAAGAGACAATGTAGGAGCTGATTTTTTAAGTCGACACCCTAGTACTCTGGAAGGACAGACGCAAAACGATTAACCACAGCAGGGGTTTACACGTCAGCTATGACAAGTCACAGCTAGGAAAGGAGGGGGCTATGTCGTGAAACGAAGTGTAACCCACTACTTTGTTAATCACTATGTCGAGATACAGATTTGCTTCAACCAATCAACTTGCACCGTTCACCAGTCTCTGAGACAGAATAAATTAACGGCCATCATGTTCACGCAAGATGGCGGATTTAAACTGAATAAAATTAGGCTGTACAGCGCTTGAGACTAAACCGGAGGAAACCAATCAACTTGCTCCGCCAGGAACCAACCGAAAGCTTTCCTCAAGTATTTACTTGCCTATATAATCGGGCGGATTTTATGCTAAACACGCAACACCAAAAACGAAGCCAGACCGACCGACTGAAGAGGAAGAACCTGTCACTGTGATTCATTGCTTACCTGAGGGCATCGACCTGCAACCTACTTCGCTAAGTCGCGTCAAAACCTGGCCAGTTTAAAATCTTAGGAGGGTAAATATATTTACGATAACCGTTGGTATTTGTTGTGTGTCATTTATACTACCTATCAGGTTACTGATTGTATCTTGGGGGAATTAAGTATAATGATTGTATTTCCTATTAGGATTGAATAGACGAAGACTAATAGGACTCATACTTCAATCTATTGTCTCCTATAACTCAATCTATTGTCTCATCTAACTCCGACTGCAAATATAACCATAACAGTCCTTGTTAGGACTCAATCTATTGTCAGTCTATAACTTCAATCTATTGTCTCAGATAAGACCAACTGCAATATAACCAAAACAGTCCTTGTCAGGACTCAATCTATTGTCGCATCTAACTCCAATCTATTGTCTCCTATAACTCCCACCTGATATATCACCAAACAGTCCTCGTCTCATATACTCCTATCATATAGATCATAACAATATTATTAGGATATATGTTACCAGCTAGTATAGCACTTGTCAGAGAGGGCGTGGTATAGTATAGGGGGAAGGACATTATTGTATCACACCTAGGTGTACATATTATTGGATTTATTCATGCATTGATTTATATTATGGGATGTATTCATGTATTAAATGTATTCATGTATTGAATCTATATTATTGAATGTATCCATGTATTAGTTTATCAGAAAGAATGCTTTGCAAGTAGACACCTGTCTTGTCTCGCTATTGCTAAATCATACTGAGCCATGTTGTCATTCATCCTACATGCATACATCTGAGACACGCTCATTTCACTCACACTAGAAATAGGTGGGCTGGAGGACAGAAATTAGCCCCTATTTTTGCTTTGTTACAGGTTTATTTGTGTCCTAAAAACCTGAGGGTCGTATGTTCGAGTCAATCCCGCTGCCTGGAACTTCTCAGGAGCATAGAGATTGTACAGAAGCTACATCTTTAGTCCCCCTCAGTCTTGGGTGGGCTAAAGTAACGAGCCTCAGCAGGAGTTGTGTGAACCTAACTACGGAGAACAGAACTGTTTTAAGAGATGAGTACACATTCGTACCATTTCTGTCAGCATTGTGAGCATAGAAACTGTCAGTGATGAGAAAGTGACTTAACATAGCAAGAGACAAAATTAATAGCATAGCTGAGAAGTGTTATATCCTTAATTAACAGCACAGCTGATCCATGTGCTATAATTAAATAACAGCACAGCTGATATAATTTTTTGTTCCTATAACTGGAAAACTTGTTGTAATGTTTATTTACATATATATATATATATATATATATATATATATATATATATATATATATATATATATATATATATATATATATATATATATATATATATATATATATATATATATATATATATATATATATATATATATATAAAATAAATATTTGTAAATAATATGTAAACTTACAAATTCATTACATTCCATTTTTCAACATTCACCCTTCAGCACAAGAGTAGATAGTGTATATACTAAATAAATAATAAGGAAATTGTATTTGAACGACTTGTCAATTTTATCTTTGTTAAGTAAAATCTGTTTCCTTGTTTATTAATATCACAGTTAGTTACACAGCGGAGGTGGCGCTTTATGTCGGTCTCCACTCTACTAATTTTTCGAGATCAGAACATTTACGGCCGTAACTAATTTGTGATACCAGTAGTTCTCTCAGACACTGGGACTTCACCATTTTCTGCAGAAATTCTATTTCTGTAATTTTCTGTACTATACTGATCCTACAGCCAAATAAAACCTCTCGCCACATACCCAAAGCCCATAAAATTTTCCCCTATTTGTTTAAGATAGTTGTATCCACGTCGTCTGTGTGTTTGAAGCACCAAATCGGTGTGAGAGCAGGTGTGAGTCTGGAAACTGGCAAATAATTGTTTGACCAGTAGGAGCCTGAAGAGTAGATTGAGAGAAACGATTTGTCGTAAATAAGTCTGTCTTTACTCTCCTCCAGCACTCTGTGAAGCAACTATTTAATCTCTACATTTCTACCACTGAGCTTTTCACCATCATTCTACACTCTAAACCGGACTACTATTTTCTAAGACTCTTTCTCTCAAAATAAATTTACGACAATATTTGGGTGGGGTCGTCCGGGATCTTGAGCTACATTTGAGGCAATCGCATAGCCGGGATAAAGATATTTTGAGTCTGATCTAAGTCTGGGTCTAACTAGATAGAGTGTGAGTGATCTGTCTTTGTGATTTATTGAAATAAATAAATAATTAATTACACCCCTAGACAACGTCTTTTAGTATTTGCATATTTACAGGTTGTTTTCTTTCCACAGCAGTAGAAAGTACGGATAATCATAAATTTGGTTAGCTAAATTATCCTCTGGAGGAGTAAATTAATTTTTTTCTTTATGAGATTTGCTGGGATTGCGTGATTGGTTTTAGTCACTAAAGGATTTTGAAGTTAAAAAGAGTTGAACTTAGCTAAAGACGCCTTGTTCTGACTTTTTAAGTCTAGTTAACATCGTATCTTCTCATATAATTGACTTCAGGGGCGAGTTTTGTGAAGGAGAATTAAACATTTTAGGGAAAAAAAATTTTTTCCTTTTAAATTGTTTTAATATAAATTTTTCTCTACTGTTAGTAAGAGTAGATTCTTTTCTAGTGTAACTTACCATTTTAGGGGCATAGTCGCTTGCGTTAAGAGTCTTAAGTGACAATAATAGCAGCGATAAGTTTGCACATTTCAAATAGGAGGTAACGCAAGTAAATTTATACTTTGTGTTTTTTCTCGTAGCGAGTTTGAGTTTTTTCCCTTTCTTGTTCCATCTTACTATTCTCTAGTCTTAGAAGCATCCAGTTCTTTGGTATGGCAGAGAGAATAAGGATAAGATCCATTTTGAGACAGGAGGCGAAGGACTCAGGGTTAGAAGGAGAAGCCGCGAACCTGTTTGTCAACAAAGAACTTGAAAGATATGACCCGGAGCAAGAGTGGGCATAGAGGAGAGAAGCACAGGAGAGGGAAGATAGGAAAGAAGCGGACGATCGTCAATTGGAGCACAAGAAAATTGAGGCAGAGTTGGAAGCCCGCAGGGAAAGAGAGAAGGAGAGACAACATGAGGAGAGAGAGAGGGGGAAAGACAGCATGAACTGGCGCTTAAGGCTTTAGAGAGTCGGGGCGCATCTACTTCGAATAACGGAGAGCCGTCTTCGCCCCAGTCTCAGTCAATGGACCTCTCCAGCACTCAATCTGCCCAATTAACTGCGATGTCTTTTGCTTTAGAGTCTTTTCCTAGTCCCAATGAGAAAATTGACAGCTATCTAGAAACATTCGAGAGGCTCGCAAATCTGTATGGGTTAGAGAGTTCCCGCTGGGCACTTAAACTCTCATTGTCATTAAAAAGTACTGCTTATGACGTATATACAAAGATGGGAACAAACCAACATGATTACGACATGCTGAAGAAAGCCTTGCTAGAACGGTTTGAGATGACCGCCCGAAAATTTCTGCAAATGTTCAGAAACAGCCGAAAAGAGAGCACGGAAACATTCCCACAGTTCTCTTCACGTCTCACGGGCTATTTGACAAAGTGCATTGAATTATCTGACCTACCTCTTACATATGACGGACTACTTGAACTTGTTCTTGTGGAACAGATAAAGTCAACTTTGTCAAACAAAACCCGGAGATTTTTGGCTGAACAGGGCGCATTCAGGCTTGAGGACATACTCAATAAGGCAGAACGCTATACCAATGCAATGGCCGAACTTCCCAGCACTAAACGTAAACCCACAGATGAGCCATCTCGTAAACAAAATCTAGAGCAGTCATCCTATTCCTCTAATTCCTCTCAGAATTATAACCAACGAGAAAATAATACCCAGAGACCTCCCCAGGAAAAATCGAAATTCTACAAAACCCGATACCCCCCTAACAACAATTCTGATCAACCCACCAAGCCTACGTGGCAACGTCAAGGAAAAGGGAAGACCCCTACACCAGGAACGTCTGATCAGGGCAAACAAACCGGTCCAAACCGCGTCGGATGTTTGCATACAGCCTCGAAAGGTAGAGTCAATGTCAGTGATTCTCAACCTGAGGGGGAACCGACCCTCAACTCGAGGAACTGTAATTTTGAATGGTACCTCAACTACTTGTCTCTTTGACACTGGACTAAGCTTTAGTTGTATTGTCGCTAGGCACCTAGTCAAACCCGGTCAGGAGACAGAGGAAACCGTCAAACTTAGTGGAGTTTTCAGGAGTGACGCACCCAGGACGCTTCCTATTGCACTGGTAGAAATACACTCTGACTTTGTCAGAGGGGTTATTAAAGCAACCATTATGGATGATCCTATCTACCCAGTTATCCTGGGATGTAGATATGTGTTTATTGGGAGACCAAAGGAGCCGATTGTGGCAGCGGTAAACACAAGAGGGCAAGCCAAGAAGGAGAGGGAGCCTGCGCCAAATTTATTGCCGAATGAACTGAAGGAGGCGCAACAAAAGGACCCTAATCTGGAGCCCTGCTTTAGAAAACTGCCCATGGCTAAGTACCCCAGACACAACGGAGACATCTTTTCTAAGGACGGCGTATTGTATCGTAGAACGGGCAATCCGGACACGGGGAATAACCAGCTCCTAGTACCGACGCAGTACAGAAGCCAGATCTTAGAAATGGGGCACCCTCTTCCCTTTAGCGGACATATGGGACAAAACGCCACTATTCAGCGAATAAAAACCCACTATTGGTGGCCAGGAATGAACTCTGACATTATCAGGTAAATGAAATCCTGCGCCCAGTGCCAGCGGGTAGCACCCAAGCACTTGACACCCCCAGTACCCATGGGGCAGATGCCAATAGTGGGTACTCCATTTGAACGGGTTGCTGTCGACATCATTGGACCCCTGGAAAGACCAAAAGAAGGAACAGGTTCATCCTGACCTTAGTCGACACTTGCACAATGTGGGCCGAAGCTGTACCGCTACCATGCATAAATTCCAAGCATGTCGCAGAAGCCCTCGTGCAAATTTTTACACGGTTGGGATTCCCTCAACAAGTTTTGACGGACAATGGATCCCAATTCCGTAACCTGTTAATGGAGGAGATCTTTAAGATCTTGAGGGCCAAACATATCCACACAAGTCCCTACCATCCGGCCGGAAATGGGCTCGTGGAACGTTTTAACGGCACCTTCACCACCATGTTACGTAAGCTGGGTCAGGAGAAACCGGAAGACTGGAACCTATATATATCGGCTGCCTTATTCGCCTACCGAGAGGTTCCCCAAGCGTCGACGGGATTCGCGCCAGCTACACTTATATTTGGCAGACCTATTAAGGGGCCACTAGAAGCCTTACTTCGGTCCCTGACAGACCAAAAGGCTGACGAGACAGTCGTCTCTGCAAGCAAGTATGTATCTGAGCTCAAGGAAAGGCTGAAGCTAGGATGGGATCTAGCTACTACCAGCCTTAAGAAAGCCCGCGTTAACATGCTAAAAGATATAACAAAGCTGCAAAAGAGAGAGAACTACAACCAGGGGAGAAAGTTTTGTTGCTACTTCCAACCGGAAGCAATAAACTTCGCATCGGATGGCAAGGGCCGTTTACCGTCCTTATAAAGATCTCACGTACCAATTACAAGATCTCCATTAAAGGAAAGGAGAAGGTCTTCCACATAAATCTGCTTAAGAAATATTTGGAAAGACCGGTACCATCCTCCGAGCATCTCCTGGCTGTCGCTATAGCAACGGAAGACGAGGAAGATGATGATGGTTGCATGGAGTACCCACTGCAACCCACAGAATCCTTTAAAGATGTCAAGTTCGGCGACAATCTCTCACCAGAACAACAAACAGAAACCAGGGCGCTACTAAAACAGTACAGTGCAGTCTTAACGGATGTACCTGGTCGAACAAATCTCATCGAATTTGATATGAAATTAACAAACGAGACCCCTGTCCGAACCAGAGTTTACCCCATACCGTACGCTAAAGCTGATGTACTTCGCGGAGAAATAGACAAGCTGCGTCAGGCAGGAATTATCAGTGAGTCTACATCTCCTTACAGTTCGAGTGTAGTGCTGTTGCAGAAGCCCAATAAGGAAGTTCGGCTGTGTATAGATTACCGGCTGCTAAACGCTGTTACGGAATTCCAGCCCAAACCTCTCCAAACTGTTTCTGAGTTGTTCACCAAGCTTAGCAAGGCAAAGATTTTCTCCAAGATTGACCTCAGTAAAGGTTATTATCAAATACCAGTCAAGGAGGAAATTAAACCTTTGTTAGCTTTCAGCACTAGTGAAGGACATTACACATTTAATGTGATGCCATTCGGTTTGCATAACGCACCAGGAGTATTCACCAGCATGATGAGGAAGCTTCTAGAACCTTTGCAAAGTCCCCATATCCATAATTTTATGGATGACATATTAATTGCATCGGAAACCTACGAAGAACATATTGCTACGGTTGCTATGCTCCTCAGGAGACTACAGGAAACTGGTCTCACAGCCAGACCTAGCAAATGTCTCATCGGGTTTGAACAGTTAGACTTCCTGGGGCATACTATTTCTCACGGATGCAGTTGGCCTATTAAGAAGAACGTGGAGAAAATAGTGGCAGCAAAAAGACCCCGAACGAAGAAAGACGTACGTTCCTTCATATCACTATGTGCATATTATCAGAAATACATCCAGAACTTCAACGGACTGACAGCACCTCTGACTGACCTCACTAAGAAAGGGCGTCCGGATAAGGTCATGTGGGATCAAAAGTGCGAACACGCATACAGCACTTTGAAAGGACAGTTGTCTGCATACCCCATTTTGAGGTTGCCTGACCTCAAGAAACCTTTTGTATTACGGGTCGACGCGTCAGGTCAGGGCATCGGATCAACACTGCTTCAAGCCGATGACAGTGACCCAAACATGCTATTTCCAGTTGCCTATGGCAGTCGGAAATTAAATAAAGCTGAACGGAACTACAGCGTAGTCGAAAGAGAATGCCTCGCTCTGATTGACGGTATCAGACGCCATCATGAGTTTCTCTATGGTACATCTTTCACAGTGCAAACAGACCACGCTCCGTTAGCATTTCTTGGCGCCAATAAAGAATTTAACGCAAGGATCATGCGTTGGGCTCTTCTTTTAAGCGTTTATTCTTTCAAAGTGGAATACATTCCGGGAAGACAGAATGTCGGGGCTGATTTCCTGAGTAGAAACTGGACTACGGAGGAAGAGGAGGAAGTTGAAGATACCAATCATCCTAAAGCTACCGTTCAGGGCAGCTTCGTCGTCATAAATCAAACATGAAAAGAGGTTTTCATGTCTCAAAAGAGGGGACGATTGTGACAGACGAACGCAGCGACCCTGTATGATATGATACGACTCTTCGTAACGACCCCTTGGATAACATCAGTGCCCCCGAAATATTGTAACCTTTCGTCAAACTGGATTTTTCTTTTCACCTGGACTCATTAGCTATGCAACCTTTCCATGCAGATTGGCAACACGCTTGCTGATTAATATGTGGACAGCTTATCAACCGTCCATTCTGGTCATCGCATTTATTTAAGGAGAGATTAAATCACGCCCATGGTCATCTCTTGAGCAATCATATGCAGTATTTTCATTAACTTGGCCCAGAGGGGGCGGCGCCAGAATCAAACAGATAGCAGCGACCACGATCAAGGAAACGGACTGGGGGATCTCAGGAAAGCTAGCGCCACGATCAAAGACAGTAGTGGTCCCTGAAACGATTTCGCATCTCGGTGTTAAACACGGAACCGATCGCAGTGGGAGCGAACGGGGAAAGCCGACGCAAGCAGCGAGCGAAGATACGAGAGGCCAGGGGCGGCTTCTCTCTTTAGTCTGGCGGTCAGATCCCCAAAAGTCTTCTGAGATCTAAAAAGGTGTCAAGTTTCTCATGTCCCACTCATCTTTCATTTCATTCTAGATATATACAGACCACGTAGAAATACACTTTATCACTCGCTGGCCAGAACTTAACAGAAGCACTAGCTATATGTGAAATCTTGCTAGATTATCCCATGGATTTTTATACATATTTGCAGTGAATTCTATTTCTGTGCAAAACGGTAAAATATATATTGTGTAAAGTGATCAGTGGTCTAGTTCATTCATTCTATTTCACTGGATTTTGTGTTAATTTAAATCTACTAAATTAAACCATCTCAATAGTTCCAGTTGTAAATGTAATGATATACATGCTATATTATTTCCAAAAGATAATAGATGTTAAATGCTTAAATTAACTTTTAACGTCGCGAAGGAATTTATAATTAATAATTTTAGTTAAGCTCTATATTTATAGATGTGTGTTTTAACCACTAAAACTCGCGCAGTGTTTTATTAAATACATAATTAAATACGCGAGCGTATATAAATAGTCTTAACGGGAAATTCATTGCGCTTTAGAAGGTTATTTGTTTTTCGGTATATTACATGTCTTTTTTTCTTTCATACAGAGTGATCGTAACCTGTGTGATCCCAGCATTAAGATAGTAATAAAGAAATCAATCTAAGCAAAGCAAAGCATAAACAGTGTGTAGAGTCTCCCTGAGTCATAAATTGTTGAGACTGTGTAAATTTTTAATCTTTGAGGCGATTCTATGTTTGGAATTCCGCTATCTAACTTATAGCAAAGAAAGCACACCCAAAAACAAATTTAACACACCATCAAGCCAATTAAGTCGTAACGGGAAGAAGAACACTGGCCCGAGCTTTTTTTAGTTTACTAACACAGAGAGAGAATACATATTTCCTGAACAGTGATGTGACTAGTTTCCTCACTGGACTAAAACAATACCTCACGGATACAGTGTACCAGCACGCGTAAGAATTTTATTATCAGCGGCAAAGTCAAATAGACCACACCATCCTCACCCCGGTATCAGAGACCGTGCCCTCCCATAGAAACTGTTATTAAGAAAAGAGACACAAATACAGATTCATTTTTCAGCGATTACGGGATCTTTTTTATGTGCTGACCGCCTATCCGCTAATCTGGGGCTGGAAATTGAACTAACACTCATACATTTAGTTTGAGGTGTAACTGCTGTTGTGTTATTCTATGGAGTGCCAGATTTTCTCACAATCGGTAAGTGAGAGCAAGATGAGTGAAGGCCTTTACTAGCGCGTGTATGAATGACAGGAAATTAAATCTTTTGTGTAACCATTTTGTTAACTTGCTTACCTGGTAATATATATCTTTTCTGTATACCCTACATTGTTCCTTTAAGTGGGATAGTTTTTGATAAACTCTGTTTTAAAACCCCCTCCTTTTCATTTGCTTAGTAAAGGGAAGAACAATTGGGAAGAACAGGATTTTTTTCTACCACCTATACCTAATTTTGTAACACCTCTTTTCAGAGTAATTAACTTTACTGTTAGGTTAACTTACCTATGTTCCTGATAACTATCTATCTTTGGACTGGGTTTATCTTTGTCTAATAAGCGGGACGGGCTTAGTCGATACCAATCTTCTTCACCCCCCTCCCTACCTTGTTATTTGCATTTTTCTGTAATTTCGATAATTCTTGCTGTAAACCAATGATTATTGTAGTGATTGTATTTTTAACTTTAATAAACAACATAAACTTAATCGTTACGGTGTTGGACTACCCAAAGCCCATAAAATTTTCCCTATTTGTTTAAGATAGTTGTATCCACGTCGTCTGTGTTTGAAGCACCAAATCGGTGTGAGAGCAGGTGTGAGTCTGGAAACTGGCAAATAATTGTTTGACCAGTAGGAGCCTGAAGAGTAGATTGAGAGAAACGATTTGTCGTAAATAAGTCTGTCTTTACTCTCCTCCAGCACTCTGTGAAGCAACTATTTAATCTCTACATTTCTATCACTGAGCTTTTCACCATCATTCTACACTCTAAACCGGACTACTATTTTCTAAGACTCTTTCTCTCAAAAAAATTTACGACAGAGACCTAAATGCGAAAGTGGGAGCACATAATAATTATAACGAAAGAGTAATGGGGAAATGCGGCAGTGGAACAGCAAATGAGAATGGAGACAAATTAATAAGCTTCTGCAGTATTAACAACCTGGTCATTGGAGGAACACTTTTTCCACACAAGGAAGTGCATAAGTTAACATGGGAATCACCAAACGGACGAGACAGAAACCAGATAGATCACATAATGATCAATGGCAGATGGAGACATGCACTACAAGACGTGAAAGTAAGAAGAGGCGCAGATGTGGGAAGTGATCATCACCTAGTAGTAGCAAGACTGAAAGTGAAACTCAGAGCTGCTGGACCAGTTGCAGTCAAACAGAAAAGATACAACATCACGAAACTGAAGGATCCCCTCACCAGAAAAGCTTTCGTGGTCGACGTAAAGAGAAGATATGAGATTATCAAAAGCCAGGAAAGAACAGAGACCGATGATGTTGACTGGAGATTCAACACCATCTCAACAATATACAAGGAAAGCAGCAAGTCATGCTTGGGATTCCAGGAAAGAAAGAGCCAAGACTGGATAACACCAGATACGCTAAACACCATAGCGAAGAGAAAGGAAATGAAAAGAAAGAAAACAGAAGCTACGTCTCCCAGAATAAAGGCAATATATAGTGAACAGTACAGTCAGCTGGACAAGGAAGTTAAACGTCAAACCCGTGCTAACAAAAGGACATTTCTGGATGACCTTGCAAGACAGGCAGAAGAGGCAGTACTGAGAAATGAACAAAGCACAGTATACAAAATAACTAAAATCATCAGTGGAAAACGAGGTGCAAACAATATTACATCAGTAGGAGATAAGCAAGGAAATCTCATCACAACAGTAGAGGGACAGGAAACAAGATGGGCAGAGCATTTCAGAGAAACTCTGAATAAGGAACCACCAGAGACACAATTGAATGTTCCTGAGGCTGAAAATGATCTAGATGTTAATACAGACATCCCACGAAAAGAAGAAATCATCACAGCAATCAAAGGGTTAAAGAATGGGAAAGCTCCTGGTCATGATAATTTGAATGCAGAGCTATTTAAGACGACCCAGAGCTAGCAGCAGAACTATTAGAACCACTATTTGCACAAGTCTGGAAAACAGGGACAACACCAACAGAGTGGAGAAAAGGCATAATTGTCAAATTGCCCAAGAAGGGAGATCTTGCAGACTGCAATAATTGGAGAGGAATAACTCTTCTCTCAGTTCCCAGCAAAATACTACGCAGGATAATTATACAGAGAATCTCAAAAGCAGTAGACCACAAACTGAGGAAAGAACAAGCAGGATTTAGAAAGAACAGAAGATGTGTAGATCATATATTTACCCTCAGGAACATTATAGAGCAGTGCTCAGAATGGCAAAGACAGTTGTACATTAACTTCGTTGATTTTGAAAAGGCTTTTGACAGTATACATAGGGACAGTTTATGGAAAATACTGAGGGCTTATGGAATTCCAAGCTGCATAGTGTTAATCATAAAAAGCCTTTATGCCAACTTTACGTGCAGCATTGGGCAGAGCAACCTAACCTTTGAAGTGAAGACAGGAGTACGACAGGGATGCCCCTTATCAACCACTATAATTTTAACAGTCATAGACTGGGTGATGCGCCAGACAACAGAGGGCAATCCAAGAGGAATAAGATGGACTACATTTTCTACATTGGAAGATCTGGAATATGCAGATGACATTGCACTGCTAGCACATTCACATCAACACATCCAGGAAAAAACGGATAGACGTAATAAGTATAGCCAGCAGGTGGGCTTGACCATCAATCTAAAGAAGACAGAGGTCATGACGCTCAATGTGAGCAGCCCTGAGCCCATATCAGTAAGGAATCAGCAACTGGAACAGACAGATGCCTTCACATACCTAGGATGCATAGTAACACCAGACGGCGGAGCAAGCAAAGACATCAACAACAGAATGAACAAAGCAAGAACAGCCTTTTTTAGTCTAAACAACATCTTGAAGTCCTCTCAATACAGCACAAGCACAAAATTAAGATTATATCAGAGCTGTGTGCTTTCTGTGCTTCTCTATGGCGCAGAGAGCTGGAGAGTTACAGAGAAGGAAATGTCGAAATTGTCCTCTTTTCACAATACCTGCCTAAGAAAAATTCTCCGAATCTTTTGGCCAAATATCATCACCAACCAAAATCTGCTTACTCGGAGCAAGCAAGAGGACATGCACACCATCATAGCTGGCAGACGCTGGAGCTGGGTCGGCCATGTCCTCAGAAGAGACCCCGATGCCATCACACGAACAGCTATGCTATGGACCCCTGAAGGAAAACGAAAGAAAGGCCGACCAAAAACAACTTGGCGGAGGACTGTGGAGGCTGAGATGCAAAGAATGAACCAGAGTTGGGGCACTGTACGAAGGATGGCCGCCGACCGAGCAAAGTGGAATCAATGTGTTGTTGCCCTACAAGACGCCACCAAGCGCAATGGCGACTGACTGCTTTGACGGTCGGCGGCTAAGGATCAAAGAAGAAGAGAATTCTCAACATGCATCCCGCATAGGCTAATATATTTTGTACATACATGTACATCCAAGCATTTGCTCTGACAGACAAATAAATCGACACAATGTCCTCTTCCAACTCAACATATGGGTTGTCTACCCTGTAGTCCCCGTTGAGAGGATGTACTATTTAGTATACATAATCACGTGAATTTACAGAAAGTATAAGCACTAGATACATTACACAATAAAACTGTATGCGCCCCGTGGGGTCGATACACAAAAGGGAAAAGTAATAACCTCCGAAAATGGAGTACACATAAGTGCAATGTTTATGCTATTATGATACATTGTGACTTTACATGGTACAGAATTCTTTCACTGGCTGGTGGCTAATTTCTAGACTGCCTGGTAAGTTATATCTAAACTACCCAAACAGACATTCTATGGTTCCATACCCTGCCGTGAGAAGTCCCTCCCAAAAATAAAATAACTGACTACCTTCCACAATATCAGTCATTATAGCGAACACACGTCACTAGTCAGATTTTTATAAATAATTTACACAACTGTAGTTCCCCAAAAGTACTGTCAGCGCTTAAGCTTACCATTTAACCCATTGTAAACACTAACGAAACTATGAGGATTAATCATCTGTTAGCTTAGGTTGTTGGCTGCGTACATTAGCACTGAATAAATTACTGAGGAGCTGTCACATAAAAAGCCCGCAAGTCACTGCTATCAGTCAGAGCTTCAAACTAGTACTAAACGGAGTAAATCTTCATTTAAATGAAAATCCGAACTACCTAGGCATTATTTTTGATCGCCATCTGACTTGGAAAAAACAGGTTGACAGAAATCGAATGAGAGCAAGACAAAGAATGGCAGTTATGAAAAAACTTACTGGAACAACTTGGGGTGCAGATGAGAAAGTGCTTAAGACGTTGTACACAAGGCGTGTGAGGCCAGTTCTTGAATATGGCATGGCAGCATGGGCAACAGCAGCTAAGACAAACTTCGATAAAATTACCAGACTTCAAAATCAAGCAGTGAGAATTATAACGGGAGGCATGAAATCAACACCTATAAAAGAACTCGAAAAGATTACATGCCTCCAGCCAATGACAGATAGAAGAGACTGCAGGGCTCAGCAACAGGCCGAAAAATTCAAAAGGCTAACAGACCACCCAATGTGCCATAGAATAAATGCTCTTAGAAGGCAAAGACTCAAACGAAGTAATTTTGTAGAATCAACCAAACCACAAATGAGAGCAGTATCCATAGATGAAATATCCACTGTTAAACCCATCTACACTGCACTCAAGCTTCCAGTTTGGAAACAAAATCGTTTCCCTAAAATGATAGAAAACATTCCTGGAATTGAAAGTAAAAAGAGCCAAACTGCAACAGATAGAAAATCCATAGCGACAAAATACATAGAGACAAATTATCCACGCAACACCTGGACCCACGCATACACAGATGGATCAGCAACAAATGCAACAGAAAATGGAGGTGGGGGTGTCTTTCTGACCTTAAGCACTGGTGCAGAAAAAAGGCTGTCAGTGGCAACAGGACGATTCTCCA
Source organism: Oreohelix idahoensis (assembly GCA_024509875.1). NCBI lineage: Eukaryota > Metazoa > Mollusca > Gastropoda > Stylommatophora > Oreohelicidae > Oreohelix > Oreohelix idahoensis. Next base: position 73,225 of record JAMPIV010010564.1, read on the forward strand.
GCAACTTCAGAGCAGAGGCAGAGGCCTTGAAAACTGCAGCAGAGGTTATATTGACAGAAGAAACGGCAGAGAGACAAGTTGCTTTCTTTACTGATGCACAGTCAGTAATTGCAACGCTGAAAAGCCAAAATAATACAGACCTGGATGATCTCAGAGTAGTGCTCCACAAACTTTGTCAACGATTCAAAAGTGTTGTGATCCAATGGATCCCATCTCATTGTAACATCGCCGGCAATGAAGAGGCTGACAGAATGGCAAAAGAAGGTTCACATCTACCTCAGCCTGATGCAAGCATAACTTTTGAGGAGGCAAAGAGTTTTATCAGAATCAGTTACAGAAACAAATGGAATGTAGAACATCCAGGGCACACACAGAATGATGCATACTACCAGCTCCACAGAAGAGAACAAGTGGTAATCTTCAGACTCCGCACTGGCCACAACAGATTGAGATACCATCTATTCAACAAGCTAAAGATAGGAACTACCGATCAGTGTAACTGTGGCACTGATAAAATGACTGCTGAACATCTGCTTCAGAGTTGCACTTTATATGTGGTACAGAGAAAGTGCATATGGCCGACGCCAGCTCCTTTCGTGGAAAAGCTTTACGGGGATTCAAATAGCCGCAAACTGACTTCTGCTTTCTTTGAGAACATTCAAGTGGACGTCTGAGAGTGTACGAAGAAGAAGAAGAAGTTATATGTACACTAATAACTAAGTATATATGATATGACAAATGTCAACTCACCCCGAGATATAAAGAATTTTAGCGACACGGTCGAATCTTATGCTCACAATTGCCTGTGTCTCATTCGGTTTCTCCTCGCCATCTGCGTTCGCGTGCTTTGTGCACGTGTTCGGGTCACTCCACTTTCTAGTGTAACCCCGAGTAACATAAACATTAGTCTAGAATCTACATCAGAGACACCAAAATTCCCTGTACTTCCTAACGTTATCCAGCTTTCAAAGGGTTGACTCTCGGTGCCGCTCAACTACAGGAGTCCCTTATTAAGGCTGCCGCCCGTGCATCGGCTAGAGTAGTCAAAATACTATTACGTGTTAGTAACGTCACCTGTGCTGGCGTACTACAAACATGCCCGCAGGTGTGTCTTATGCAATGTTATCGTACGCTAGATAAGAGCCAACAACTGAGAACTGAGCAATGAATTTATAATGAGGGCCGGAATCGAAATAAAAAACCAGACACGCCTTGGGGTCGGGGGTCTGAGCGGAAAAAAATAAGACTACGGCCGCGATAGAAGAATGTTAACAAAAAGTTGATATAGCCGGTAAGAATAGAAAAATTTAAAGAGTAAGGCCAGGAGAGTGGCTGGGACGGATTGGAAAATTCAAATTTACTGTCAATTCGCGACATGCAGCCTGTTTGTAATTTTAAGCGAGGAGGACGGGAGAAATGAAATACTAAATTATAAAAGTCGTTACCCAAAGATGCAGCAATAGAAAATGCTGTCAGCGATCCATAACTTGACTGCTTGCGTCAGGGTCAGCGAACCAGAGCTGACCAAGACCCTACTCCACCTTCACGTGGTGGTCCTGGAAACAGGCTGCATCACTGCAGTCTGGCTGAGAGAGTAGGGATAGAAGAGGGAAGGCAAACCCGGTCCCAAAAAATGCCGTGCTGAAGTCGGATGTGTCGGCCGAAAGGCGCAGATATCGCAGCTCGCGTAAACAGACACAACGCAACCAACGTTCTTTTCAGGACGAACGAGGAAGAAGAAACGAATTGTAGTACAATGGATCCCATCGCATTGCAACATATCCAGCAATGAAGAAGCTGATAGACTGGAAAAGGAAGGTGGAAAACTACCTGAGCCTGATACAAGTATAACTTTTGAAGAGGCAAAGAGTTTTATTAGAAGCAGATACAGAAACAAATGGGAAACAGACATCTAGGTCAGGCAAAAAATGCATATTACCAGTTCAACAAAAGAGAACAAGTGATAATCTTCAGACTCCGCATGGGCCACAACATATTGGAATACCACCTATTGAACAAGCTAAAGATAGCAACTACCAATCAGTATTCTTCTTCTTCTTCGTTCGTCCTGAAAAGGACGTTGGTTGCGTTGTGTCCGTTTACAACGAAGCTGCGATATTTGCGCCTTTCGGCCGACACATCCGACTTCAGCACTGCATTTTTGGGACCGGGTTAGCCTTCCCTCTTCGATCCCTACTCACTCAGCCAGACTGCAGTGATGCAGCCTGTTTCCAGGACCACCACTTGGAGGTGGAGTAGGGTCTTGGTCAGCTCTGGTTCGCTGACCTTGACGCAAGCAGTCTAGCTATGGGTCGCTAACTGCATTTCTCACTGTTGACGCGTCTAAGGTTCCACCAATCAGTATGATAGTGGCCCGATTAAACATATGCTTCAAAGATGCCCAACATATGAGGAAGCACTTGTGACCATCACCAGTACCATTCTTGGAAAAGCTTTATGTACGACGTAGATAGAAATAACCTCAAGCTGAAATCTGCTTTCTTTGAACATATTCAAGTTGACGTCTGAGAGTGTACGAAGAAGATGACAAAATTACATATATTCCAGTTAAAACATAAAATTAGCGTAATGCATATTTTTAGTGACAAGCTTGGCAGTCACTCCTACCCACTAGTTCCTTAATATTCATACAGGGCCGAAACATTTGTTCGACGGGGGGACCTCTTCTGATGATTAGATTGCCTCCTGTTGTATCGCTCTGTATAGAGTTTCCTATCATAGTTGCATGGTCAAACCAGTGACAATCGGGAAAAGACCGATGGACTTCTAGAAAGACAGATGACACTGGGAACGACTAGAAGCTGGCTGACCGGGTTGGCACCCCGTAAGCTGTATACAATTGCTACAGGACCCAAAAATGATAGATGCAACCAGGATTCACCGAAAAGGATGGGGGGGGGGGGAGGGAGAATGATGAATCCACAGGCGCCTCATTGGAATCGACCAGGCTCGTTACACGGACTTCGAGCTCTGAACAACCGCTGGAATTTCCATGTGACTGTAGTAGGAAATTCTCTACTCAGAGAGGAATGAATATCCACAGAACGAAAAAGGGATGTAGGAGTTCATCAGGGGGAGATCAACATCGCTCTGTCTCGACGGGTAAGACGTTAGAAGAACTCAGCCAGGAGTCAATCCACAGTGCTGAGTACATTCAAGTTGATCTGCCTGATGATGATCTCACACACTTCTTGGGCGGGAAGAGAGATGCAATCAAGTTTCCACCTGCCAGTGCAAAAGGGCTTTGAGAACAGCTGGACGAAGCCTTGGCAAAAGAGTTGGATAACAACATGAAGCAGATAACTTTGGAGAAGAAGCTGGAAATCTTCGGCGACATAATATATCTTCACTGTCGCAAAGTGTTCGGAGTCAGGGAGGCAAGAAAAAGTAACCCACCGCGAAAAAGTAGAAGACAAATTAAAATAGAAGAAATCAGGAAACAGAAGAAGCATGCCCGAAAACTGTTCAAGAACGCAGTGGCCACAGAGAAGGAAGGGTTACGACAGGTTTGTGAGCACCTGAAATGCTAACATAATGCCCTTTGCAGAGCAGAAAGGTTGTGCAAAAAGAAAAGGAAGACTCGAAGGGATAGGGAAAGATTCTTCAGGGAGCGCTTCAAGTTTGCCAAAGAACCGTTTGAACAGCCACGATCGGGAACGCTAAACATCAGGAAAGAAGACCTGGAAGAACACCTTAGAATGACCTATTCAGATGGTAGCAAAGATGAGCCGCTCAGCAGCATGGCAGGCCTTAAATGGCCAAGTATGCCAGGAGCTGAATTTAACACCAAGCCCCCAACGATGCAAGAGGTAGAAAGCATTGCCCAGAAAAATCGGTGCAAGTCAGCTCCAGGTCCTAATGGTGTTCCATATGTTGTGTATAAGAGATGCCCTGAGGTGGTCAAGCGGCTGCTCCGTTTACTGAAGAATTCGTGGAAAACCCAGCTTGTAAGCAAGGAATGGAAAAAGGCGAACCGAGTCTACATCCTGAAGGAACAAAAATCCACAGACATCAGTTAGTTCAGGCAAATCTCACTACTTAATGTGGAAGGGAAGATATTCTTCTCAGTGATGGCAAAAAGGCTCACTACATACCTCCTGGCAAATGGGTACATTGACACTACCATTCAGAATGGAGGTATTCCATGTACATCAGGATGTCTAGAGCATTCCACAATGATCTGCGCAGCAATTCAAAAGGCAAAGTCTGACAGAACAAACCTCCATGTAATTTGGTTGGATCTAACAAATGCTTATGGATCAGTTCCACCCTATATGTTGTGGCAGGCCCTAGAAATGTATCATGTTCAACAAGAGATTGCAGCAATGCTGAAGCTGTATTTCGCAGGGTTCTCTGTCAGATTTTCAACCAGAGAATACACAACGAAGTGGATTGGCCTTGAAGTTGGAATTGCGATGGGATGTACCATCTCTCCGATACTATTCGTGATGGCTATGCAGGTAATCCTCAATGCGGCTGAAGGAATGGCTATAGGTCCAAAACTCGGTGGAATGTGTCACATGCAACCGCTCAAAGCATTCATGGATGACACAACAATTCTGACATCAGATGAACATCAGGCCCGGAGGATGTTAGCACGCCTAGATGAACTAGTCAGCTGGTGCAGAATGAGCTTCAAACCCAAGAAGTCGAGAAGCCCATCAGTCAGGAAAGGGAAGATAGCAGAGGTCATATTCATGGTTTCCAACCAAAGAGTCCCTACTGTCATTGAGGAACCTGTTAAAAGTCTTGGCAGGGTGTACGATGCCTCATTAAAAGACTCGAAGGCAGTGCAACTGTCGCGAGGGCGGTTGGAGGAGATAGGTCAGCTTGGATGGAATGGAAGAATAAAGATAATAATGTCTTATTGATAGCTTCCGAGTTTATAATAGAACTGCCTCTCCTCGGGAAATAGTGTACCAGAAATTTACTTAAAAGAGAATTCTAGCAACTAAACAGGATATTTTCTGGACGATAAATTCTTCCTCAGGAATCCTACAAAAGGACTGTGTAAAGCACATAAGGTTGAGAAAGAGATTTGGTGTCCAGCCACATTTAAAATATCCCGACCCAATAGAAGTTAATTTAATTATGGCTGAGCCCCCAGGGTGTAGATTTATATTTAAAACCAAATACAACCCAAATAAAGTTAACAAAAGAAAATAACAACAGACTCTGTTATGTAAAGTTGAATAAAAGGGTATAGAATCTTGCATTTTTTTATATACATATAAATATGAAAAAAAGAGTTTAGCTCTACTGTTTAAAAAAACAACTAGTTTGGTCATCACTTGGACCAGAGATCTTTTCTATGGTAGCGTTGCTGGTAGGTGTTAATACTCATCTCCTCAAGGACTGTAGTAGCTGCGGAAATGATTTTGGTTCGAACTCTCTTGGTTTGGTCTGCCCCAGTAGGTTGGTCTTATAACAGTTAATGGGTTCAGAGGGTGTCAGAGTCTGCTTCCCTGGACTCAGTGCACATCACAGATAAGGATGGGGTAAGTCACCTCTGCTGAATGCCTCTTCTGTTTATGGGATGTGTGGGATGGTTACTGGGTGATAGGATAAGGTTCGGTAAGGGTAATCTTTGGTACCATGGACTTGTACCCTGGACCTGGTTTAGGTATCTGGTAACCGCAACCTGGTTTTGTACTTTGTAACCACCACTTGGGTTAGTACTTGGTAACCGCAACCTGGGTGGACTGGAAACAATTTAAATCCCATTAGTGGTTTCAAGAGCAGTCATCTCCTAAGTCTGATGGCCGGTAAGCGTCCATCAGAAATTAAATTAACACAAGGTTAACTATCATTCCGTAACAATGTATGAACTACCACGTCTTAACTGACATTATAGCGTATCTTGAGTTCTCAGTCTCTATCTGGCTGTCTGCTTATTTACAGCAGTGGTTTTCCCCATGTGGGCAATGAGTTTCACAAACTGTGAGGTAGGGGCTGGGGTCATCAAATGGTTGAGAACCACTGGTTCACCTAGTGCCCATAGAGCAGTATTTAATTCTGGGGTCACTGTCAACAATGGTTTGAGAACCACTGGGTAATAGTTTCCTATGCTGCTTTAACTTGGTGGGGGGTCATTGCTGCCAAGGTCTGAGAACCAATGATTTACATTCTTGCTTACTCAAGCAGTAAATCATTTGGAGGGTAGTCATGGTCTCAAGGCTTGAGAACTGCTGACTTACATTTTGTCAGTCAAGTGGTAAATTCATTAAATAGCTAAATAATTGTAAACATTCTTAAAGTCCTGGTTCCTGTAGCAAATAACATTCATAAACTGATAATAAAATAGTTCTTCAATCATCAAACATGGTATGTGCATAAGATTGCATTAAATACATATAAAGCACATTCCATGATGCAAAAATTAATGTCCCATATTTGACAAAGTGAGAAGAAGTGATTGAGAACACTGTTATCAAGTTTGTAGTCTTGACAGAGAACACAGAAGCCTCATAAGAAATAGAAAATAGAAGGACCACTAATACACTTCTGTTTTGCTTGGGTCAATATGCAAATCTCAAAGTAACAACAATAATATACATCAATTATTTTAACCGTCTTATTTCTGCCAGGCTGTGAGATAAAGATCAGGAGTTAATTAGGTCTATGACCTCAGCAACTCATACATTAGTTTGAGTGATCTGTAAATATGCAAATAACAATTATTGTCACTGAAAATGGAAATGCATTTAAACTTTACAAAAAGTTACTGCAATAGCAAGCTGTAGATAAACATATGATTATTCATGTTATAAAATCAGCATTATTAGTTAGATCTACTTACTTCGCTCAACGAATTCACTACAACTATTTCGCAACATGAAATGCCCACTTGGGCCCAGAGTCTGTCTGCTCCGAATGATGGTTACAAGAAGAATGACCGCTTAAAATTCCCTCCCAAAATTCCAGCTGGTTCCCGGGCAGGGGTGGGCTGTGATTTTGGGTGGCATTGTTGCAAATACATCTTCTGGTCCCAGGGGTATTAAGTTACCTTCGTTAACTCGCCATAGTATCCACTGTGTACATGTTTGCAGCGGCCAGGCAGAGTTTCTGCCCCTTTCTTGATTTACGGGTGTCCTGCTCGTGACATCCGGTCTGTTCGTAGGACTGATTTTCACCTTTTCAAGTGGAAAGACTTAGGCTAGCCAAGGGAATAATTTATTACCTTGGACCGAGAATCCTGAGCTAGTAAAATACTGTTAAATCTAAGACTAGCGAGAGAGAGAGAGACTTTAGGTTTCTTGTCAAATGATAGGAGAAATTCGTAGAGGGAAAAAATAATAGACAGAAGAAAGAAGTCGGGGAGAGTCGTTCCACGACAGCAACAGACAATAGAAATGGCAGACAGAGTACTACAGATCATAGACCAAAGCAGATTCCTTGGAAAATTCAAACTGTGGTGCCTCCAGTTCATGTTGATACCTAAGTTGCTGTGGCTACTGCTTATATATGAAATAAGCACATGTACAGTGGAAGCTATAGAGCAGAAGGTCAACAAGTTATGAAGAAATGGCTAGGGGTATGTCGTAAATTTATTTTGAGAGGAAGAGTCTAGAAATAGTAGTCCGGTTTAGAGTGTAGACTGATGATGAAAACTCAGTGATAGAAATGTATAGATTAAATATGATGCTCCACAGAGTGCTGGAGGAGAGTAAAGACAGACGTATTTACGACAAATCGTTTCTCTCAATCTTCTCTTCCACTCTCCTGGTCAAACAATTATTTGCCAGTTTTCCAGACACACGTCTGCGCTCACACCGATTTGTTGCTTCAAGCACTCAGACGACGTGGATACAGCTATATTAAACAAATAGGGAATGTTTGGGCTTTTGGGTATTCCAACACAGTCCGATATAAGTTTATGATGTTTATTTACCGTAAAGGTCAAATCACAAAAAAACAATATCAAGTGTTACATAAATTTGTCATAAGTACAGAAAAATGCAAATATCAAGGTAGGGAGGGGGTGAAGAAGATTGGTATCGACTAAGCCTTTCCCGCTTGTATTAGACAAAGATAAACCCAGTCTCAAGATAGATAGTTATCAGGAACATAGATAATGTAAACCCAACAGTGAATTTAATTACTCTGAAAGAGGTGTTACAATATTAGTTATGGTGGTAGACAAAAATTACTGTTATCCCAATGGTGTCTTCCCTTTACTAAGCAAAGAAAAAAAAGGGGGGGGGGATGAAACAGAGTTAACAAATTATCCCACTAAAGGAACAATGCCGGGTATACAGAAAACGTATTACCCGGTAGGCAAGTTAACAAATGGTTTGTTGCAAAAAAATAAATCTCCTGTCATTCATACACTCTGTGCGGATCCACACTCATATACACCACACACTTACCGATTTGCAGCATCAGTCACTCCATAGAATGATAAACACAATAATTAACTCTTGACGTATGACAACTGTCTAGTCCTTCTATGTCCCGCCCCAGATAATGCGAGGATTCACTGAGAGCAAATATTCCCGCTTATCGCCGGACTTGAAGTTCTAAGAGTTCTTGTGTTTTATTATAAAGAAACGAGTCTATGGGATGGCACTGACGCGGTTCGACATAGGGGTGAAAAATGATGTGATGGCAATATTCCTTCACTGCGTGATGACAGCCACTGACCGGTAAAGTTTTTAATCCAGTGAGGAAAAACTAGGCTCCGACACAGTCTCGAGTATTTAATTATATATTTAATAAACACTGCGCGAGTTCTAGTGGTTAAAAACACACATCTATAAAACTAGGACTTAACTGAATTTATTAATTATAAATTCCTTCGCGACTTTAAAAGTTAATTTAAGCATCTATTATCTTTTGAAATAATATAATAGATAGATCATTATATTTACAACTGGAACTATTGAGATGGTTTAATTTAATAGATTTAAATTAACACAAAATCCAATGAAATATAATGAATGAACTCGACCACTGATCACTTTACACAATATATATATTACCGCTTTGCACAGAATAGAATTCACTGCAAATATGTATAAAATCCATGGGATGATCTAGCAAGATTTCAAATATCGCTAGTGCTTCTATCAAGTTCTGACCAGCGAATGATGAAGTGTATTTCTAAGTGATCTGTATATCTACAACTGGAATGCAAGATGAGTGGGACATGATAACTTTGACAGCTTTTTTGATCTCATGACTTTGGGGGATCTGACCGCCAAATCCAAAGAGAGAAGCCGCCCCTGGCCTCTCGTATCTTCGCTCGCTGATTGCGTCAGCTTTCAACGTTCGCTCTGGCTGCGATCGGTTTCGTGCTTAACACCGTTCGCTCGGTTCTGCGGTTGACACCGAGACGCGAAAATCGTTTCAGGGACCACTACTGTCTTTGATAGCGCCGATAGTATCCCCTGAAATCCCTCAGTCTGTCTCTTTGATCGTGGTCGCACTATCTAAATGAGTCCCGGTCGGTTCGCTCTGGCGAAACGAAAAGTTACAACAAATGTTCAGGGGTTCTAATGTTATGAAAAGCTAAAAGTCCCTTTAAATCGTCCATCATATCAGGGAAAATTCACTTGTCGAACTAGACGTACGTCACAGGGTACCACCAGGTCTGTCAGATGTAGCACTGTACTGCAAAAAGTCAAAACTTCTGCTTCCTTTCAAGTCAGTTGTTGAAGAGTACAAAGTTGGATAGGCAAGGCTTGCAATGATGCTACGCCAGTCAGCAGATGATGTGGTTAAGTCCATTCAGCCCACACTGAAAACGGGAAGGAAGTGCAGAGTGGAAGAAGCTGTTGATGCTGCCCAGGAGTCACTCAAACTGAGGGAGGTAATCGGATACCCATAAACGAATAGACGGGGATTTGGTCATGGAGACATCCGCTGGTGGTCCAAGGCATCAAGCAGGGAGCGCAGAGACATGGTAGTTCAGGAGATACGAGGAGCTGAGAATGATAAGAGGTTGCAAAAAGCAGTGCAGCAGGCCCAACAAGGACAATGGACTACATGGGAAGGAGCCCTGCAAAGATCCTTGACATGGAATGATATATGGCATATTGCACCTCTTAGGCTCAGCTTCCTTGTTAGATCAATGTATGACCTCCTGCCATTGGCCACAAACCTTGTGAGATGGGGAAAGTCGGATGATGAGCAGTGCCCCCTGTGCCATGAGAGGCAGACACTTGAACACGTGCTCTCAGCTTGCAAGGTGTCATTAGGGCAAGGGCGATACACATGGCGCCACAACAAAGTGCTAAATAAGCTGGCTGCGACAATAGATCTGGCAAGGGTGAAAGCGAATAGCAATGTCAGGCCGAACACCGCAAACACATACTTTCTGAGAGCAGGAAAGTAAGCACACCCAAAACCGAGTAAATCAGGTAGCAGTGTACCTTCTCTCCTTAAATGTGCAAATGACTGTGAGAGGTTAGGGTCTAATATTGTCCCTTTTCTAGAAGGTAAGAACTGACTTATGACAGCAGTATCTATTCTAAAGGAACAATTACATTAAGCAGCAAATCTTTCTTCAGGAAAAATTACAAAAAAAGAATGAATGCATTAAACCAACGAACATCCTTCCGTCACTTTCACTCGGTTCTCTCACCCTTACCTAAAACTTGATGTTGTTCACCGTCTGGCGCAACCTTAGGACACTTCTCTACAGTGAATCTGGATTCTTTGGATAAAGCGAATCCCAGCTCTACAAATACAGGATTTCTTCCACTGTTTTCGGGGAGCGTTCGCTTCACCAGTTAAACTTTAGATTTACTTTTAATGTCACTATGATCAGGTTTGATAAGCAAGTTTAAACGGGCACACAGAGTTCCGAAAAAAAAACACACGTGGATTCCCTTAAGTTGGAAAAGATGACCAGTGGACAACTGCTCTCAACAGATAGTCTTGGTTCACTATCCACTCTTTCAATAGTGTTGGAAATGTAAATGTTAGTTCTTGCAATTATTCTCGCCGCCAGGCAGCATATACATTTAAATTTGTGGAGCAATATGAACTGGCTCAAAAGCCCAATATATATTTCTAATCTTTAGGAACCGTTTGTGGGATTTGTATTACTGTCTATCTCTGATGGCATATGCACTGTCAGACGAGTGTTACTTGAAAAAAAAAACCCCACGTGGTTAAAGATAGGAAATGTCTATGCTTCTCACAAGTATGTCCTTTTTACTAAACGCTGGAAAGTTGGGTACCACCGTTTCACTATATAAAAGAAAGAACACATATCAAATCATTTACATATATGTACTCATTATAACTTACATTTTAAATAGCACGCCTACAGCTTGACTTATATTTAAAACTTCCCGTAACGTAAGTTATATAAAAACAATCATCAGGAATTTAGGAATATCTTCGTATTCCGTCACTATTCACTGATGTAGCATCTAGCATTTATAAGTTTGTTATTAAAACAGTTTCGACTGAGTATTTAACAGTTAAATTAAACTTATTTCAGCTACTTGTTTAGTAAGCTAAAATATAATTTATTTTGTATTTCCACTGCAACTCGACGATTTAAAGAAATAACAAACTATCAAAATATTCACTCTGCACACAGAACTAGTTTAAAATGGAATCGGCGATTTAACACTAAATCACTTCACAAAACTAGATATCTATTATATATAATATTAATATACCTCAACCACAGAATTACTAAGAACGTTAAACCACTTCGACCAAACTAAGGCCATCTCTATTTACAGAGATTATTTAGAAATCGAACGAAGGTTGTTCTAGTCTAACTGCAAAGGTACTGAGTGAAATGAAATAGTTTCAAACGTGGGTTAATATTTTAAACCAGACAAAGGATGAACTATTATTTCGTAGAACGAAATGCTCTCCCCTTTCCGGCTTAAACGATACGTTTCACACCTAACATGTCGTAACTGCCACCACTGACCAAGATGTACGCGTGTCAGTTTCAAATCTCAGACAACCTGTCTCCAATGCAGGGCAGTTTTCACACTACAGCTGACCATGGCCCACAGTGAGCGCCGTGTCAGTTTGGGGATTTTTCAGACAAATGTCTGAATACTGACCGGTGCAGATGTAAAGTATCACACCTCACCGGGACTTATGCCGAGAAGAAACTCGCGCGCTCGGTGAGAATGTAGACTATTGTCTACGTCCTATGTTCAGCGAACCGACTTATCACGCCTTCTGACGCCCTGCAGCCCTGACATCTACGTAATATCGTCCTAGCGCGATTCTCAGTTTTGAGAAAAAAACAGGTAAAGTTTAAAAATACTGAAGAAAATATTTTTCGCAACCGAGTGATGCAAAAAATACAGGAAAAACAAGTATGGAAAGAATATAAATGAAAGGATTAGGGTGAGAGAATAGGAAGAATATGTAGGTAATTTAATGACATAAAGACCCGTGACAGGACATCCCCCCTTAAGATATGGAAGCACTCCATGTCTACGTTATGGAATTAAATTTCCTATAACCGTAGCTTCGGGGTGTCTGTCTTCTTCCCTCTCGTCTTCCCCCTCCATCTCTCTCCAATTCCTACTCAAGTCTACTCCCCAAAGTTTCCTTCCTCTGGAATGTCTCCCATGCGCGCTTGAAAGAGCGTCGCCGCTTCTGACATTTTTGAAAGATTTTCTGTGATAGCGGTGGAATATCCCTGCCACTATCATCATCTTCGTCAGCTCTGGCGATCGTCAGGAGATGGTCGGAGGTTGGCACTGGTCTTTCCAAGTATCTCTTTAAGAGATTTAAATGGAAAACCTTCTCCTTTCCTTGAATAGAGATCTGGTAGTTAGCCTTAGAAATCTTTTTCAGGACGGTAAACGGCCCTTGCCATCCGATCTTCAGTTGGTTGTTCTCGGTAGGGAGTAACACCAAAACTTTCTCTCCTGTTTCCAGTTCTCTCTCTTTCGCGACTTTCCTGTATCGGTTAGCGTGCTTTGTGCGAGCTCGCTTAAAGTTAGTCGTTGCTAGGTCCCACCCTAGTTTCAACCTTTCCTTTAAAACCGACACATATTTACTTGCTGAGACAACTGTCTCATCCGCCTTCTCGTCTGTCAGAGACTGAAGTAAGGCTTCAAGCGGGCCCTTAATGGGTCTGCCGAATAAGAGTGTAGCTGGCGGAAATCCTGTGGAAGTATGAGGAGATTCTCTGTAGCCAAATAATGCTGCAGGAATACAGAGATCCCAATCTTCAGGTTTCACTTGTGCCAGCTTACTTAGCATCATGGTGAGGTTTCCATTTGCACGCTCCACGAGCCCATTTCCGGCCGGAGTATATGGCTTAGTGTGGATGTGTTGGGTCCTCAAGATCTTCACGATCTCATCCATCAACAGGTTTCGGTATGGAGATCCGTTATCCGTCAACACTTGCTGAGGGAATCCCAACCGAGTGAAAATCTGCACGAGGGCTTCTGCGACATGCTTGGCATCTGCGCATGTTAGCGGTATAGCTTCTGCCCATAAAGTGCATGTATCGACTAAGGTCAGGATGAACCTGTTCCTTCTTTTAGTCCTTCGAAAGGCCCTAAAATGTCGATCACAACCCGTTCGAATGGTGTTCCCACTATTGGCATTTCACCCATGTGGACTGGGGGTGTCCGTTGCTTGGGTGGTACACGTTGGCACTGGGCACAGGATTTGACGTACCTGATAATATCAGTGTTTACTCCTGGCCACCAATAATGAGTGGTTATACGTTGGTTTGTGGCGTTCTGTCCCATATGTCCGCTGAAGGGAAGAGAGTGCCCCATTTCTAGGATTTGGCTTCTGTACTGTTTCGGTACTAGGAGCTGGTTGTAACCTTGGTCAGGCTTGCCCGTTCTCCGATAAAGTACGCCATCCTTAGAAAAAATGTCCCCGTGCTGTTTGGGTTCCTTAGCCATGGGCAGTTTCCTAAAGCAGGGTGCCAAAGTAGGGTCCTTGTATTGCGCTTCTTTAAGTTCCATGGGTAACAAATTAGGCGCAGGCTCCCGTTCCTTCTTGGTTTGCCCTCTTGTAGTTACTGCTGCCACAATCGGCTCTTCCGGTTTCCCAATACACACGTATCTCCCGCCAAGTATGACTGGGTAGATGGGATCATCCATAACAGCCGCTTTGATCACGCCTCTGACAAAGTCAGAGTGTATCTCCACCAATGCGATGGGAAGCGCTGTAGGTGCATCACTCTTACGAACTCCACAAAGTTTGACGGTCTCTCCTGTCTCTTGACCGGGTTTAACCAGCTTTCTGGCAACAATGCAATCGTAAGAAAGCCCCGTGTCAAATAAGCAAGAAGTTTGAGAACCGTTCAAAGTAACAATACCTCGCGTTGAGGGTCCATCCCCAACAGGTTGGGAATCACTGTCAATAATTCCGCCTTGCGAGACTGTCAATAAGCATCCGATGCGTTTCGGCTCGGTGTGCTCGGTCTGATCATATGTCCCGTGCTCAGGGGTTCTCCCTTTGCCACCTTGTCCTTTCTGGCTACGCTGCCATGTAGGGCGGTCGGGTTGATCAGACTGTTTGGGGTGGTTGGGGTACTTGTTCTTGTAGAACTTGGATTTTTCAGGAGGGGGGTTTTGAGGTCCCGTTTCTCTGTGGTTATTTAGGTTAGAAGCCTGAGAAGATTGCTCTAGGTTATGTTTTCGAAAATGCTCCTCTGTCGGTTTCCGCTTTGTGGCCGGTAGTTCAGCCAGCGCATTATGGTAACGCTCAGACTTTTCTAAAATGTCTTCAAGTTTTTCCGCCCCTTGCTCAGCTAGAAATCTCCGGGTATCAGCAGACAAAGTGTTCTTTATTTGTTCTGTTAAAACAAATTCCTCAAGACCTTCATAGGTAGAGGGGAGCTGCGAGAGCTCAAGGCACTTTGTCAAATATCCCTTTAGACGGGAAGAGAACTGGTGGAAAGATTCAGAGCTCTCCTTCCTGCTGTTGCGAAACAGTTGCAAAAACTTGCGAGCGTTCATTTCAAAGCGCTCCAGTAACGCTTTCTTCAACAGATCATAGTTGTCTTGTTGGCTGCTTTCCAGTTTGGCGTAAACATCATACGCAGAACTTTTCAAAGCCTGGGAAAGCTTCATGTTCCAACGCGACCTCTCTAAACCGTACAGAGTTGCAATTTTCTCAAATTTTTCTAGCCAAGTGTCAATCTTCTCATTTGGACAAGGGAAAGATTCTAGCGGAAAAGACATAGCAGTGAGGTGAAGAGATTGACTGTTAGAAGGATCAGTTAAGGAGGAATGAGGAGAAGATTCTCCATTGCTGGAGGTAGAGGCAGTACCACGACTTTGGAATTCTAGAGTTTTAAGAGCTAACTCATGCTGTCTCTCTTCTCTCTCCTTCTCATGTTGTCTCTCCTTCTCTCTTTCCTCATGCTGTCTCTCCTTCTCTTTTTCCTCATGCTGCATCCTGCGAATTTCCATTTCCTCGTCCATTTTCTTCTGCTGCAAAGCTTCAGCTGCTTTCCTCTCCGCATCGTATCTCTCAAGTTCGTCTCTGACAAATGCTTTCGCTTCCTCTCCTTCCAGTCCCTCCTCTCTCTCGCTTCGTCCCTGAGGAGTTGTCTAAGCTTTGCCCTCTCGGCCATATTTTGTCAGTAACTGAGACTAGTGGAGAAAGAAAAAAGAAAAAAAGATACACTGGTTCCTACCACTTACGAGAAAAAAATTTCCAAAAATTCAAAAGATGATATCCTTAACCCTGGGATACCTCCTCCAAAAATAAAATCTAACTATCGCTGCTATTATCGGCAATAAAGCACCTAATGCAAAACACGACTACGCCAACTAAATGGTAGTTAAGATTACTTCTGAAAAATAAGTTGCTACAGTGGAAAAGCAAAATAATTATTGCAAAAATTTAAAGAGAAAAATAATCCCTTAATTTGTAAATCCACTATAAGTTTACCCCTGAAGACAGTTAGGGTGAGGGAGGCAATTAATCTGGACAAATAGTCCGAAACGCACTCCTTAGCTTTTGCTCAAACACCTACTTCTTCAAAACCCAGTGAATGTTATACACTCACCACTTTACCAGCGTTTAGTATTACAAAATCAGTAATTAACATATATTCCGACAATCAACCTGTAACTCAAATGTATATTATTCAAAATGCTGTGGAAAAAAAAAAACTTATCAGTTTGTGTGGTCAGCACGCCCAAAAACAGATCGTTAGTCTAGGGGATAATTATTTTTTAAAAGATACAAAACTCACAAGACATCACACTCTTACTCTATATCAGAATAAAGAATCTTACAGACAAAATCCAGATAGACGAGTCCACATTAGTCGTACTCGTCTTCCTATTCTAAGTTCAAAAACCGGAAACGAGTCACCATTTGTCGTCTTCCTATTCTAAGTTCAAAATCCTACGGAAACGAGTCCCCATTTGTCGTAGATTTTTAGATAGGAGAATTTAAGACTTGGGTTGGTCCCTTCTGAATAGAGTGGAATGAGTGAGAGTCACAGTGTGAGTTAGTAAAGGAAATAGATACCACAAGTGAGATGATAGAATAGTGATAGAGGCTGTCTCTGAGATGCGAGAAAATCTTCTCTCTCTCTCTCTCTCTCTCTCCTATCTTCTACGACAGATTTTTAAGCAGTCAGACAGTCTACCACATATACATATATTACATATATTATATCTACTCACGGGCACGCACATACACGTGACGACGGTTACACACACAGACGTGGGAAATCTATAACAATGATTATATAAATATTTAGAACGAGCTGACCAGCACACTGATTTAATTTATGGGTAAGTTTATTTATCATTATTAAACTTACGACACAACATATAAATTTTACATCAAAAGAAAACATATACAAATAGTCATAAAAAATCAAGAAAATGCTACAAGGATGATAGCCCCGTTATGCCCTTAACTCTAGGTTTAGCCCACAGCCCCGTTAGGATGACAGATGATGGCCCAAAGAATTAGAGATGCATATGGTTAGGGTCTAATATTGTCCCTTTTCTAGAAGGTAAGAACTGACTTATGACAGCAGTATCTATTCTAAAGGAACAATTACATTAAGCAGCAAATCTTTCTTCAGGAAAAATTACAAAAAAAGAATGAATGCATTAAACCAACGAACATCCTTCCGTCACTTTCACTCGGTTCTCTCACCCTTACCTAAAACTTGATGTTGTTCACCGTCTGGCGCAACCTTAGGACACTTCTCTACAGTGAATCTGGATTCTTTGGATAAAGCGAATCCCAGCTCTACAAATACAGGTTTTCTTCCACTGTTTTCGGGGAGCGTTCGCTTCACCAGTTAAACTTTAGATTTACTTTTAATGTCACTATGATCAGGTTTGATAAGCAAGTTTAAACGGGCACACAGAGTTCCGAAAAAAACACACGTGGATTCCCTTAAGTTGGAAAAGATGACCAGTGGACAACTGCTCTCAACAGATAGTCTTGGTTCACTATCCACTCTTTCAATAGTGTTGGAAATGTAAATGTTAGTTCTTGCAATTATTCTCGCCGCCAGGCAGCATATACATTTAAATTTGTGGAGCAATATGAACTGGCTCAAAAGCCCAATATATATTTCTAATCTTTAGGAACCGTTTGTGGGATTTGTATTACTGTCTATCTCTGATGGCATATGCACTGTCAGACGAGTGTTACTTGAAAAAAAAAACCCCCACGTGGTTAAAGATAGGAAATGTCTATGCTTCTCACAAGTATGTCCTTTTTACTAAACGCTGGAAAGTTGGGTACCACCGTTTCACTATATAAAAGAAAGAACACATATCAAATCATTTACATATATGTACTCATTATAACTTACATTTTAAATAGCACGCCTACAGCTTGACTTATATTTAAAACTTCCCGTAACGTAAGTTATATAAAAACAATCATCAGGAATTTAGGAATATCTTCGTATTCCGTCACTATTCACTGATGTAGCATCTAGCATTTATAAGTTTGTTATTAAAACAGTTTCGACTGAGTATTTAACAGTTAAATTAAACTTATTTCAGCTACTTGTTTAGTAAGCTAAAAATATAATTTATTTTGTATTTCCACTGCAACTCGACGATTTAAAGAAATAACAAACTATCAAAATATTCACTCTGCACACAGA
The DNA here is from genome assembly GCA_024509875.1 of Oreohelix idahoensis. NCBI lineage: Eukaryota > Metazoa > Mollusca > Gastropoda > Stylommatophora > Oreohelicidae > Oreohelix > Oreohelix idahoensis. The sequence goes on from JAMPIV010010564.1 coordinate 91,304, forward strand.
ACTAGTTTAAAATGGAATCGGCGATTTAACACTAAATCACTTCACAAAACTAGATATCTATTATATATAATATTAATATACCTCAACCACAGAATTACTAAGAACGTTAAACCACTTCGACCAAACTAAGGCCATCTCTATTTACAGAGATTATTTAGAAATCGAACGAAGGTTGTTCTAGTCTAACTGCAAAGGTACTGAGTGAAATGAAATAGTTTCAAACGTGGGTTAATATTTTAAACCAGACAAAGGATGAACTATTATTTCGTAGAACGAAATGCTCTCCCCTTTCCGGCTTAAACGATACGTTTCACACCTAACATGTCGTAACTGCCACCACTGACCAAGATGTACGCGTGTCAGTTTCAAATCTCAGACAACCTGTCTCCAATGCAGGGCAGTTTTCACACTACAGCTGACCATGGCCCACAGTGAGCGCCGTGTCAGTTTGGGGATTTTTCAGACAAATGTCTGAATACTGACCGGTGCAGATGTAAAGTATCACACCTCACCGGGACTTATGCCGAGAAGAAACTCGCGCGCTCGGTGAGAATGTAGACTATTGTCTACGTCCTATGTTCAGCGAACCGACTTATCACGCCTTCTGACGCCCTGCAGCCCTGACATCTACGTAATATCGTCCTAGCGCGATTCTCAGTTTTGAGAAAAAAACAGGTAAAGTTTAAAAATACTGAAGAAAATATTTTTCGCAACCGAGTGATGCGAAAAATACAGGAAAAACAAGTATGGAAAGAATATAAATGAAAGGATTAGGGTGAGAGAATAGGAAGAAGATGTAGGTAATTTAATGACATAAAGACCTACGTGACACCGGATACAGTGCTGCATTCTTCATTATCTCACCAGGTTATATTGATTGAACTGACCGTGCCATTTGAATCCAGATTGGAATAGCAACATTTGTTCAAAGCGGCCAAGTATAGTGATCTGGCCGCGGATCTGAGACACGATGGGTTCACTGCAAGGGTCATGGCTGTTGAGGTGGGTGCAAGAGGGCTCGTGGCTGCATCAGTGTATGATTTATTGAAACTGTTGGGGCTGAGGGGACAGTCGAGAACAAGGGCTCTGAAGAGGCTTAGTGAAACTGCGGAAAAGGCATCATGCTGGCTGTGGAACAACCGCAATGGCCTATGGAACTCGGGACAGTAAACTATATCCCCACCTGCGTTAGAGGAAACATCCGGAAAGTGGAAAGTTTTCTAAGTCAGCAATACATTGAGTTTTTCGTTATATTGATAAGGGACGGTGGCTTACAGGCAACACGCGACAGACAACAGAGGGCAGTCCAAGAGGAATAAGATGGACTACGTTTTCTACGTTGGCAGATCTGGAATATGCAGATTACATTGCACTACTAGCACATTCACATCAAACCATCCAGGAAAAAACGGATAGACTTAATAAGTATAGCCAGCAGGTGGGCTTGAACATCAATCTAAAGAAGACAGAGGTCATGACACTCAATGTGAGCAATCCCGAGCCCATAACAGTATAGAATCAACAACTGGAACAGACAGACACCTTCACATACCTAGGATACATAGTAACACCAGATGGCGGAGCAAGCAAAGACATCAACAACAGAATGAACAAAGCAAGAACAGCCTTTTATAGTCTGAACAACATCTGGAAGTCCTCTCAGTACAGCACATGCACAAAATTAAGATTATATCAGAGCTGTGTGCTTTCTGTGCTTCTCTATGGTGCGGAATGCTGGAGAGTAACAGAGAAGGAAATGTCGAAATTGTCCTCTTTTCACAATACCTGCCTAAGAATAATTCTCCGAATCTTTTGGCCGAATACCATCATCAACCAAGATCTGCTTACTCGGAGCAAGCAAGAGGACATGTACACCGTCATAGATGGCAGACGCTGGAGTTGGGTTGGCCATGTCCTCAGAAGAGACCCCGATGCCATCACAAGAATAGCTATGCTATGGACCCCTGAAGGAAAACGAAAGAGAGGCCGACCAAAAACAACTTGGTGGAGGACTGTGGAGGCTGAGTTGCAAACAATGAACCAGAGCTGGGGCACTGTACGAAGGATGGCCACCGACCGAGCAAAGTGGAATTAATTTTTTGCTGCCCTACAAGACGCAACCAGGCGTGATGGCCACTGACTGCTTTGACGGCTGGCGGCTAAGGATCAAAGAAGAAAACAGAAGAAGGGTTGGCTACGGCATGAAAGGAAAACATCCATAGCAGCTTCAAATCTCCAGAAATTGGTGTGGATCTACGGTCCTGGTCATGCAGTGCTACGCGGTATTGAGAGAGCTGACAGACTAGCTTCGAGAGCACCCATAGTGGGCACACTGGATATGGATAAGGGAGAAATACTAAAGACAGTTAATGATGGCCTGTTAGAGAACGACACTGGAATCGGTGAATCAACAAGGTAAAGACTGCTGGAATTTTGCATCAAACGTAAGACGAATGAGAGGATGCATCCGGTGTGTATACAACTAGCACGCAACAGGAACAGTTAGCATTCATTCCCTTCGACATTTGCTGACGGAGACTGAGCACAAATGGGTTTACCCGGGGTCAATGATGTACTATTCAGATCCATAATAACAATGCTAGATTGATAACCGAAAATATACACCCACACACTCACGCCTACCATACACATCAGCAATGTATTGCACAATGTTACCTCATTGCCTTATGTCTAATATGACCGAGCTGAGCCATCTAGTTATAGTTTTTAACTGCGGGCACATGCAATAACAGTTTAAGTCTAGCTTGATGAAAGTCAGTCCCGGCGCACTTTGATTTATGCACAGCTGAAAGAAGTCTGCCAAAAAAATTTGCTCCTTAAAACGTATGTTTATTTTCACGGATGAAATGCATTCCAGGAACATAACGGTCGGCAGGGCAAACTGGGTCACCAACCCTAATGCAGTGCCATCTTGTGGTTTATTTGAAGGAAGTTAAAAACTGTATGTAAAAATTGATAAACCTTTTCAAAAGTCTGCTAATTTTTCTTAAAACAGACTGTGTTCTGTATACTAGCTACGTATTTTAAATAATGTTTGTCATTATTTATTCGTTCATTACTCTTGAGCGCCTTCAGGTAGTCTCTTAGCAGATACTGTCGTAGGGAAGAGAAATGTTACAGACTTCTCTATACTAGAACCATCATCGAGAGGTGGGGGTGACCATTTTTCTTCGTTCCATTTTCCATCCCTAACCCAAGAGCAAAGTCAGGTACCTATTTACAGCTGGGAAGACTGGAGCGTGTCGATACCGTGAATCGAACCCGGTGCTTTTGACGCTAGAGACCAGCGATCTAACCACTCTATCAATCGGACGCCCCTCGGGAGTATAGGCCGTCAAAAAAACTCATGCCAAGCCCTCAGGTCCCATGTCATCCTATCAAGTCTTTATGTGTTTTCATTAACTCTTCGTGTCTCGATCCCGTTCCGTTCTTTATGTGTTTTCTTTAACTCTTCATGTCTGGATCTCGTTCCGTTCTTTATGTGTTTTCTTTAACTCTTCATGTCTCGATCTCGTTCCGTTCTTTATGTGTTTTCTTTAACTCTTCATGTCTCGATCCCGTTCTGTTCTTTGTGTGTTTTTGGTCTCCCTCTATCCTCTCTTACACAAGGTGTTCCAGAAAAAAAAGATGCCTTGTGAGGCTATCAACAGGTTTCCTTGCTGTGTGTCCTTTCAACGCCAGGGCCTTCTTCTCACCTCTAGTTGTATTAATACTTGTATTGAAAGGCTTTTCACAAGCTTACCTCTCTACTTTGCTCTATTGTGAGGATTTTCACAAGCTTATCTATACAGTCACATTCCTTGTGGAAAGTTCTCTCTACTTTGCTCTATTGTAGGATTTTCACAAGCTTACCTCTCTACTTTGCTCTATTGTGAGATTTTCACAAGCTTATCTATACAGTTACATCCCTTGTGGAAAGTTCTCTCTACTTTGCTCTATTGTAGGATTTTCACAAGCTTACCTCTCTACTTTGCTCTATTTTGAGGATTTTCACAAGCTTATCTATACAGTCACAATCCTTGTGGAAAGTTCTCTCTACTTTACTCTATTGTAGGATTTTCACAAGCTTACCTCTCTACTTTGCTCTATTGTGAGGATTTTCACAAGCTTATCTATACAGTTACATTCCTTGTGGACAGTTCTCTCTACTTTGCTCTATTGTAGGATTTTCCACAAGCGTATCTTTCCAGTCCAACGCGCACATTTCAAAATACGACGATGGTTCCTATTGATGTCATACCCCCTGTCACGAAAGGGTAGATGTTATTGAAATTACTAAGTATCCTGGACACAAAAGTTGTATCAGGTGATACTAGGATAGTGCCAGATAAGAGTCTGGTCTTATAAGTAATACCCCCTTCTCTGAAAAGAGTAAGGGTGTATAGATATCAAAGGTAGGATCAAGCTGTATAAGTTCCTAGAGAAGATGGTAATATATTACTCTAAGTTCCTACTTGTCCCTCCCCAGATCCTCCTCTGTTAATTTTACTATTATTATTATTATTAACTCTGCTAGGGGTATTAACTAAATTATTTACCAACAAGAACTGTAACTTAACTTAAATAATTTAAGTAAGTCTGCTGGTAAATATTTACAATTTGTTTTTACAAGTATTATTTTCTGCTTGAAAATCTTTCAAGAAACTCAAAATTCAATTTACAAAATTAAATAAATAAACATTTGAAAATGGTTCAAAAAATTATCAAAAGTCTCTGAATTTTGTAGAAGGTTCTTTCCTGGTTGGACTCACTCAGGTGGTAGAAGGTTTGTATGTTAATTAACTCTTTGACTCCAGAACAACGCTCAGAGCGTTGGTCAGATTTGACACCCATGCCAAAGCAACTCTCTGGGCGTTGTTTTCAGTCTATCATGAATTAAAATTACCGCACAGGGTGGAAAATAATTGCGGGGTCAAAGAGTTAAGCTTAATTCTATGTAGCTCACAGCTCCAGAATTTTTGTCAAGTACTGACTAGAATGTTTGCCTAGCTAAAAGCACTCGAACTTCATCATTTTATGTCACTATACTGTGGTGAATTTGAATAAACTGAGCAGTAGCCTTGCGTGGCTACTTCGCTTCAAGTCTTGATTTAGTAGTCTGTTCCACCTTGGGTGTGGCAAGAAAAATGTCTCTCCTCCAGGCCTTAGGATTTCGGTACCTGTCCCTCGAACAATCAAAGGGCGCTCGCACCGCTAGATCCTATAGCAGAGTCTGGCTCCTTTAGGTGGAAGTTAATTGCAGGATGCAACCTGAAATATATTTAATTTCACCACTATATTGCCTATCTCTATCTCTTTATACCAGAAGTAGGAGATGAGAGATAGTTTCAGACGACAGAGTGCAGGTAGACGCACAGGTCACATCAAGTCAGCATTAACACACTTCAGTTCACTGTGAACATATCTTTCTCCAATTCCTTGGTGTTAAATGCAGTCGGGGACGTAATTTCCAGATTCTTGGTCTAAGGGGAGTTACTCGCTATATACTTTGGTTTAAGTCAGAAGTAGTTGTTATCCCACTTGTCTTTTATCCAAGCGGTCTAATTTTAGGACCGAGGTCTTGTAACCTGACGATATATGGCTCGAGTGGTCAGCCTTTTCCTGGAATGTTTCAGATCGCCCACCTGAGCTTAACTCAGGGGACTTGCGTCTTACGACGCATGCGCGAGAATTTGGGCGCGGAAAGAAGACTGTATGTTAGGGAGTCGAACTGAGATTTTCAAGGGGTTAAGACGCGCAGCGTCTCCTATCTGGCTAGGCGTTGGAGGAAAGAAAGCCTCTGTGTGACAAAAGAATGTCTAAGATTTATCCCCATGTGTTATTCTAAGCGCCAAGGAAGGCGAGTGTTGTTTTGGTGTTATTCGTTGGATTGCTGGCAAGGTAAAATAACTTTACACCATTTGTTTCTCTCTGTTGTCAAATGACATTGTAGTGACTTTTCCTCCTGTGCGGAAAAGAGTTCACTGAAGATATTAGTATTGGAGCTCGCTCATTATACTGACATTGTATTTAGCGGGTTAAGGAAACCCAGAGAACATTGCACATGCTAGAACCCGCTATTCAGGCGGTATCATTTGAACAAGGACTGACATACCTTGTTTGTCAAAAGAAAAACCACGGAGCTCATCGTATTTTAGGAGCCCGCCATATTTGCGCGGCCTGCTTATGCCAGAAAATGTACCTGACTGGGTTAGTCAGAGGATATTCAAAAGAAAGTAGAGATTAGCATTGTGTGCTAGTAGCCCGCTAACTTTGCGGTGTAATTTGACCAGAGAAGTACCTGACTTGCTGGGGTCAGGTGAAAGATGAACTAAGCTTATGTACTTGACTACCCGCTCCCTATGCGGGGTAGTTTTCCTGTAGCTGTACCAAGGAAGGATAGAATGATATGCCAGTACTATGATATGTATAAGCTACTAATGATTTACAGATGCCAGCTGCATTGAACTGTTATCATACTGTGGTAAGGTAAAGGAACCCGTTACACGCCCATTGAGGCATATTGGGAATATGGTGTTAGGCCCATATTATCTTGACCGTCGGCACACGAGGGGTGATGTGGTCGGCATCACGCCGGCCGCCTTAACCTTCCCAGAGTAGCTCTGGTACCCATTTGGGGCTGGGTCGACCCAGGAGCCGTTTGTGGCCTAAAAATTTTCGCCTCATCTGGGGATCGAACCATAGACCACTGCGCTAGGAAGCCAGTGCACTAACCACTATGCTACCGCGGCTCCTATACTGTGGTAAGTTGGGATTATATAAATATTTATAGAGGACGTAATGTACTGACTGAGATCAGCTGTGAAGGTATCTGTATCTAATATGTGTGGTGTGTTACAGGTGACCTTACTTTGCTACCACATTTAGACCTCAATCAGACTTATTCTGGAATATTGTGATGACTACGTTGAATGTCTAGGGTTATGATATTGATGAAGTGTAAGTTCACAACAACAACAACAGACAGATAAATACTTTATTTAAGATTCACAACACTTTACAACACTATGACAAGCACATACATATAACATTCTAGAAGACTAGCTTAAGTAAGTCAAGTGTTAAATTTTAAATTATGTATTAATTTCTTTCAAGAATAGATATCCTGATCCAACTACAGAGTGATCCAGGAATCACAATCAATTGTAAACACAATGTCTATGTACAAAATTTATACAAAGGATCTTTGTCCTGACATAGAATATTAGTACAATATGTGTGTAGTGTTATGCTCTGGTATTAAGAGGTAATACTGGCTTTTGAAGCTATGTTGTTGTTTGTCATCACGACTTCATGTGTTTGTTAATGGTGAAAATAATCTTGAAGGGATCACAGTCTTTTATTTGTAAAACACTAACTGTCCCTCTTGCTTTAGTATTACAGTCAATTTTTAACGGTGGTTTATACAAGGGTGAGCTGCTCTGGCTGACGAATTCTTAACTTATGAGTCGGCGGCAGGAAAACTGTCTCCTCTGCTCGCTTGCTTCTCAGTTATCTGGAAATACACCACTGGTCAATATCTTGGACAAGGAGTCTGCTGCCAGCCCTCTGGATCCAGCAAAACTCAAACCAGGTGCTGCTCTAATACTTCAGTACCACGGTCCCTGAAATAAGAAGGTTGTACCTCCTTCTTCAGAACTAATATATTATATCTATTTCCACACTGAAGTACAGGACATTACAAACACAGAGTTCAGCGCTGTATGCCAACTACTAGCTTCTCATGTGACAATATACCAGTATTCCTCTCCCTAATGGTTACAACGCCTCTGCAATTCCAGCTGTACTTCCTTCTATACAATAAGATAGGTGTCATGTTACTAAATGGCAATCCCATATATGCCAATGCAGTTATACTCCTCTCTGACAAGCTTTTACATGGTGGAGCAATATCTAGGCTTTGCCTACTGTTTGCTACTGAACCACACACATACAGACACAATTTGTCATTTCTTATTCAATTTTCATATAATATATACATATATATGTAGGAAATGTGTCTAGCTTACCACAATTCAAGGAAATATACACAAGTACGTTGACTGGCGATGAATTCTGGCAAAATTTTGATCTGCCTTATCCCAGGCTTTTATTTAGAAAAATATTAGCTTGTACTCAACGCACTTGCTTCTTACAAATTGGATTTTCAAAACTGGCCCTGAACTGACGCTTCTATTTGACTATATCGAACGCTCTAACCAATGAGACCATGTTTACAAGAGCCTTTGAAAAAATATTACCCATCCTACCGTAACCATTAACAACCAACTAGTATTTGCAGTCCGACTAATCAGGTTTCTCCTTACATATTTCTACAGCCAATCAAATCGTATCTAACTTGTTGGCCTCACCTCCCCCCCAAAGTAGTGTTTTTCTACATGCCATTATGAGCAAATATGATCTTGTGCTGTCAGACAACCCCACTATAGTATTTTGGCTATAATTCGTTAATTACTAGACCATTTGCGTAACACATAACATATTCTTTGTCAGCAAGTCTTAAGGTACAAGAATATATAAGGTTAAAGGGGTTAAGTGGCTTCGTTCAAATATGTATTATTCTAGGATAGTCGTGTATTTGTTTTTTTTTTTTTCGAATAGCCACCTGTCCTGCCTTTTCGACTGTTCTGTCAGTATAAAGTCAGGATTTCAGACGTAAAACAGTATTGTGTCATGTTTCCTAATAAGCATTAACCATGTTTTCAAAAACCTAAACTCGTATCGATAGTGTTTTTTATCACTGTCTATTTGAAAAAAATCAGGCCTGCATGCTTTTCGCGTTCACTTTTTAATCGCGAGACGACGTGGGATTGGCATTCCTCCGTGCATCTCTCTCTCTCTCTCTCTCTCTCTCTCTCTCTCTCTTCTAAGCCCGTCTGTCTTTTAGGTTAACGTATTGTGTATAATGACATTAATGCTATATTATATCTAGGTCATTAAGCAGTGTGCCTATCAAGGTCGTCCTAGAAATACAGTACCAGTTTTATTTTTAGACACGCGTGTAGTTTATGCAGACGGAGCAGAAAAAGGGGATCTCTGGTTCAGCCATTATGGCGTTCTACAACACAGCGTACGCTATTGGAAAGCACTGGTCTTACACCATTCTTCTTTATTTGTATTAGTTCGTTCTACTTTACATTATGTTCTAATTTATATATGGGTATTAAGAATCTTTCACGACAAATTCTCCCCACTTAAAACAGACATCATATGTCAGTCCATAATTCTATATACACATAGATAAATTTCTATCTATGCCTGGTGATTATTCTGATTCTCATCACACGGATGGCGGCTTATAAAATTTGCATCAACATTTCGCTGATTTTATTTTTATCATGGATTAATGCAGGTGGGTCAATTCAAAGTAAGCACTACTGACGAAGGTTGCCTCAGACCTCTGCAATCCAGGAATCCATTTCAGTTATGTTACTGAACAGCTGCAAGGGTTACTGCTTGTCTTAATGCTGCTTAGCAATCAATATTCACCATTTCTCTTCTCTGAGTCTGCTCAACGACATGTCCCGAGAATATTAGATGTTCCTCAAATTGGACGTTATGAGGAGTTGATCTATATGGTGATATCTGAGTAGTGTAGGGGATCCAATAATTTCCTGATCAGCCTGAATAAACACTCGGACTATCCTCAATTCAAAAAGGCAACAATGGAGACACTCTGCTCCCCCGAAATGTTCACAGCCAACAATTGGTCTGATCTCATGCTTGATTGAATGTGGAAACACCCTTCTAATAATATTCTTATACTATGCCACTCAAATGGAGGCCATATTCATCAACTATATTTCTGCCTACCGACAATTTGGTGAATTAAGATAATATGTGGGGAAATGAGTTTCTGCATCAGAAATCAATTCGCCCTTAGCTTTGCTATAATATGTGTGGGTGATCTCCATCCAGGGTCCAATCAGTACTTCCCCTTGGACGGTGTAGGGTCGGGTGACTACCAATGTCACCAGTGCCCTTTTTATGCTAAATTAATAGCCATATTGTGAACCACTGTGAGCATTTTCCGAATCGCTCACTCGTCCACTCCCCACTTTTCTTATGTTACCAATTTGTTTCGGTTTTATCTTAGGCGGATCATCTTCAATATTAATTTCAGCCAGTTCCCTAACTGCGGCTTCAAACTGTGCCTGGGGTGACTGGTCTGAGTTTCTATTTTCTCTGGATGCCCTTCTCAGAGTTGCGAATCTAAATATTTTTGGTGAAAACTGTTGGTGGGAAGGTGGATACCTATCCTCTATGTCAACCTTATTATTTTTATTTTCCTTGTTATTTTTAGGCCCATATGTTTCAGAATGCTTGGCTGGCATCTGATTATGATTTTCCCAACTTGGGGACTGTACCTTGCTACATGTTTCACAGGCCCCCACAAATTGTGCAATATCAGCAGCTACTTGGGGCCAGTAATATCTTTCAGATGTCCTTTTACGTGTGGTTCCATTCCTCTAGTGTCCACCATCAGGTACAACATGAGCTTGTGACATCACTTTTTCCCTGTAGGGAGTTGGCAAAACCAACTGTCCCTGTTCTTTGGATCCTGCTCTAGCTTTCCTGAAGAGCAGTCCCTCCTTTAAATAGAATTGCCCTTTCTTAGGGTGTGTATGGCTTGTTGGCAATTTGCCAAAGCAAGGTTTTAGTGATTTGTCCTTTGCCTGGGCCTTTCTCATCTGTTTATGAGAATAATTTAGTGGTAATATTTCCTCCCTACTAGGGGTCGACCTGACCTGGAGCGTGGCCATTACCACAGGTTTTATAGGGCTTCCTAGAAACACATATTTACTTCCTAACACCAGCGGGTAATTAGGGTCATCACACACGGCTGCTCTAATCACTCCTTCCACGTACCTAGTCTTGACATTTATCTCGGCTACGGGAAGTGTCATGGTGGATATTCCCTTTACGGCCCCTTGTATCTCCACTTTCTCTGTGGTATACTGTTCAGGGTGCACTAGGGTTGCACTCACAACTGAGTCATATTCTAAACCTGAATCGTAAAGGCACCTAACCTTGGCACCATTACATGTCACTTCTTCACAGATGGGGGGATGTTGAAGATTTATATGATTCTCTGTCAGTTTCTTCTTCCCCTTGTCCACTGTTATCATGCATGCCGCGTGATATGGAGGAACTTTCCTACCACATTCACTAGTATTATGATTATGCATCCTGCATATTTGACAATATTTTCTTTCCTGTCTGAAGGGTTTCCTGTCATCATATTTCCTTTCATTGAATTGTGGGGTTTTATTTTTAGTATCATAACGTGGTCTATCAAACTGATGCTTACCTTTGTTTTGATCTCTATGATCAAACTCATTAAAGTTTTGTGGTGCCTTAAAATTGTCTACCTGCCTCTTTTTATTACCTGTTACCTCTGCTTGAGCTGCTTGATATCTTTCAGCAACATTTAGTAACTCACCCAGCTTCTCTGCACCTTGTTCCATGAGAAACTTTCTCAGGTCTGGAGCCATGGACTCTCTTAGTTGTTCTATAAGGACCATTTCCTTAAGATCTTGGGTTTTCCCCAGAGCCGTCCATTTCTCCAAGTATGTCTCTAACCGTGCAGAGAACTGGTGATATGTCTCACCTGACAGTAGTTTAGCATTCCTAAATTTTTTTCTCTAAAATTCTCCATTCTTTTCATATCTTAACAAAAGAGCCTGCTTTAACATGTCATAATTTTCTTGGTCATCTCTGCTCATCTTGGCAAAAACTTCATAAGCTGTACCACGAAGCCCTTGAGATAACTTTAAGCTCCACCTTTCTCTCTCTAACCCATACGTGGTAGCTAACAGTTCATATCTATTTAGATAGCTCTCGATATCATCGTCTGTCTCAACAAAATGATCTAAATGAAAACTCATAGCTGAGGTTGAGGCTCCCTGACTAGCAGTGGCATCAGAGATAAAGGGACTGGCACCATTTTCAGGAGCATGGCTTTGAAATTCCAACTCCCTTAGTCGTAATTCGTGCTCCCTTTGTAATCTTTTCTCCTCCTTTTCTGCTTCCCTCTCTGCAGTCAATCTTGTTTCTTCTCTTTCTGCCTCCAATTGTAACTTCTTAGCCTCAGCCTCCAATGCCCTAGCCTCTTTGTCAGCCTCAATCTGCAACCTCTTAATTTCTTTTTCAGCCTCTAACTTTCTTTCAGCCTCTTTTTCTAATCTTTTTTCTTCGCGTTCAATAAATTTGTCACATTCAGTAGTGACATAGGCAATCATATCTTGCCCGTCCATTCCCAACTCTTTAGCAGCCTGCATAGCAGCAGATCGAAATTTTGCAAGGTCCGCCATTTTCTAACAGGCAAATGTATACAATATTTAACCAAACAATTTTATCTATGACTAATTAACTAAGGACAACCACAAGCACTGAGAGCTCAACCTTATTTTTCCACCCAAGAATACTTTTTAAATTTTTATAATTTCCAGAAGTGAATTACTCCAAATATATATGCTAGGGGAAGGTTCAATATCCCGGACGAGCCCCCAGTATATGTGGTAAGTTGGGATTATATAAATATTTATAGGGGACTTAATGTAATGACTGAGATCAGCTGTGAAGGTATCTGTATCTAATATGTGTGGTGTGTTACAGATGACCTTACTTTGCTACCACATTTAGACCTCAATCAGACTTATTCTGTAATATTGTGATGACTACGTTGAATGTCTAGGGTTATGATATTGATGAAGTGTAAGTTCACAACAACAACAACAGAGAGATAAATACTTTATTTAAGATTCACAACACTTTACAACACTATGACAAGCACATACATATAACACTCTAGAAGACTAGCTTAAGTAAGTCAAGTGTTAAATTTTAAATTATGTATTAATTTCTTTCAAGAATAGATATCCTGATCCAACTACAGAGTGAATAAGGAATCACAATCAATTGTAAACACAATGTCTATGTACAAAAATTATACAAAGGATCTTTGTCCTGACATAGAATATTAGTACAATATGTATGTAGTGTTATGCTCTGGTATTAAGAGGTAATACTGGCTTTTGAAGCTATGTTGTTGTTTGTCATCACGACTTCATGTGTTTGTTAATGGTGGAAATAATCTTGAAGGGATCACAGTCTTTTATTTGTAAAACACTAACTGTCCCTCTTGCTTTAGTATTACAGTCAATTTTTAACGGTGGGTTATACAAGGGTGAGCTGCTCTGGCTGACGAATTCTTAACTTATGAGTCGGCGGCAGGAAAACTGTCTCCTCTGCTCGCTTGCTTCTCAGTTATCTGGAAATACACCACTGGTCAATATCTTGGACAAGGAGTCTGCTGCCAGCCCTCTGGATCCAGCAAAACTCAAACCAGGTGCTGCTCTAATACTTCAGTACCACGGTCCCTGAAATAAGAAGGTTGTACCTCCTTCTTCAGAACTAATATATTATATCTATTTCCACACTGAAGTACAGGACATTACAAACACAGAGTTCAGCGCTGTATGCCAACTACTAGCTTCTCATGTGACAATATACCAGTATTCCTCTCCCTAATGGTTACAACGCCTCTGCAATTCCAGCTGTACTTCCTTCTATACAATAAGATAGGTGTCATGTTACTAAATGGCAATCCCATATATGCCAATGCAGTTATACTCCTCTCTGACAAGCTTTTACATGGTGGAGCAATATCTAGGCTTTGCCTACTGTTTGCTACTGAACCACACACATACAGACACAATTTGTCATTTCTTATTCAATTTTCATATAATATATACATATATATGTAGGAAATGTGTCTAGCTTACCACAATTCAAGGAAATATACACAAGTACGTTGACTGGCGATGAATTCTGGCAAAATTTTGATCTGCCTTATCCCAGGCTTTTATTTAGAAAAATATTAGCTTGTACTCAACGCACTTGCTTCTTACAAATTGGATTTTCAAAACTGGCCCTGAACTGACGCTTCTATTTGACTATATCGAACGCTCTAACCAATGAGACCATGTTTACAAGAGCCTTTGAAAAAATATTACCCATCCTACCGTAACCATTAACAACCAACTAGTATTTGCAGTCCGACTAATCAGGTTTCTCCTTACATATTTCTACAGCCAATCAAATCGTATCTAACTTGTTGGCCTCACCTCCCCCCCCAAAGTAGTGTTTTTCTACATGCCATTATGAGCAAATATGATCTTGTGCTGTCAGACAACCCCACTATAGTATTTTGGCTATAATTCGTTAATTACTAGACCATTTGCGTAACACATAACATATTCTTTGTCAGCAAGTCTTAAGGTACAAGAATATATAAGGTTAAAGGGGTTAAGTGGCTTCGTTCAAATATGTATTATTCTAGGATAGTCGTGTATTTGTTTTTTATTTTTCGAACCGCCACCTATCCTGCCTTTTCGGCTGTTCTGTCAGTATAAAGTCAGGATTTCAGACGTAAAACAGTATTGTGTCATGTTTCCTAATGTGACAGGGGCTAGATGTGCCTCACACCCAAGACCCTGGTACTAAGAAAATTTATAAAGGATCGTTTGACAGGGGTTGCAATTATTGGTTGCTTGCAACCCTCTCAGCAGCAGACTTAACAATTCAAGCAACCCAAAGCCTTATGCAGATCAACATTTAATTCTACCGAACAGAACCGAACACCAAACAAACAATCAAACAAACACCCAGTCAGTGTTCATAGACTGTCTGAAAAACAATAAATAAAACAATGTCTAAGTGAACATCAATTGCATGGATAATAACACTTACCATACAGAAAACATGCGCCCACCTGATATCATCAACTATCTCACACACTCATGCGTGTCGTCCAATGCGACTAGTATGGTGTTGTGCATGAGGCTGGCAATCGCACCGGGTAACATAGGTTGCTACCGAAACCACTACTGCAAGAGCATCTGAACGCTTCATGCTGAGGCAAACCACACCGGTGGCCCCATGCTCCCTCAGGAGCGGAGAAGAGAAATATACATCTCCAAGTACGCCCACGTGCTCTCACAAACCATGTTCACATAACAATAATAATCAACTGGACATAAAATAATATTCTTCAATACATGTACAACAAATAATCTCAATAATGAGAATTAACTACTACCTCTCAACCGACCCACATCAATACTCGTCCCTGCACTCTGAACATGTCGTAAGTGACGACTGGTGCGCCTGGCCACAAGCGTGTCATATTTGACCCCTGATGAGATTGGGAACTCATCACATGAAACACATTATTACAGAAACAACCACTGTAATAGCATAAAAATGCTTCTGTTGACTTGTGGTGGACACCAGCCGCATTGGTGTTTCCATGCTCCCCAGGAGCAAACAGAGAAACACCTGTCTCAACTTGCCTTACGCAACCAAGGAGTGGCTCTCATCTCACCAGAAATCTAAATGACTATTCTCCCTTCAAAGTAACCACTAAAGATAAACAGTAGAATAATCAATCATCGTGAAATACGCTCAATACTTTTACATTAAAGAAATAAAATATAATTATTCTCGACTTAAACCAAACTGGAACTAAATACACAGCGTGTCACCTGGCGTAACATTTACCATGCGGTGCGTGTTATTCCGACTCGCTGGCGTCACTTTTTATCACCACGAGGCTGCTATCTTGCTATCGTTAATCTTATCTAAATCCCAGTGAAATAGCCACACTCTATATCTGCCTTTCTGAAGAATGAAATAATCGCTCTTGAACTTTCACATCTATCTATCTATTTATCTCATTAAACATTAAAATAGCCACATCGATATAATTTCAGAATCCTAGAAAACTAATGCTAATTTAAATTAACTCACGTGCTCAAGGCATTTACAGCTTGGCTCTGTCTATGCTCGTCTGTTCTCTCCTGGGCGGCTCTCTCAAAAATCGACCAGTTTCGCCGCTTGCTACCCCTTTTATAAGCCCTGGCCTAACCACTCAACTTACTGCGCGCTACGCGCATTAATCTGCGCCACACGCGATTATTGCTCTAGAATGCATGAAAACACAGATTTACACAACTATTTCTAGAGCAAAAACACAACTAATATGTAGGCTTTATTATGGCCTTGTAATAAATCTGCTTGAAGATAACGGGGTGAACAGGCACTAAACCACAGAGACAATATGGCTGACCAGATGGGGCCAGCGCCGAGAACGACAGATCTCAAGATGGCGCTGTCACACTAATAAGCATTAACCATGTTTTCAAAAACCTAACCTCGTATCGATAGTGTTTTTTATCACTGTCTATTTGAAAAAAATCAGGCCTCCATGCCTTTCGCGTTCACTTTTTAATCGCGAGACGACGTGGGATTGGCATTCCTCCGTGCATCTCTCGCTCTCTCTCTCTTCTAAGCCCGTCTGTCTTTTAGGTTAACGTATTGTGTATAATGACATTAATGCTATATTATATCTAGGTCATTAAGCAGTGTTCCTATCAAGGTCGTCCTAGAAATACAGTACCAGTTTTATTTTTAAACACGCGTGTAGTTTATGCAGACGGAGCAGAAAAAGGGGATCTCTGGTTCAGCCATTATGGCGTTCTACAACACAGCGTACGCTATTGGAAAGCACTGGTCTTACACCATTCTTCTTTATTTGTATTAGTTCGTTCTACTTTACATTATGTTCTAATTTATATATGGGTATTAAGAATTTTTCACGACACATACCTTTGATGTTATTGAGTCTTGTCAACATGACTATGTATTGATGTAAGCGTAACCTGTTGTCGTCATGTAATAAAATGTCAAAACGTCAACAGTCGTTTAACGCTTCCTTGACTTCATCATCGTGAGTTACTGTGATGTCCTCATGACTTGTTTACAGTAGCCCTGTGTGGGCGTATATATATATATATATATATATATATATATATATATATATATATATATATATATATATATATATATATATATATATATATATATATATATATATATCATCAATACCAAATATCAACATACCAGACGTATACAACCATTCAACATGTAGTTAGCCAGCTCTTTGGGTCCCATCTACAGAACTGTACCTCAACGTTAAATTAAACTACAACTTTAAGATATAGCTAACTGTCCATGATTCGCCTCCATACATTTATCAGGTCTTGTGTAAATTTCTAAGTGATATCTTAATCAACACAGTAAAAGAATTCCTTTCTTCCTTCCTTATGTTGCTGGTGTGTGGTCCATTCCATCAAGAAATAATTCTTTAAAAGCTTTTCTAAAACTATGAACTCACTCTGGTCTCCATTCCCAATTTATTTAAATATACATAGGCTTGTAAGGCCACCAGAAACACACCGTAATTTTCTAACACATTTTACACACCTCCTAACGCACAATTTGATCAATTATTTAAACAGAATATATATACATTCTTTCTGCCCTCAGGCACATACAGTCGAACTGTTAATGGTTAGAATGATCTGCTCTCAGGTACAAAAGGCAAAGGCACTCATCATTAACACTTTTATTCTTTTTCCGCTCGCTGTGATTTTCAAATCTGACTGGCCTCGATTCATTTAGAGCACGTCCTATATATAGGCCAAGGTCGGACGCCAGAGAGGGTTTTCTGCTAAAGTGTGTTCTGTGTCCCGAAAAGCAGGCACACATTTGTCCATTCATACAAATCTGAAAAAAACTAGTAATCTACATATCCTCCTTATTCCTGGACCGATTTCCTTCATCTTAGTCTTAAAATATGCCTTGCATTAATCTACATCTTTCTAGCTTTTTATATTACAGGCGTTTTATTGTATGCGTAGCCCAAACAGCAAAATTATGGACTTGCCTTATGCTTGGATGCATTCAACTAGAGATTTCTCTATTAATAAACTACTTTTCGTGGAAGTCTTTACACCTACCGCTAAAGTAACATATCTATTACCGAAGTGCTAACCTCTTCCAGGTGGAACTTCGCTCCTAAGGTTGTATTTAAATTCCATCTTTAAGTGATTTGCACAAATTGAGACTCCATTGTTAGGCCAGAACGTTATTTATAAACAACTGAATAAAGACGGCGTTTCATTGGTTAGTATAGAATATACTGTCATAAAGTATGGCGTTCAATTTTGGTCAGAATGCCGCATTGTGAATACGACTTCACGACACCCCCCTTCCCCTCGCCCCCCCCTCCCCCCCCCCACCAACCGATCTCTTGAGTAAGAAGATCGGATGCCCAGCCTTCTCAGATAAGTGCGAAAAAAAGTAGGAGATCCCGTGTGCAAGTTGCGCATGTTAAAAAATCCCTCGGCAGTCGGAAATCATGAAGAATAGGCCATACGGCGCCTTCTTTAGCCTAAATAACATCTGGAAGTCCTCCCAATACAGCACAAGCACAAAATTAAGATTATACCAGAGTTGTGTGCTTTCTGTGCTTCTCTATGGTGCGGAATGCTGGAGAGTCACAGAGAAGGAAATGTCAAAATTGTCCTCTTTTCACACAACATGCCTAAGAAAAATTCACCGCATCTTTTGGCCGAATACCATCACCAACCAAGATCTGCTTACTCGTAGCAAGCAAGAGGACATGCACACCATCATAGTTGGCAGACGCTGGAGCTGGGTTGGTCATGTCCTCAGAAGAGACCCCGATGCCATCACAAGAACAGCTATGCTTTGGACCCCTGAAGGAAAGCGAAAGAGAGGCCGACCAAAAACAACGTGGCGGAGGACTGTGGAGGCTGAGATGCAAAGAATGAACCAGAGTTGGGGCACTGTACGAAGGATGGCCACCGACCGAGCAAAGTGGAATCAATTTGTTGTTGCCCTACAAGACGCCACTAGGCGTGATGGCCACTGACTGCTTTGACGGTCGGTGGTTAAGGATCGAAGAAGAAGAAGAAGGCCATATGGCGCTGCCCTGGCAAAATTTAAAAAAATAGGATACCTACCCACTACAAAAATATTTATAAAATGTATGATTCCTGTATACACACATCTGGATCCTCACCGGTGCTACGGAGTTTGTGCACTGTGCTGAGATCTTCCTTGTGTGATCTATGGTAGGAGATCGGAGCACTGATGGAATTGGCTGTGTACAATGAAGATGGTCCTTAAAAAACCAAATCAAACTAAATTTTTCCCCTCACATTCTTAGTGGAAAATTATCTTTGCATTGATCTACTGACAGGATTTTCACAAGCTTATCTTTCCAATTACATTCCTAGTGGAAAATTGTCTATGCATTGATCTGGTGAATGGATTTTCACAAGCTTTTCTTTATGTGACAGCGCCATCTTCTCATCGCCATTTTGTCTGTCGTTCTCAGCGCCATTTTGTCATCCTCATTGTCTCCGTGGTTCACTGCCTTTTTACCAAAACATCTTCAAGAAGAAGATATATTACTAGGCCACAATAAAGCCTAGAAATAGTTGTGTGTTATATTTGTGTTTTCGCTCCTTCTAGAGAATCTAAGGCAAGTTTTATTTAAATGGTCCAATTACTACGCGGCGCGCACTAAGTTGAGTGATAAGGCTTAGCGGAATATAAAGAAGTGCCTGGCCAGCAGAGGCCTCTTTCTTCGTCAGACACCCAGAGTAAGAAACCAGAGACGATCTGTAAATGCATTGAACACGTGAGTTAATTTAGATTAGCTTTAGTGATCTAGTTTTATTATTAGTATTCAGCGTGTCTGTTCTAATGTTTAATGAAATAGATAAAAAGATGTGTTTCATGAGGAGATTTCTTTTTAGGACATTATATTTAGTTCTGAAATGATAGATGAGTGAAAATATGTGTGGATAGATTTTACTGGTGTTAAGTCCAGATTGCGGCTGTAAGAGTTTAGTAGCAATTATTTCATTCTTCAGACCACCAGGCAAGAAAGGCAAATATAGAATGAAAGTATTTCATACATGGAACTGGACAGAGATGTTATCTGGGATTGTAATTTAGATAATATTAACTTGTTGGCAAGCTGGCAACCGGGGTGGGGGGGGGGGGGGGAAACACACACACACGTGTTGATGACTGCATAAAGAAGGCGCCAGTGAGTCTGCGTTAACACTTTTAGTTATCACGTGTTATAGGCCTAGTAATGTTACGTTATTTTATATTGTGTGAATTGACACGTGGGTGATTATATTGTGTGAATTGACACGTGGGTGAAGGCAGGTTAATGTAATTTTCTTCAGTAATGGAAGAGATAGTTTAGGTTAAAGTGTATTTCACGATAATTGATAATTCTACTGTATATATCTAATGGGTTACTTTGAGATTAGTTTAATTACATTTTTTGTTTTACAGTTTTGTAGTGCTAAAGTTCCCTTTGAGAAGATGAATCTAGCTTTAGGTATTTAGATTTCTGGTGAGCGCAATACCACTTCTTTGTGCGTACGGCACGTTGAGACAAGTGTTTCTCTGTTTGCTCCCTGCGGAGCATGGAAACACCAATGCAACTGGTGTCCATCACAAGCCCACAAGAAGCATTTTTATGCTATTGCAGTGGTTGTTTCTGTAACAATGTGTTTTATATGATGAGTTCCCAATCTCATCAGTCGGCATATACGACATGCTTCAGAGTGCAGGGATGCATATTGAGATGGATCAGTTGCGAGGTGGTGGTTTATGCCCATTAAGGAGAGTATTCGTTGTACATATAGTTGAATATTATTTTATGTCCATTTTATTATTATTTAATTATTCTTATGTGTAGAATGGTTTGTGAGAGCACGTGGGCTCACTTGGAGATATATATTTCTCTTCTCGCTCCTTATGGAGCATGGGGCCACCAATGTGGCAGGCATCCAGATGAAGCCCTCACAAAGCATTCAGATGATCTTGCAGTAGTGTTTCGGTAGCAATCCGTGTTACATGGTGAGATTGCCAGCCTAATGCACAACACCATACTAGTCTCATTGGACGACATGCATGAGTGTGTGTGTGATAGTTGAGTGTGTCAGGTGGCGTGGAAGGCCTGTTTGGCAGGTGAGAGTATCGTTTCTCATTATTTAACTATTATTACTTTAACTAGCCCGTGCTTTGTTTGCGTTTCAGGATTAACAACTGAGCACTGGCTGGGTGTTTTGTTTTGTTTGCTTTGTTTTATTTGTTTAATGTTTGCTTCGTGCGCTTGGTCACTGACTGGGTTGTATGAATAAATACAGCCCCTGCCTTAAGAATCAGAGTTTTATTGTTGATCGGATCGGTTGCGAGTGTGCAAGAAAGTGATATATCACAACCGCATCATCATCATCTCGCCCACCCTATCACATTTCCAATCACATTCCTAGTGGAAACTTATCTCTCCATTGTTCTGTTGAAATTATTTTGAAAGGCCGATCTTTTTAGTCACATTCATCATGGAAAAAAATTATCTCTGTATTATTTTATTGAAAGGCCTAATGACAAGCTTATCATTTCAAGTCACATTATTAAATCTTCATTTGCTCAGAACGTATGAGCAACCAGCAACGTTTGCTTCCTTGCCCGAATTGTTTCTTTTTTATTTACTTTTCTGTTTAAACAATATGTGATTTTATTTCACTGGTCTTCGTAACGAACAGTGAAGAACTATAATTGTATTACTTCATTTAAAAACACAAACAAACAATACAAACAAACAGACAGACAGAGACAAACTGGAAATTAGCCAAGATCGCAGAGACCCAGCCAAATCAAACAAACATTACGGCTAAACATAAATTACTTCTCACAAAATAAGTACAGCGCATGCAGGTTTACTTAACACATAACGCAAAGTTAATTAGAACTACCAGTTAATGACTGACATCAAAATGGTACTTAAAATATTCAATGCATCATCTATAGAAAAATACCGCAAGGTGCACAACTAATCTAATTTATACATCAGTTTAAAAAAAAGCAAAGATACCACCTTATTTTGGGAAATGCTTCATTTTTTTTTAAGAGCAAAATATTTTCTGAGTAACTAGCCAGGGCGTAGTCGATTATGCCAGACTAGTGTGGGATCCGTTAAAATTACCGTCCCTTGAGCTCAAGCGAAATGAGACTCGGAGCCGAGGGAGATTTTAGCCAGTGCATCTTTCATTTGGGTAGAATTTAGTGATGTTTACTTTATGCTAGATTTATGGTGCTGTTTATAAAACGGGAGAATAGTTAGCGGTTCTAATTTTGTGAGAGAAGTAAATGTGCCTTATCGACGGGGAGAGGTTATATTGTGTTTAAAAAACTTGAGCACAAGGTCTTTTAAATTTGGACATACGACCTAGTATAACCGACGGAGCTTGTGTTTAGATTGAACGGGCACGCCTCGCCAAAACAAGTCAAAACTTGGAGTAAAGAAAAAAGTACATCTTATTCTTAGAGATCAGTTCATATTACTTATATTTGGAGAGAATTTAGTGCTTCTTAAGAAAGAAATAATTTATCTTAGCTTATAATGGGTGGGCAGTTAATACTGCTTACAATTGGATATAAGTTCCCGTTGTTTATAGCTTAAGAGACACGATAGGAAACTATTACATAGAGCGTTTCAACACGAGGCATTCTGATTATCAGAAATGGGCCCCAGACGAACAAGTGTTTAGGCCATTTTATTTCCTTTACACTCTAAGCAGGGCGGGCCCATTCGGGTCATGATACCTAAGTATCGGCCTCCTGTTGTCTTTTTCTCGCCTGCGCTTGGAATCGAACCCACTCCACCTTGGTTTCGACTTTCAAATTCACTCCTGGTTTTATCCATGCTGCCAGCTTGAGACAGGAAAGTCCCGATTTTGGATGAGAAGATAATGCTTTTTATGCCAGGAAAGAATTTAAATTTCCTTACACTGAGATAGACTTTGATGCTGCTTATATTGAGACAGAGTTAGTGCTACATGTAATGGCAGCGACTGCTTGCACAGGGAGAAGCTTTAGATTACTGCTTACAACTGTTGAGAGCTTATGAGTCCTGGTTACATCGGGAGATACACTGTTGCTACTACTAGTACTACTGCTGATGCTGCTATTTCTACTTCTGCTGCTACTACTACTACCACTACTACTACTACAACTGCTACTTTTACTACTAATACTACTACTACTTCTACTACTACTGCTGCTGCTACTACTACTACCACAACTACTTCTACAACTGCTACTTTTACTACTAATACTACTACTACATCTACTACTACTACTGCTACTGCTACAACTACACTGCTACTACTACTACTACAACTGCTACTTCTGCTTACTGCTACTACTATTACTACTACTA
This sequence comes from Oreohelix idahoensis, assembly GCA_024509875.1. Taxonomy (NCBI): domain Eukaryota; kingdom Metazoa; phylum Mollusca; class Gastropoda; order Stylommatophora; family Oreohelicidae; genus Oreohelix; species Oreohelix idahoensis. Next base: position 114,507 of record JAMPIV010010564.1, read on the forward strand.
CTACTACTGCCTATACTACTACAACTACAACTGCTACTACTACTACTACTACTACAACTGCTACCACTGCTACTACAACTAGTACTACAGCTGCCTATACTACTACAACTGCTACTTCTACTACTGCTACTACAACTGCTACTACAACAACTACTACTACAACTACAACTGCCTATACTACTACAACTGCAACTGCTACTACTACTTCTACTACTACTGCTACTACAACTGCTACTTCTACTACTGCTATTACTACTGCTACTACAACTGCCTATACTACTACAACTACAACTGCTACTTCTACTACTACTACTACTGCTACTACAACTGCTACTTCTACTACTGCTATTACTACTGCTACTACAACTGCCTATACTACTACAACTACAACTGCTACTTCTACTACTACTACTACTGCTACTTCTACTACTACTACTACTACTACTGCCTGCTAATATTAATGCTGCTACTTCTATTACTGCTGCAACTACTGCTGCTGCTGTTACTTCTACTACTTCTGTTTCTTTTCCTCAGTTTCTGTTACGCTTTTCTTATTTCCCATACGTGATATCACCGATGGTTATTCATTCCTTCTATCAACATCTGTCAAATTTATATGATATTCTTAGTCTATTTTTATCATTGTTCATTTATTTATAGCATTACTTGTAGACTGCCGTGTCTTCTTTTTATCACCGCTTATTGCTACGTGTATTTGTCTAGTATCTAGACCAGCCTTTCTCAACCTTTTAATCCGGGAGAAACCCTTGAAATAATGTTCAGATCTCAGGGAACCCCTGCATAAAAAGTATTATACCTACAGCTTATGGTACGTTGGCGTAATCAGTTGTTGTTGTTGTTGTGTAAGCAGGGCTGCTGACCTTCTCGATTTGTTGCAGCCAATACCAAGTTGAAGACTCCTTGGTACTATCTGCACTGTAGATCTAGGCTTTTCCGATGGCTTTTCTGCCATGTTAAAACGTGTTAAGTTGAAGTCATGAGCTCCAGTTTCTCCAGCTTGGTTAGCATTTAAAGGATCGCCACATCTGGTCCCAAGCTAGGAGTAAGAAATGCGTGGCATACTGTGCATTCCCCGCCATTCAAGAGAGCTCTCCAACTATGCAGAGCTAAAATACTGTGCTCTGGTTCTAAGTTGCAAATATAATAATCCTGTTATAATTATCAATGCTCTTTTGAGTAGAGAATGATTGTTTTTTAGATGTGAATCTGTTCATTCAGTCCAACTTATTAGCCTACTCTTTTTTTTTTGTGGACCTTGCTCCCGGTAAAAGATATCAACTCTTCGTGCAATACAGCGCTCACCAGTTATCAGCAGTATCCCCTGTTTCGCGTCAAAAACCGAAAATGGACCAAGTGAACCCGGTCGTATTGAGCACTGCCATACGGGGCTCCTCGTTCACTGCCCACCACTGCGAGCGCTGAAATCACCCAACGCGCACATTTCAAAATACGACATTAATGTTCCCTCCAACCACCATCTCTCGCGGAAACCCGGTTGAGAAACCCTGCTCTAGATAATCTCTCAGTTAACAAGCCAGATTATTCTATCAATGGGTTGTTCAAACTATCTGCCTACTTTACTAATCTATCTATCTATCTATCTATCTATCTATCTATCTATCTATCTATCTATCTATCTATCTATCTATCTATCTATCTATCTATCTATCTATCTATCTATCTATCTATCTATCCATCCATCCATCCATCCATCCATCCATCCATCCATCTATCTATCTATCTATCTATCTATCTATCTATCTATCTATATATCTATCTATCTATCTATCTATCTATCTATCTATCTATCTTTTATTATGATGATTATTGCAAATGTATAATGACAAATGCCTAAATAATGCTTAAAGTAAATGTGAGGATGAAAGGACACAGTATACATGATGAGAGAGAGACAAAGGGCAGAATATCAGACGGGCCTGCGTGCCCAATTCTTAACCCTTTGAAAATAAAGTTCGTTCGTTCGTTCTTCTAGCCACGTTTTAATTCCTATTACTGCTGCATGCTTTACTTGACGATGTTGCTCATACAACGTTCAGCCCTCCATGGTCGCCTTTAACAATATCTACGTGGCGCAGGGTTTCTCAACCGGAGTTCTACGGGACTTCATGGTTCCACGAAAGGTCGCTAAGGGTTCCGCGAGAGATCGTGAGTAAATTTGCATTAGAGTAGACACCCGTTGTGGGGAGCAGGAGCCACACTAAAGGTGTAGACTAATTAGTTGGCCAAAAAATGTTGAGAGAGGCTGGTTTGTTGTATTGGTCTTCGTCTTTGCTTCCTAGGGTCGTAACCCTGGACCCATGCAGACAACTGTTATTTACTACTTTTACTACTATTCCCACCAACGGTAACGCTATTACTGCTGCTGCTATTACTACTATTGTTACTGCTACAACTGCTGCTGCTACTACTAATACTGCTCCTGCTGCCACTACTACTACGACTATTGCTGCTACTGCAACAACTACTACTGCTGCTACTACGACAACCACCACTACTGGTACTATTACTACTGCTACTTCTACTACTGTACTACTGTTCCCACTATTACTACTAATACTACTACTGGTAATACAGCTGCTGCTGCTAATATTAATACTGCTACTACTACTACTGCTGATAATAATAATAGGGCTATTATTATTACCGTTTCTACTACTGCTGCTGCTGCTAATATTAATGCTGCTACTACTATAACAACTTCTACTACTGCTGCTGCTAATATCAATGCTTCTACTTCTATTACTGTTGGTACTACTACTGCTACTACTGCTGTTACTACTAATGTTGCTACTACTATTGCTACTTCTAATGCTGCTGTTGCTACTACTACTACTACTGCTGCTGCTACACCTACTACTGCAATTAATTAGTATGTCTATTACTATTACTCCTACCACAACCGCCATCGCTTCTACAACCAACTGCTACTGCTGTTACTGCTGATATTTCATTTACATAAATTATCTAATGATTTTCCCACTCTGTTTCGTTATCTTACCATTCTTTACTGTTCAATTTAAGTTGAACCAAATAATATCGATACCCCTCCAGAAAGTACCGTAGTCGTTAAAAAAATTCCCGTCCGCCCTGACAAAGCCAAGGACGAAAGGATAAAAGTCCAAAATGTCTTAATTAGAGGTGCCCTGAAGTATGGTAAACCAATGTGGTCAGAATAGAAATATTCACTTTTTGTCTCCCCCCCAGAAACTGATGTTCATGGATATCGCTGGGATAGTTTTGTTATCATCATAATTATTGGTTTCCTCTGCGCTGTTAACGGAGCATGGGACGACCGCTGTAGCTGGAGTACCCTGACAGGAATCATGCACGAAGAATTCATATGCTCTTGCATCAGTGGCTGCTGTGGTAATTTGTTTTACGTCATATAGTTTCTAGCCCTATGCACAGCCTGATATTAGTCGCATTGTACGACATGCATGAGGGTATAGTAATCCTATTCTTACTTCGTCTCTATAGATACTCCCGGTCAGAGGCGTCCCTGAAATATTTGGCACCCGTGGCGGATCCTACCTTTGGCACGTTCCTGCCATAAAGAAAAACACATACAAGTATATTTTTAACAGTAAGTATTATCATAATACTGTCCAATAGCACCCCCTTCCTGGCTGTCACCCAGGGCGGACCCCCCCCCCTCGCACCCCCTTAGTTCGCCACTGCTCCCGGAATGTACACGTGGCGAGAGTGTTTTTTTTTTTTAATTGTTGTTTCAATTCACAGAACTAGAGCAAGACGTGCGGTTTGGTTATAATGAAATCCTTTCAGGTGTCTACTATGACCTCGATCCATCTGTCCTCTCCCCCAGACGCTTTCTGATTGGAATGTTATTTTCCCGTGTCTTTGATCCTTTCATATTATTATAACTTTATATATTTTGTTTCAGGGAGTAATCATCTCAGGTGTCTCATGTCCCATGTGATTATGTTTCATTACTTTTTTCTTTAAATTAAAAAATGTGAAATTTAATAAATCTTCCACTTTTTGCAATTAATCATAGCGAAGAGATGAATTACACTTTAATGTAACCAAGTTACATTGTCTCCTGGTACGAAGAAACATACACATACGAGTGACACTAGAGGTTGAAGGGGACGACGGTGCTGGTTGAAAACATGTTGAAAAAAACCAGCTAGTAGCATTAGAAAGCAGTGCTTGTCCTTGAATCAAAGAGGTAAAAGAAAGAGAGAGTGAATAAGTACGAGAGAGAGAAAGAGAGAGAGAGAGAAAAAACAGAGAGAGAGAGAGAAGAGAGAGAGAGAGAGAGAGAGAGAGAGAGAGAGAGAGAGAGAGAGAGAGCTGCTTTCTCTCATGTATGATTATTTTCCTTCTTTTTGTATCCGTAGCGCTGTCTGACAATACTATCAGAGACTATCATGCCTAATCGCGCCTACTTGGGGCAGCAACAAACTTTTAACTCTTTGCTCAGTTCTTTGTACGGTACGCTACTCTGGTTCTTACAATTTCATTTCGTCCTTCACAGTTTCTCGATAAATTGTGTTTAATCGGCCTTCTTCTGAGATCCGTAGCATAATAGTTTTGGTGGTAGTGTCAGGATCTTGTCTGAGGACATTGCCCACCTTATTCAACCTTCTACCTGTTATGATGGTTATGATAAGTATGATCTACCAGAATTTTTTCATAAATACATACAGGCATACCTCGGAGATATTGCGGGTTCGGTTTCAGACCACCGCAATAAAGCGATTATCGCAATAAAGCGGGTCACACCCATTTTTTTTGTGGCTTTCCAGTCCATATAAAAGCTTAAAATAAAGTTTACACTATGTCTATAAAGTGTGCAATAGCGCTTGGTCTAAAAAAAAAAACAATGTACTGTAAAATTAAAAATACTTTATTGCTAAAAAATAAATGCTGATCTTCATCATCTGAGCCTTCAGAGAATTGTTAACCTTTTTCCCTATGGAGAGCCAAAATCTGTCGGAAGAGGAAGGCACGTTCTAATAAATAAATATGAATAATTTGGGGAAAAAGCGCAATATCTGCGAAGCGCAATAAAGCGAAGTATGCCTATATATATATATATATATATATATATATATATATATATATATATATATATATATATATATATATATATATATATATATATATATATATATATATATATATATATATATATATATATATATATATATATATATTTATATGACCATAAGGCCTACGATAATGCTAGTAACCCACGTTAACGTAATAAATAAAGACAGAATAAATTACTATATGCTTCATAGAAATCGAAGCACAAAACTTTTTCTAACTGTGTTCCCTTAACTATAAGTTTTGGCGGGAGTTGCCCAGCAACGCCGACAGCAACGCTAACGCTATCTAGAGGACTACATCAGCTCATTTGCATGAGCTTATTTAAATTCTATGATAAGTAGGTAACGATTGTTGTAGCTAATGAAATAAATCTCACAATTTGTATAACCAATGAAAAATGCTCTAAGTCGGCAAGCCCCGCACCACTTATGAGATTAGTAAAAGAATATATTTTCTTAGTTAGTTGCGTCTAGAGAGCCATAGCACAAGGATGTAATTTTATCTCGTGGTGTAGCAACCAGGCGCTCACCGAGGATGTCACAAAAGTCCGGCTCAGTCCTCAAGAATCTCAAGACATTGATTATACTGTGGTTTACAGTATATTGACAATATTATACTGTGGTTTACAGTATATTGACAATATTATACTGTGGTTTACAGTATATTGACAATATTATACTGTGGTTTACAAAATACTGACAATATTATACTGTGGTTTACAGTATATTGACAAGGGTTTTAACCTCATCGCCAAGAACAAGATTTTGTGTGAAATCGTATTTTTTACTTTTATACGTAAGTAGACTGCCTATCGATGCTGACTGTATAATTATTGCTTTCAGGTAGAAAAGTTGTAGCTATGAGCCAATGTAGCAACGAAATAGCAGAGATAAGCAAACTGATAGAATTAGCCATTGATGAAGTAGAGGTTCCAAGTGAAGTATTAGTAGATGGAGAAAGCATAAAGAATATGATTGAGTACTACGAGGAATAAATTAACGAAGCTGCAAAGGCTGAAACTGCGGAGTAGCATTGCCAAACTGTCAATAATATTGAAAGATATACTGCAATCATCCTAACAATCTGAAAAAATTTATGCAATCACCTAATTCTATTTCACATATATGGGCACATAGGGTTATTCATGGTAATGTAACCAGGCAGGTTACATATATATATATATATATATATATATATATATGTATATATATATATATATATATATATATATATATATATATATATATATATATATATGTCGTGAAACGAATGTGTGTAACCCCACTACTTTGTTAAATCATTATGTCGGGATACAAATTTGCCCAAGCCAATCAACGCACAGTTACTGAGTCGGAATAAATTACCTGAAGTTACGCCAGGAAAAACTTAAGCCCTGTTTTTTTTTCGGATGTGGGTCGTGGCCATCTTGTTCACGCAAGATGGCGGAAGAAAACTGAATAAAATTAGGCTGTATGAGCATAAGACGAAACTGCAGGCAACCAATCAGCTTGCTCCGCCAGGAACCAACCAAACGCTTTCCTTTACCAGTAGAAGTTATTTTACCTGCCTATATAATCGGGCGAGATTTATGCTAAAAACACGCAACACCAGACACGAAGCCAGAGATACCGACCGACTGAAGAGAGGAGCTGTCAGCTTTGATTTATAGCTTACCTGAGGCCATTGACCTGCAGCCTGCTTCACTACGTCGAGTCAAAACCTGGCCGGTTTAAAATCTTAGAGGGATTTATTCGTGTCATCAAACCTGAGGACGTATGTCGAGTCAATCCAGCTGCCTGAAACTTCGCAGGAGCACAGAGATTGTACCTGAGCTACATCTTTAGTCCCCCTCAGTCTTGGGTGGGCTAAAGGAACGATCCACAGCAGGTGGTGTGTCAATCGAACTAAGGAGAACAGAACGTTTTGAGAGATGAGTACACATTAGTACCATTTCCGTCGGCAATTGTGAGCATCTAAGTCAATGAAGAAAACGTGAATTAGCGTAGCAAGAGACAATAATAAGATCATAGTGGATAAATTATATGTAATTAACAGTATAGCTAATAATTGTTATAGACGTAATTAACAGCACAGCTGATACCTGTACTATAATTGAATAACAGCACAGCTGATATAATTTTTGTTCATATAATTGGAAAACTTGATGTAATATATTTATATATCTATATTTGTAAATCATTTATAAACTTACAAATTCATTACATTCCATTCTTCAACATTCACCTTTCAGCACAAGAGTAGATAGTATTTATACTAAATAAATAATAAGGAAATTGTAATTGAACGACTTGTCAATTTTATCATTGTTAAGTAAAATCTGTTTCCTTGTTTTTTTAATATCACAGTTAGTTACACAGCGGAGGTGGCACTTTATGTCGGTCTCCTCTCTACTATTGTTTCGAGATCAGATCATTCACAGCCGTAACTAATTTGTGATACCAGTAGTCCTCTCAGACACTGGGACTTCACCATTTTCTGCAGAAATTATATTTCTGTAATTGTCAGTACTATACTGATCCTAAAGCTTAATAAAAACCTCACGCCACACTGGGGGCTCGTTCCTGGGATATTTCTATATACCTTGAGCCATACTTAGTCTATTCATCTATCTACACTCTATCTTGTGCCACCCATAGATAACATAAGGAAATTTTTTTTTGAGAAATTCAATAATATAATTTTTTATTGTTTTCTTAGGAGGAGTACCATTTAGTACTCAGTAAATAGTTGATGCTCACAAAGTTGCACGGAAATTATTTGTTCATTTAATTAATTAAGTTTAATTACAATAATTTGGTTATAGTAAATTTACATACCCTCTCTAAGTAACGCCATGGCTGATCTAGTGAAGTTCAGGACTGCGATCATGCAGATGGGTAAGGAATTAAACATGACAGGTGATGTTCTTACTCAGTATGTCACAACAGAAGCGGACAAACACATGGATAGTGAAGAAAGAAAGTTGCAATTAGAGAGAGAAAACAAAAGACTGGAAGCTGAGAGAGAAGCCAAGAGATTGGAAGCTGAAAGAGAAACCAAAAGATTAGAAATTGAAGCCAAGAAATGGGAGGCTGAAAATGAGGCAAAGAAAATTGAAGCTGAGGAAAGGAAATTACAAGGAGAGAGAGACCATCAGTTGAGATTAAAAGAGCTTAAAATTCAGGCAAATACTGGCAATAATGGTGGTAGCTCACCTCACTCTGAGAGTAGCTCCAGCCAGAGCACCTCAAGTGGGGCCATGAATTTTCATCTGGACCCATTTGTTGAGAAATCAGACGCCATTGAGTCGTACCTGGATAGATACGAAAGACTTGCTACTACCTATGGCTTAGGGAAAGAAAAGTTGAGTCTTAAACTATCTCAGGGATTGAGAGGTGTGGCCTACGATGAATATTTGAAGCTCTCAAGAGATGACCAGGAAGATCACGAAATCCTGAAGCAGGCACTGCTTGTGAGATATGAAAAGAACTCAGAATCATATAGAAAGAAATTCCGAACAGCTAAACTTCTTTCAGGAGAAAACTATCACCAATTCTCTGCTAGATTGGAAACCTATTTGGAAAAATGGAGTAGTTTAGGAAAGTGTCAGGATCTGAAAGAAATGATAATGATGGAGCAAGTAAAAGAGTCCATGCCTCAAGAAATGAGGAAGTTTATCATGGAACAAGGAGCAGAGAGATTGGAAGATATTGTAACTGTTGCTGAGAGATATCAAGCAGCTCAGGCAGAATTATTAGGAAATAAGAAGAAGCAGGGTGAAAACTTCAAATCATCACAAAATTATACCAAATATGAACAAAAGGACCATACCACAAGGAACAAACAAAGATTTGACCAAAAGGACAAAAACCCTCTAAGATCGGATAAGACACCTTACCGGAAGGAAGGAAAGTGGTGTGAAACTTGTCTAATGAGTAACCACAATACTGCAGACTGCAGAAGGAAAAAAACACTCCTTATTACGCTGCGTGTCTCACAACAGGGAACAAGGGAAGGAAGGAACTGGCAGTTAGTCAGAATGACCTCCATCATCCCCCTGTCTGTGAGGAAGTGACATGTAATGGCACTAAAATTCAGTGCTTATATGATTCAGGTTTGGAATTCGACTCAGTCGTGAGTGCAACCCTAGTGCACCCTGACCAACTTACCACAGAAACAGTGGACATACAAGGGGCAATGCAGGGAACCGGCACCATGACACTTCCCATAGCAAGGATCAACGTGAGAACTCGCTATGTGGAAGGAGTGATTAGAGCAGCAGTAAGTGATGATCCTATATACCCGCTGGTAATAGGATGTAAATATGTCCTTTTGGGTGACCCAATAAAACCTGTTGTCATGGCAGCAAACCATACCAGGTCGAGCACCAAAAAGAAGGAGGGAGATCCAATAAACATTCATCGTACAAAGATGAAAAAGGCTCAAACAGCAGACAGCACATTGAAGCCTTGTTTTGGCAAATTGCCAAAGGCCCATAACCCTCCAGAGAAAGGAGACTACTATACGGAAAATGGCCTACTCTACAGACAAGCTGGAAAAGGACCTAACTAGCATGGACAGCTGGTAGTGCCAAAATTCTGTAGGGAGGAAATTATGGAGCAAGAGCATGCTACATCAGGCAGTGGTCACCGAGGAAAAGGGGCCACTGGTCAAAATATAGCATTGCGATATTACTGGCCAGGAATAATTGAAGACATAAGTCGGTATATGAAATCCTGTTCAGAACGTAAGCAGGTAACCTCATTCAGAAGCGTAGACCAGTTACAGGACCTAGGGAAGCATTGTTGCGGACGTAGGCCCACAAAGAAAATACACAAGAGAAAACAACAGGTAGATGCAGTGATAAAGAGACAACAAAATCACAAGTCTACTGTTACACCAGTAACCATGGCAACTCTCCGTATTGTACAGAAAGGGGACGAGAGACATCCCACCCCGACTAGATATTTGTCGGAACACCATGGCCTGGATCATTTGAAAAATTTGGTTAGTCAGCAACCATTATTAAAAAAGCTGCAGAAACAAACCCGAACTACAGGAGGTAGGAACCAGGGCTGTACCAAGCAATTGATGGAGACGAGCCCCACTTCGGTATACTGCCCCTTACAATAGAAATAGGTGTGGTTCGGCAACGTTGTTGTATTGCCGTCCCCATACACGGTCCACTGGAAGCATTGTTGCGGCTATGGACTGAACAATAGCAAGCACAAGCACTCAAGGATGAGATTGACTATCTCTTAAAAGAGAAAATTATTTCAAAGTCTGAATCTCCCTATAGCTCAAGTGTGGTGCTATTGAGAAAACCGAGTGGTGAACACAGGTTATGTATTGACTATAAGAAGCTATATGCGATCACAGAATCTCAGGTGGACCCATTACCTGACACCAACCAGCTGTTCTCTACACTGAGTAAAGCTAGGTATTTATCGAAGGTAGATCTAAGCAAGGGATACTACCAAATACCAGTGAAACCAGAAGTTAGGAAAATGCTGGCATTTAGTACATCAGACGGACACTACGAGTTTAATGTACTACCCTTTGGGCTGAAAAATGCTCCCAGTATCTTTTCAAGAATGATGAGGAAATTGTTGGAACCTCTACAAAATCCCCATATAACTAACTTTATGGATGACATTCTTGTTGCTACAAACACATTTGAAGAGCATATAGTAGCGCTCTCCATGTTGTTTGACAGACTGAGAGCCACTGGATTGACTGCACGTCCAACCAAGTGCTATATCGGTTGTAAGGAGTTGGAATTCCTAGGTCACACTATTTCTACAGGTCATATGTCTCCTGACCCAAAGAATATAGAGAAGTTAAAGAAGGCACCCAGACCTCAAACAAAGAAAGATGTGAGATCATTCGTGTCATTATGTGGGTTCTATCAGAAGTACATACCCCACTTTAACTCTCTGTGTGCACCATTAACTAACTTAACTAAAAAAGGACAGCCTGACAAAATCCAATGGAATGCTGATTGTGAAAAAGCTTACACAGAGCTAAAAGCAAAACTCACCAGCAAACCAATCCTTACGCTACCCGATATCACACAGGAATTTGTATTAAGTACGGATGCTAGCAGTATAGGTATTGGTGCAACTCTTTTGCAGAAATCAAAAGTCCAGCCGGAGGAACTTTTACCCGTCGCCTACGCCAGTAGGAAGCTGAATGCAGCTGAGTTGAACTACTCGACCATAGAGAAAGAATGTTTGGCTCTAATTTGGTCCATCGACAAATTTTCACCTTACCTGTATGGGACACACTTCATTGTCCAAAGCGATCACCAGCCTTTAACTTTCTTGGCTGCATCTAAAAAGTTAAATTCGAGATTGTTAAGATGGAGGCTGCTTCTGGCGCCTTATTCCTTTACCGTGAATTACATTCCGGGAAGAGACAATGTAGGAGCTGATTTTTTAAGTCGACACCCTATTACTCTGGAAGGACAGACGCAAAATGATTAACTACAGCAGGTGTTTACACTTCAGCTATGACAGGTCACAGTAAGAAAGGATGGGGCTATGTCATGAAACGAATGTGTGTAACCCCACTACTTTGTTAAATCATTATGTCGGGATACAAATTTGCCCCAGCCAATCAACGCACAGTTGCTGAGCCGGAATAAATTACCTGAAGTTACGCCAGGAAAAACTTAAGCCCTGTTTTTTTTCGGATGTGGGTCGTGGCCATCTTGTTCACGCAAGATGGCGGAAGAAAACTGAATAAAATTAGGCTGTATGAGCATAAGACGAAACTGCAGGCAACCAATCAGCTTGCTCCGCCAGGAACCAACCAAACACTTTCCTTTAAAAGTAGAAGTTATTTTACCTGCCTATATAATCGGGCGAGATTTATGCTAAAAACACGCAACACCAGACACGAAGCCAGAGATACCGACCGACTGAAGAGAGGAGCTGTCAGCTTTGATTTATAGCTTACCTGAGGGCATTGACCTGCAGCCTGCTTCACTACGTCGAGTCAAAACCTGGCCGGTTTAAAATCTTAGAGGGATTTATTCGTGTCATCAAACCTGAGGACGTATGTCGAGTCAATCCAGCTGCCTGAAACTTTGCAGGAGCACAGAGATTGTACCTGAGCTACATCTTTAGTCCCCCTCAGTCTTGGGTGGGCTAAAGGAACGATCCACAGCAGGTGGTGAGTCAATCGAACTAAGGAGAACAGAACGTTTTGAGAGATGAGTACACATTAGTACCATTTCCGTCGGCAATTGTGAGCATTTAAGTCAATGAAGAAAACGTGAATTAGCGTAGCAAGAGACAATAATAAGATCATAGTGGATAAATTATACGTAATTAACAGTATAGCTAATAATTGTTATAGACGTAATTAACAGCACAGCTGATACCTGTACTGTAATTGAATAACAGCACAGCTGATATAATTTTTGTTCATATAATTGGAAAACTTGTTGTAATATATTTATATATCTATATTTGTAAATCATTTATAAACTTACAAATTCATTACATTTCATTCTTCAACATTCACCTTTCAGCACAAGAGTAGATAGTGTTTATACTAAATAAATAATAAGGAAATTGTAATTGAACGACTTGTCAATTTTATCATTGTTAAGTAAAATCTGTTTCCTTGTTTTTTTAATATCACAGTTAGTTACACAGCGGAGGTGGCACTTTATGTCGGTCTCCTCTCTACTATTGTTTCGAGATCAGATCATTCACAGCCGTAACTAATTTGTGATACCAGTAGTCCTCTCAGACACTGGGACTTCACCATTTTCTGCAGAAATTATATTTCTGTAATTGTCAGTACTATACTGATCCTAAAGCCAAATAAAAATATATATATTAGTGCTGGGATTGATTAAAAATCGCAATCGAGTAGTCGAATTTCGTTAATCGAAGATAAATCGATCAATTTTGAACAATTTGAAACATTATAAAAAAACTCATTCATACATTTAAAAAAAAAATGAAATCACTGAGTGTAAGGGTATTGCTTCCCCTGTTTTGCAGTAGTGGTCCAACAGTGACCAAACTCAAGAGTATCTAATATAGGCTTCAATGGAGTCTATTTGTACACAAGATTTCTCTTGACAGAAATGTAGATAGAAGAGTAGTAAAGCTTCTATCACATGGGAGTCTTCACAAGAAATTCAGGTAAGCGAAAACAATGCTGGCTGTCGCTAAGCACGTTAATTCTGTTGCCTGCCGACCACTTTTGTGAAGAATTTAAGCACTTATTTATCAGCTCGTTAAGCCCCCACCCCTGATTTACTCAGTGGAATTCTCTTATTCAAGTATAGCTCTGTTTAGAATGTGTGTAGTAATTGACTGAGACAAACATGCAGTAACTTTAAAATGATCAAAGTGAAGTTAAATTTGTAACATTACAAATAACAAAATTTAATAATCACTTTAGTTGTAACAGTTTGAAAATAATTTGAATAGTTATGGATAAAGAAAAGCTATCATCCTCGTATTTGGGGATTGCGAAAAGGGTTAGGAAGTTCAGGTGGCAGCTTATGTTTAAACTTAGCTGCCAATGACGGTTCTGTCTTTTCACGCTGATAACTTGTCTCTGGACAAGGTTGTCGGGTGTAGCTCGTCTCCGAAAAACTTCAAGAAAAGTCTACACAGTGTCTTAAAGCATAGGCCACTGATCCCGTCTTGTTCCAGAAATAGTACGTTCTGCTGGTACCACCAATAACTGTGATAGAAGAATAGAAAAGAACGCTCTTCTGAGTATGGTGTTCTCCGACACAGTTATGTGTCTCCCTTCTTCTATATCACCATCCCACTTAACTCAGAGTTTACCCTCGATGAGAATCAAATTTAATAATAATAATAATAATAAATTCTTTAAGCGCCAAACACGGCGCATAAGGCAGAAACCAGTGCTCTCCAGGTTGTTCGTTGTGACGCCACTCCTCTTAGCTCTTGCACATTATTTAGGCCCAACGTTCTTCCTTCTCTTATTATTGTTCTTCTGAGTGTTTCTTTTGGTCTTCCTTTTTTCCGCTTACCCTCAGGAACCCAAGTGAGCGCCTGTAGTGGTATTCTGTTGTTTTGCATTCGTAGGACATGACCGATATATGACCATCGTCTTTTCCTTATATAGTCGGAGACATATTTCTGCCTAGAGTCTTCTCTTATTTGTCGATTAGTCTTGAATTCTTTCCAACTGATGTTCATGAGTTTTTCTAAGACATTTGTTCTCGAATGTATTCAGCTTGTTCTCCAATGATTTTGTTATTTTCCAACTCTCACAGCCGTATGTTAACACTGAGATAACATTTGAATTAAACAGACGAAGCTTGGTATGTATATTCAATGATCGTAATTTCCAAATGTTAGATAATCTATTGAAGGCGCTAGCTGCCAAAGCAATTCTAGTATGGATTTCTCTTGTTGTGTCACCATCCTGAGTCATTTTACTGCCTAAATAATTGAAACTTTCAACTTTCTGTAGTTTTTCCCCGTTCAAGATGATATCAAAGGTCTCGTTAGAAAAGTTCATAGCTTTAGTTTTTAGAGGCATTTATTTGGAGACCAATTTTAACCGAGAGATGACACAAATTATTTATTGCTTCTTGGGATTGTCTTGGTGTTGAACTTAAGAATGCTACATCATCTGCGAAATCCAGGTCCCCCAGGAATTTTCCATTTGTCCATTTTATACCCAATTGTTCATTATGGGTATAGTTTCTCATAACCCAATCAATAGCTATTCCAAAAAGTAGTGGTGACATAATACAGCCTTGTTTCACCCCTGTTTCTACTGTAAACCATTCTGTATTCCCTTTATTTGTTCTAACACAACATCTTGCATTGTCATATAGCGCTTTGATTATATTCACATATTTTGTTGGAAAACCATAGATTGTAAGTATCTTCCACAATGATGGGCGGTGTAGACTATCAAAGGCTTTTTGAAAATCGACGAAGGTGATAATAAGTGGCGATTGCCTTTCCACTGATTCTTCTATAATTGTTCTTAGTGTGAATATTTGATCAATACATGATCGTTTCGGCCTGAAACCCGCTTGTTCTTCTCTGATCTTTTCGTCAGCATGCAATTTAAGTCTTTCTAACATCATGCAACATAATAATTTTCCAGGTACTGATAATAGAGATATACCACGCCAGTTATTACAGTCTGATAGATCACCTTTCTTCGGTAACTTTACAATAATACTGTCTTTCCATTGTTGTGGTGGTTGTTCTTCTCTCCATACTTCATTTATAATATCTAAAATTCTCAAGAGGTTGTTGTCATTAACTGCTTTAATCATTTCCCCTGAAATTTCGTCAACTCCAGCAGCTTTAAAATTTTTTAATCTTTTAACGGCTTGTTTGATCTCGTCCAGCGTGAATTCATCGCAAGTTATTGGCAAAGTGGTTGTGGATGTTTCATTATTAAAATCAGGTGTTACTGTTGGTGGTGGTCTGTTTAGCACCTCCATGAAGTGCTCAGCCCATCTCTTCATTTGTTCTTTTTCTGTTGGTATTGAATTCCCTAATTTACCTTTAACAGGTGTTTCCATAGCAGTAGGCTGGTGACATAGTTGTTTTGTAATTTGATAAAGGCACCTACTATTACCAGTTCTTGCAGCATTTTCAGCTTCTACGGCCAGTTCATTGATGAAATGTCTTTTATCTCTTCGAGTTTTTGTCTTCACTTCTTTATTTAACAAGTTATAAGTTAGTTTGCAAGATTCAACTGCATTATGTGTACTTACCGCTAGTAGTTTAAGTTTTGCTGTTTTCCTTTCTTGTATTTTATCCCAAGTATCTTCTCTCATCCATTTTTTCTTTTTATGTACTAGGTATCCGGTGGTCGCTACAGCTGCTTCTGTCATTGCTGTTCTCAGTTGTTCCCATTTAGTATCGATTGTCTTGGTGGTGATATCGTTGTCAATTTTGCCTAAAGCATCGAAATAGTTGTTCATTTTGACATTATATTCCTTCTTTATATCATTTGATTGCAGTCTGTGTACATCTATTCTTCTATTTTTATTCGGTTGGTATAACTTCTTCAGTTTAATTCTCATTTTAGCTATGCAGAGGTTATGATCGCTTCCGATCTCTGCACCTCTGTATGCTCTGACGTCTTGAACTGATGAGCGAAATTTAGCGCTTATGCAGAAGTGATCTATCTGGTTCTTAGTTCTGCCATCAGGTGAATTCCATGTTATCTTGTGGATATTCTTATGTGGAAAGATGGTGTCTGCCACAACGAGGTTTGATATTTCACAAAGTTCTAGAAGTCTTTCGCCATTTTGATTCATACAGCCTATGCCATGAGTACCGAGATATCTTTGTACTCCATCGTTGTTGTCACCTACTTTGGCGTTAAAATCACCCATGACTGCTATTATGTCATGCTTGGATTTTTGTGTTGATGGTACTTAGAAGTGCTTCATAGAAGTCATCTTTTGTGGTATCAAGAGCGTCGTTAGTTGGTGCATAACATTGTACAATTGAGAGCTTGAAAAATCGTGTCTGAAATCTAGCTAATATTAGCCTCTCATTGATAGGTACCCAGCTGATAAGCGATGCTGCTGCTTTCTGTGTCATTAGGATGGCTACTCCCTCTGTGTGACGATTATCATTACTACCAGAGTATATAATTTGCTTTTTTTCTTCTGAAATATATTTTATGCCCTTCCCCGTCCATCTACACTCGCTGACACCCAATAAGTCCAACTTATAATTATCCATTTCTTTAATTACTTCTTCCAATTTTCCGTCTTGATACATAGTTCTTACATTCCAGTAACCAATTTTAGAAATCTCCTTAGCCCCCAAGATATTAGAGTGAGTCATGTTTACTGTCGAGCCTGGTTCTGTTTCGGTAACAATAGCTTGTTTTACGATAGTGAATTGTTAACTCACTGATCAACCCTCCGATCCAACCGACCGATTCAAGGGTTTCGAGGTCAGTTATAGGAAAATATCTACACCACTAGATACTCTGGTGTATCTCTTATTCTATAATTTAACATAACATGGTGATATCCATCGAAATATACACATTCCTGATGTTTTTCTTTCGGCGTCTAAGGTGAGAAACGAATTTCACCTCCATCTTGGAAGGGTAGATAACTTGTAATTTAATCCCTCGGGATAAAACTTCCTTTACATTTAAACTGAATAGTTTTAACTTTACATTGCATTTAAATGAAAAAGGTTAAACGTACAGATATGATGTATTTTCCATTTACATCTCCACTGTTTGAAAAGTGTTCACAATATAAATTCATTCGTGTTTCATTTACATTTACACTTGTGGAAAAGTTTGAAACTTATATTAATTAAAATGAATATTTTCCCATGGACATTTACACTGGTTTAAAGCGTGAAACCTTAAATTAATTTTAAAGTGAATATGTTTATAGGGACATTTACACTGCTTTGAAAATGTAAGTCTTATGCTTAGAATGGACATCATTTCTTTTCATCTTTCCCTCCTTGCTCCATAGGGAACCTGGAACTACTTTATGCTTTTAGATCGCTTTACGAAACTATCAATAAAGCAATCACCAGCCCATGCAGTGGTTGTTCATGAATCATCATTCTATACGCTGAGGTTGCCAGCCTCAAATGACTTTGACATCCAATAGCGAGTTTCACACAATAAAATTCACATGGTAATATATACATATATATGTTAGTTCACATGTTAGTAATAAAATATGAAATGTAAATCCAACTTACGCCAATCCTGGCTACAGACTTGTCGCACAGATGAATAAAAGAGACGAATCGTTCTCTTACAACACGTGTCTGGGATTTCTTTTAATTTTAACATAGATTGCCCCTTCTGACTCTGTGTTTCTTCAATTTCCTAGTCCCGGTTGTTCCTTATTAAAATTTGAAAGAGATTTCCTGTGCTTTATATACTTAAACTACTAGCGGCAAGTACACATAATGCAGTTGAATCTTGCAAACTAACTTATAACTTGTTAAATAAAGAAGTGAAGACAAAAACTCGAAGAGATAAAAGACATTTTATCAATGAACTGGCCGTAGAAGCTGAAAATGCTGCAAGAACTGGTAATAGTAGGTGCCTTTATCAAATTACAAAACAACTATGTCACCAGCCTACTGCTATGGAAACACCTGTTAAAGGTAAATTAGGGAATTCAATACCAACAGAAAAAGAACAAATGAAGAGATGGGCTGAGCACTTCATGGAGGTGCTAAACAGACCACCACCAACAGTAACACCTGATTTTAATAATGAAACACCCACAACCACCTTGCCAATAACTTGTGATGAATTCACGCTGGACGAGATCAAACAAGCCGTTAAAAGATTAAAAAATTTTAAAGCTGCTGGAGTTGACGAAATTTCAGGGGAAATGATTAAAGCAGTTAATGACAACAACCTCTTGAGAATTTTAGATATTATAAATGAAGTATGGAGAGAAGAACAACCACCACAACAATGGAAAGACAGTATTATTGTAAAGTTACCGAAGAAAGGTGATCTATCAGCCTGTAATAACTGGCGTGGTATATCTCTATTATCAGTACCTGGAAAATTATTATGTTGCATGATGTTAGAAAGACTTAAATTGCATGCTGACGAAAAGATCAGAGAAGAACAAGCGGGTTTCAGGCCGAAACGATCATGTATTGATCAAATATTCACACTAAGAACAATTATAGAAGAATCAGTGGAAAGGCAATCGCCACTTATTATCACCTTCGTCGATTTTCAAAAAGCCTTTGATAGTCTACACCGCCCATCATTGTGGAAGATACTTACAATCTATGGTTTTCCAACAAAATATGTGAATATAATCAAAGCGCTATATGACAATGCAAGATGTTGTGTTAGAACAAATAAAGGGAATACAGAATGGTTTACAGTAGAAACAGGGGTGAAACAAGGCTGTATTATGTCACCATTACTTTTTGGAATAGCTATTGATTGGGTTATGAGAAACTATACCCACAATGAACAATTGGGTATAAAATGGACAAATGGAAAATTCCTGGGGGACCTGGATTTCGCAGATGATGTAGCATTCTTAAGTTCAACACCAAGACAATCCCAAGAAGCAATAAATAATTTGTGTCATCTCTCGGTTAAAATAGGTCTCCAAATAAATGCCTCTAAAACTAAAGCTATGAACTTTTCTAACGAGACCTTTGATATCATCTTGAACGGGGAAAAACTACAGAAAGTTGAAAGTTTCAATTATTTAGGCAGTAAAATGACTCAGGATGGTGACACAACAAGAGAAATCCATACTAGAATTGCTTTGGCAGCTAGCGCCTTCAATAGATTATCTAACATTTGGAAATTACGATCATTGAATATACATACCAAGCTTCGTCTGTTTAATTCAAATGTTATCTCAGTGTTAACATACGGCTGTGAGAGTTGGAAAATAACAAAATCATTGGAGAACAAGCTGAATACATTCGAGAACAAATGTCTTAGAAAACTCATGAACATCAGTTGGAAAGAATTCAAGACTAATCGACAAATAAGAGAAGACTCTAGGCAGAAATATGTCTCCGACTATATAAGGAAAAGACGATGGTCATATATCGGTCATGTCCTACGAATGCAAAACAACAGAATACCACTACAGGCGCTCACTTGGGTTCCTGAGGGTAAGAGGAAAAAAGGAAGACCAAAAGAAACACTCAGAAGAACAATAATAAGAGAAGGAAGAACGTTGGGCCTAAATAATGTGCAAGAGCTAAGAGGAGTGGCGTCACAACGAACAACCTGGAGAGCACTGGTTTCTGCCTTATGCGCCGTGTTTGGTGCTTAAAGAATTTATTATTATTATTATTATTATAAGTCTTATCTGGTTCTCCAATAAAAGGTCCGGATAGCAATTAGGAATTATGAATCTAGTTCTTCCTCTGGCAAAGGTCTGATGTCTTTGCGAGCTTGCAGATCACAGAGAAATAAAACTGTGAAATTGTCAGCCTATATTCCCTCCAGTGATGTTATGAATCTAATCAGAAAGATCCAATCATTTCAAATCATGCAGGATAGGCTGTGATATTTCAAAATACTCCCACGGGAAATAAGGTGCGTGCCTGCAAAGGTCACGTATTTACCATATATGGACATCTGATGCCTTGTATACACTCTTACAAACATATTTTTAGACTCATATTGTCTAAAATGTAATAAATCTATGATTACTTTTTAACCAAGGACCGGAAGCAATTACATCACATTTGTCTGCCCACCGGTGACACACAAACAGTAATCTCGTTATCTGTCGGATGAGTGCGCAAACCCCGGGTCTTATCGGGGAATTAAGCCGATAGCGTAGACCGATGTAAGTTTTAGTCGGCCGCGCCTATAACCACAAATCTGGGTAGCACTCCTTGCAAATATGATATTTATCACCTACAGGGTGATTTGATAAAATCAGATATCTGCTATTTAGCAGTCAATTTCTTCTCCTTCATCTTCTTCTTCTCCTCTTTCTCGTATTTGTCCTTCTACTTCTTTTATACTTCTCTCTCTCTCTTTATTCCAACTTATTCTCCTATTCCTCTTTTTTGTTCTTTTTCATTTTCATCTCCTACTTCTTCTGCTTCTCCTCATCCTTCTTCTATATTTTTTTCTTCTTATATTTTTTCTTCTTTTTCTTATTCTCTCTGATATTTCTCCTCCTTCTTATTCAGTTTTCTTTTTTCTCCCTAACCTTCTTCACTTTATCCTCTTCCTTTTTTTCATCCTCTTTTTCTTTTCCTTTTCCTCCCCCTCCTTCTCCTACTCCTTCTTCTTCTTTTTCACTCCTTTTTCTTCTCCTCCTTCTGCTTCTTCTTCTTTTTCTTCTTCTTCTTCTATTCCACATTTTTTCCTTATTTCTTCTTCCTCTTTTTCTTCTTTTTCTTCTCATTCTTTTTTCTTCGACTTCGTCATATTCTTCTTCTGCTCTTCCTTCTTCTCCTGCATCTCCTTTTCTTTTTTTTCTTCTTCTCCTTCTTTTTTTCCCCTCCTCCTCTTTCTTCTTCGTTTTCTCTTTCTCTTCTTCCTTCTTCATCTTCCTCCTTCATCTTTCTCTGTTTCCCCTTTTTCTTGTTCCTCTTCTCCATTATCTTCTTCTTCGTCTTCTCTTTCTTATGTTTTGTTTTTGTTGCTATGACACGTTAAGTAAATGTATTTTACCTAAAACAACGCTCAAGATTTATTATTTATATATGGTATATATATATATATATATATATATATATATATATATATATATATATATATATATATATATATATATATATATATATATATATTATATATATATATATATATATATATATATATATATATATCAGTGGTTGCACCCAGAATCGTTTTTTTTTTTGTGTCGTTTTTTCCTGCGTTCTCGTACTACAAACAACGACAGACATGCTAATTCCACGAAATTCATATCTGAACTGCGGAAGTGCCAGTCTGGAAATCTATTTTTAGGCGCGAGGTCACGGCAAAAATACGCTCGTCTGCACTACCCTGCGATTCGGTAAAAAAAAACCGTGCGAGATACGCGCAGCAAGAAAACGCTCGTCTGCAGCAGGCCTTAGCTTTATCCAGCGCGCAACGTATACCGTTTAAAATCATATTTCATCATATCTGAGCGCACTGAGCACCATAGATGAGGAACACGAGTCTCTCCGGGTGGTAGCATCACCCAAACATTTTTTACGCTCCGGCACCTTCAGCGAAGGATAACAGGAAGATAGCTTCACAGACGATATCCGGAAAGATAGTCTCATTTCTGACACATTACTGGCTGTCTGTATGTCATTATCTCCATTTTCTTCCTCTGAACCGTCTCGTCTTTTTTATGATTCATGACCTTCATACGTTCCTGAACTCTTTCTGTGACTATTAACCATTCCTTGCGCCTTTCTGATTTGTTCCATGCCTACTCGGAAATTACTTTTTTGTTTTAACCGTTAGTCACAGGTTTCTGCAATCTGGCATTCCTGTGTGTATGTGTGTGTGTGTGTGCGCGCGCGTGTTTGTGTGTGTGTGTTTTTTTAAATAAAGTTATTATTAGCCACCAGGTAGAATTATGTTACCACTCTGTTGTTTTGCATTCTTCACTTAACATCAGTGCATCTCCCATATGATGCTCGTTAATTATAATTTCCTTAAATGCCATTAGCCTCTTTAATCTCCATTAAGTGCCTCTCTCTCTCTCTCTCTCTCTCTGTCATACTTCGTGAGCACTAATTAAATACCCTCTTACGTCATTATGTTTTCAAATCATTATATAGGTTTTCATGATGATTTTCGCGTTTCCCACATATTTTATGTCTTGATGTAGAGGCACGTGACAGCATGTTGTTTATGTTACTTCTAAAATCCATTGAAATTTTTATAGTCGTTTCTCCTATAACGTGGTATATGTGCTCCTAAAAAAAAAATCACCGCATTGTTGAAGTTCGCGCGATAAAAATGACAGAACTTATCGAGAAAATAGGGTTAGTGGCAGAACGCTCAAAATCTGTACAGTCTCTTTAGTAATATATTTTAAAAAATAATAATAATAGCAA
Source organism: Oreohelix idahoensis (assembly GCA_024509875.1). Classification (NCBI taxonomy): domain Eukaryota; kingdom Metazoa; phylum Mollusca; class Gastropoda; order Stylommatophora; family Oreohelicidae; genus Oreohelix; species Oreohelix idahoensis. The sequence continues at coordinate 137,171 of JAMPIV010010564.1, forward strand.
ACCGAATAAAATTACAGTGCCACTAACCAGCCTAGCACTAAAAGGCGGCACTTCTGACGGATTTGGAGAGTTATCTTTTAAGGTTTTCAAATATAGATAATGCTTTCCCTTTAATTGTGAGAAAGTGTGTTCTTGATCGCTTTGCTTTGTTTGGTCTTCGATCTACACTCAACAGTTTTTCAGTTTCTTCTATTTCTTTAGGCCTTGTTCTAATAGACTGCAGCATTCACAGTTGTTACTGCTAAGCACGTTTCTTTTAGTTTCGGAGCGCTATCTCTGATGTTGTTGTCTCTGATGTTGTTGTCTCTGATGGTGTTGTCTCTGATGGTGTTGTCTCTAATGGTGTTATCTCTGATGGTGTTATCTCTGATGTTGTTACCTCTAATGATGTTTCTCTGGTGGTGCGCAATGTGGATTCCTTGCGTCCTATTGCTCTGGTGATATCACGTGTTCTCTCGTTTTTTTTTTTTCAAAATGTTTTATTATTTCAAGCTTCTCCTCAATACTAATGGTTTTCCTCTGTCGTTGACTATCTGGATTCTTATAACCAGGACGCTTACTTGTTCTGTTTGGAACGCTGTATTAAATAATTGTATTCGGAAAAGTACATGAACTCGGGAGAACAGCGTGATTACACACTCGCAGGGCATGAGTGATGTTTGTGTTTGTGTGTTTTGTATATCTCTCCGAGGTTCATTACATTCAAGTGGGTGGCGTTTTTCGCGTTCACCTGGTGTTACACGGTAGCGTAGTCACCTCGTAAAAAAATCGCGTATGAGCAAACACACATTTCACGCTTTGGTAATTTTATTCCCCTATTTATCTACCGCGTATGTTTGTTTTTTTTTTTTTTTTTTTTACAAATTTGTGTATTACAGACACGTGTTATACGAGGATCCACTGCACTTAAAATGCGTGCCAGAAAAAATGGTCTATAAGATCAAGGAAGGAAGGACACAGTAGTAGACTGGACTGAATGTCATGTTCTCAACGGTTTGAAAATGTATTCGTTTCGTTACCTGCCTGCCTGCCTATCTATCTATCTATCTATCTATCTATCTATCTATCTATCTATCTATCTATCTATCTATCTATCTATCTATCTATCTATCTATCTATCTATCTATCTATCTATCTATCTATCTATCTATCTATCTATCTATCTATCTATCTATCTATCTATCTATCTATCTATCTATCTATCTATCTATCTATCTATCTATCTATCTATCTATCTATCTCTATCTATCTATCTATCTATCTATCTATCTATCTATCTATCTATCTATCTATCTATCTATCTATCTATCTATCTATCTATCTATCTATCTATCTATCTATCTATCTATCTATCTATCTATCTATCTATCTATCTATCTATCTATCTATCTATCTATCTATCTATCTATCTATCTATCTATCTATCTATCTATCTATCTATCTATCTATCTACCTATCTATCTATCTATCTATCTATCTATCTATCTATCTATCTATCTATCTATCTATCTATCTATCTATCTATCTATCTATCTATCTATCTATCTATCTATCTATCTATCTATCTATCTTGTCACGGATTGCCTCCCCTGCTTTGCAGTAGTGGTCCAACAGTGACCAAAACTCAAGATTATTCTTGGCAGAGTTGTAGATAGAAGGGTATTGACGCTTCTATCCCAAGGTAATTTTCATTATCTCCGAAGTTAAGAGCAATGCTGCATCGGCAGGGCAATTGTTAACTTTATATCGGTCCGCCGCCTTTTATGAAGAATGAAGCAATAATTACTTTCAGCTCGTCAAGCCCCCACCCTGATTTACTCAGTGGAATTTTTATTATTAAGGTATAGGTCTGTTTAGAGTGTATTGAGTTAATTGACTGAGACAAACATGCAGTACATTTAAAATGATTAAATTGAAGTTAAATTTGCATAATTACAAAAAACAAATTTAATAATCATTTAGGTTTAACAAGGTTTTAGAAAATTTGAATAATGATTTAACAAAAAGTTGTCATCACTGTTGTGATGTTATGAAAGTTTATGAAGGAGTTCACGTGGCAGCTTTAACGTTTAACTTATCTGCCAATGGTAGGTTCTGCTCCCGCTGATGGTTTGGTTCTTGGTAGACTGATCACGCTCGTCGCTGGTCAAGGTTGTTAGGGCGCAGCACGTTCCAAGAAATGTCAGGGAGCGTCTACAATGTTGGTCCCTCGTCTTAAAGCTTAGGCCACTGTTCTTTTCTTGTTTCAGAGATAGTACCCTCAACTGGTACCACCAACAACTATGGTTAAAGTATAGACACGAAATGCTCTCCTGTGTATTGCGTTTCCCGACACATACTTATGTGTCCCCTTCTCTCTATTCCACTATCCCATCTACCGCAGAATTTACCCTCGATGAGAATTAATCTTAATCCCTTGAGAGAAAACTTTCTTTACGTTTAAATTGAATAGCTTTATCTTTATTTTACATTTAAAATGAAAAGGTTAATAGTACAGATAGAATATGTTTACATTTACATCTCCAGTGATTGAAAAAGTGTTCACAATATAAACCGAATATGTTTTCACTTATATCTACACTTCTTGAACAGTTTGAAACTTTCATTAATTTTAAAGTGAATACTTTTACATAGACATTTACACTGGTTTGAAAATGTAAATATTATACTTAGAATGTACATCATTTCTTTCATCTTTTCCTCTCTGCTCCATATAGAACATGGGACTACTTATGCTTTTAGTTCTTTTTAAGAAACTAGCGATAAAGCAGTCACCAACCCTTGCAGTTCTGGTTTATGAAATCATTAATCTATACGCTGAAGTTGCCAGCCTCAAATGACTTGGACATCCACTTGCAATTTTCACATATTAATATTCACATGGCAATATATACATATTAGTTCACATGTTAGTAATGAAAAAATATACAATGTAAAATGCACAACTTACGCCAATCCTGGCTCACAGACGTTTTGCTCAGATTAATAAAGGCACTTGATTAGGCCGCCTACACGTGTACTTGGGTCGTTATTTTAATAATAGATTCCGTCTTTGACTCCGTGTGTTTCAGTTTCCTTAGATTCCGGTTCCTTATTAAAAATGATAGAGTTTTCCTGGGCTGTGTAAGTCCTTCCAAAATACTCCAATAAAAGTCCGGCCTGATAAATGGAATTCTGAATTCTAACTTCTGGCAAGGTCTGGTTGTGTCGTTTTGGCAAGCGGTTTCTCACAGTGAACTAGACTTGCAAAAATTGTCAGATTATATTGCAAGTCTGCCACCGCATTTATTTATTATGAGGCTAATCAGAACGCCAATCGTTTTCAAACATGCCTATCGTGTGGGAAAATTTAAAATTATTTCCGACATGGAAATATTCTGTGCATGATGCAGAGGTCACCTCTCCCAAATATGGTAATAAAACATCCAATTTCTTGGCCTGCAAACTCACCAACACATCGGCAAACTCATACGGGAGTGTGTGTCAGATGTAACAACTTATTACTTTCTTAAAAAGTAATGTCTTCGTGAAAGTCGGACAGGAAATGATTATGTCATTTATGTCTGTCCATAAGGTGTCTTACAGACAAGTAATCTCGTTATCTGTTGCTTGAGCACACACAGCGCGTCTCTTTACCACCTTGGCGAAGACGCACCCTTGCCTTATCAGTGATTAAACAAATACTCTGGGGCGATTTTAGTGTTAATCTGTCGCGGCCAAGGTTTGGTACACGAGAATTTACCAACATGACTGCCGTTTCATTATTGCATCACCTGTCTACTAACTCAGCAGGGATGGGCAGGTAAACAGACAAGATGAATTATTACTAAAAGGAGTGTAAGAATGAAAATACAAAATATCTGCTACATGGCAGAGAAAGAAAAAAGTGCTGACCATGGAAAAGCACGCAATTGGGTCAGTACAACAATTTAAAATGAGTACGGCCGGAGTGAAAGAGAGATCGAGAAGGGGTCGCCCCAAATCCATCTATCTATCTATCTATCTATCTATCTATCTATCTATCTATCTATCTATCTATCTATCTATCTATCTATCTATCTATCTATCTATCTATCTATCTATCTATCTCGGTTTCTGTCTATTTCTACGTTGAGTTTATGCATTGTTTCTTTTTTTTTTTTTTAAATGAACACAACCCGTTCTAAGTCAACCACGGTCACGAAATTAGAGCTCCAACCAAAGTTGTCTTTGTGTGTGCCTAAGTGTTCGGTTTCACGTGCACAAATGAGAAAAACCCGGACGCTTAAACTCTAATTACACTTTCTTCTACTTCATCGGCATGTTCTCGTACTTATTCTGTTCTTCTGTTGCTAACGTTACTGACGGAGCTCATTAATTAATTATTGTGATGATTTAGCACTCACGATCTTCCTTGTTTTTCTGCTGGCAGCCGTTCCACTTTTCTATTTGCAGTGTTTCTACTTTCCTATTTGCAGCGTTTTCTTCTGTTCTATTAGCAGTGTTTCTACTTTTCTATTTACAGTGTTTCTACTTTTCTATTTGCAGTGTTTCTCCTTTCCTATTTGCAGCGTTTTTTTTTTCTGTTCTATTAGCAGTGTTTCTACTTTTCTATTTACAGTGTTTCTACTTTTCAACTAGGAGTGTTTCTACTTTTCTGTTTACAGTGTTTCTACTTTTCTATTTGCAGAGTTTCTACTTTTCTATTTGCAGTGTTTCTACTTTCTTATTTGCCGTGTTTTTACTTTTCTATTAGCAGTGTTTCTACTTTTCTTTTTACAGTGTTTTTATTATTCTATTAGCAGTTTTTCTATTTTCCTATTTGCAGTGTTTTTACTTTTCTATTTGCAGCGTTTCTACTTTCCAACTTCCAGTTCTTCTACCATCAATCTTGCAGACGTTTTACTTATCTTCTAGCAGTATTTCTACTTTTCTAGTAGCAACCATACTGCTTTTCTATCAGCAATCTTTCTATCTTTCTTCTGGCACTTTGTCCAGTTTTCCATTAGCAGCCTTTTCTTTTCTGCTGATGGTTTTCTACTTTTCTACTAACAGACGGTTCATTGTCCTTGTAGCGGATTTGATGGTATTGTATGGTGGTGATGTTACCTAGTGTAATGAATGAGGTCAGTTGTGAAGACTCCTGAGATAAATGTTGATGCGAATTACAGAAGGCCCTTCTTACTACCACTTACGACCTCAAACATATCTTTTTTTTTCTAATGAATGTAGCTACGTTAAAAGTCTAGGGTACTGAAATGTAATGTGTTGTAGTAGATTACCCACACACACACAGATATTTAATAAGTCTAATAATAATGATAATAATAATAATATAATGTATAACACACTGAACTAACTCAGGCTGTTTTAGTTTTAAATATTAAATCTTTTGGTAAATTTATTTGTTCTGATCCAAACGTTTGTTGGTCAGAACATATGAAATATTATGGAATTATAAATGGAATGCATAATTAGATGACATAATAAAATGGAATGTGATTACAAAGGTATGTTATAAGTTTGGTTAATATTAACTATATTAGATTGTCCCAGGAGACTATTACTGACTGTACTGTTGGGGTGGTATCATCACGCCCAGTCTATGACTACCAAACATTGTCCATTGACTTATGGGATGAATACATGGTTTATTTTCCCACAATGGTATGTCTTTATTTGATGGTGAATTAGTTGATAAATTCGTTGGTAAATCAGTTTATAAATCAGTTGGTGAACTTCCAGCAGGCCAGATTTCACTTATCTCGATTGCGTCGATCTTGTACAGGAGTTTGGTGGCCCCTCCTCTCCGTGCTGGGGGATAATATACGGCTGCTCTGACACAATGTTAGACTGCACTGGTCCACGCTTGTGTATATTACAACAGCATTCGGCACCTCTTCGGTGCCAAACAGAAACTCACAATTCTGAAAAAAAGGTTTTGTGGCATGTGTCAGAACTCTACCAACTGAGCCACTTCTGCACACAACACTACACAACAACACCACACAGACTGGGTCAGATCTCTCTGACCACACAGTACATCTTACCTAGTTGTTTTCATATAGTACTAGTTCCCCAAGACTACCTTGCATCTGAGATATGTTCAATAATTTCCTTCTAGTCAATAGGATAGGTGATATGTTCCACTGATCTCAACAATAGATCCGCCTTCATAGTTTTAGTAGGCGTCCATATATTTTGTTTGTCTCTAGACCCTGAACTTGGGCTGGGGATCTAGAGCGAGCACTTACTTGTCGTAATCATTTTATATGATATGGCAGTATCAATCACTCGAAATATTAAAATGTACAAAAGAATTGCTTTCATTCTTACCAGAATTCAGAATTGAGAACACAGTTAAATGCTAGCAAAACTCAGCTGAGCTGCTGTGTATCTGATGGCGTCCCACTAAAAATTATGTATGATCTTCTGGAAACAACACCACAGGTACTACACCACTGTGTCTCTGGACAGTTTTGTAACGAATGGCAAAAATGCGCATCTCTGTCCTGCCAATATGATTTCATTCATCCAATCACCGACTCCCCCCCCCGAACTTTCAAATCTACAACCAAAAGTCAAATTTCAGTCAGCTCTCAGTCAAGTATGTATTACTGTCTGTTGGTCCGTCTGTCTCTACTTGTTTTTCATACAAAAAACACGCTTGGTTCTTGGACCCCTCCATGCAGTACCCTACACACTTCTGCCTCCGAAGTTATTTTTAGCCACAATTCTCCACCATTTCCCCTCTCTTTAATTACAGCTCGATTTTAGCACTTGAGTCTCAAGGCCGCAAATTTTGAAAATTTAGTGACATTTTTTAACAGTGCAGTCGCTCGTCTGATATGAACAACACAGTCTTTAGTCAATATCTTCATTATTATCTATCCGTCTGTATAATTTAAAGTATATTATTTCTCTGCTCAAGACGGGCTATCAAACTAGCTAGGTTTTATATTCCTAACATTATTATTAAGAAAAAGTTACTTTTCAAGGTTAGTTGTTTTTTTGAAATATGTTCGAGAACCTTCTCCACGGCGTATTGCCGCTGAATTCAAATAACAATCAAGTATCGTAAAAGTCCAAGAAATGACTGTTTCTGACACGAGCTAAAGTCGTTTTTTTGTCCATTTCCTTACCCTCTGCCAACTAGTGACGTGAAATTTTTTCTTTTTTTCTTACCAATTGCGTCTTTTAGCCTTGCGATCTTCAAACACGTGTTCAGTCATATTTTTCCTTTTGGTGTCCTCCGTTCTCTCCCGTCTACAAAGGGTAAACGTTTCGTCTGCACGTCTAACTCGTTAGTTTTAAATAGCGGTGGGAAAGGCTGGCATGGGCGAGCATGTCTCCTAGTATCTTACGCATTATTTTTAACCCTACATTTTATCGTTAAATTTGGTGATATTTTAACGTTGTATCATGGTAAATTCATCACACATCTCCCCACCTGAGAACATGCACTACGGCAAGTTCCAAAACCAGTGATACACATAGATAAAATTACTTCTCACGCCTGCCACTACTCTAATCTTGATCACAGGGGTGCCGACTGAGGAAATCTGCACCGACATTCAATGTCCCTGGGATGTATTCGATAATAAACTGATAAGGTTGCAGTAATAAAGACCACATCAACAATCTTGCGTTTTCATGCTTAGCCTGAGATAAGAATACCAGGGGCTGATGATCCGTCTGGATGTGACGGGTTGGTTGGTGTGTTTGCTGCTGTTCCTTCGTTCTTCTATTATTGATTGAAGAGTAAAGTCACTCTCTAGATGTAGTTAATGTTTGGTATTGATGGTTAGCTCTGACCATCAGAACATCCCTTCGACGTTCTGATTTGCATATTATATATTAGTTGATTTCCCTTGTGGGAGAGCTATCGTGCTGGAAAACGTAAACATTAACAGCTGTGAACCAAACCCGAAACGTAAGTAAAAGATCAAGCCTTCTGTTCTGAGTCCACATGTATTGAGGTTCATACAAAAGACGATATCCAACATTCACAACACTTCATGTACAGTTCAGCATAACAATGAATTCCAAATAATATCAGTAAGTATCCGTCCGTGTCAAAACAATATGTCAGATGAACATCGTGGCTATATACGTGCGCTGTTGTAGTCAACAGCCAGAAATGAGCGCATGAGTTCTTGACAGCTACAATTTGAATCATAATGCGATTCTCCTTCCATAATTTAATTTAATTTATTTAATCTCATACTTAGATTAATATCCGAACTGACCCTGAGTTCTACATTGATTCATATATATAATATAGGCTATATACTAAGCCTTTTTCCTTGGAAGAGATACAAGACACGACTTTCTTGCTTGACGGATAGCGTAACAAGGGCAATGTAACCAAGTCACCCAGCGTGACCTTCCCAACGCGAATGCGTCATAATCTCCGCATATATTTCGCGTTCAGTATACCGTAAAATATCGACCTATTCTATAAATGTTAATGACCCCTAAACGTTGCGCACGGCTAAACCCCAGCAGACGCCGTCATTTAAAATAACACCGTAACAGATTTCCTGTCAGACGGGGGAAAAAAAATCTATTTGATAGATTTTTTTTTGAATAATATTAATCAAATTATCAAAAATTTAACAAAACCCGACGTATGACCTACGATGTTCTATCTAGAACAGTGTCGTGGTCATGTCAGTAATATCTTATAATAAAATCAACGTCATATCATACATATAACTTATATTAAACAAGGAAATGTCACTGTCACTAACTAATTAACTAATTAATATCTAATTGAAGAAAATGAGAAATAGTATAAGAGAGTAAAAGAAATAAAAATTGAGAAGTACGGACAATTAAAACCAAATATTAAAGTATACATTAAATTAGAATGCGTGTGAAAATGAAGTGTAAGGATTGATACCTAATTAAATTAACGCAATCAGAAGAAAAGAACAGAAAAAATTCATACATTTTAACTATAAATATGAAATGTCATAATCTAATATCTATTACCTTTATAATTACACTAATGAAAAGGTTTAATTGGTGTGATATTATTTTGTTTCATCTTTTCTTAGTATATTTTATTTTTTTTATTTCATCACACTTTAACTTTATTTTATTATATATTAATTTAATAACTAGAAAATTTAACAATATCGGACATGAAGATCCAATCGTTGTTACATCCTGTTGACTTGTATGAAAGTTCATTAAGACCCAAGGTTCATATTATCGAATTTTGATATGATTATCCAATCATCGTTAGTTCCTTTATTAAACTTTGAACGTAAATTGAATAAGTCATCAACGTATCTGTCCCGTCTACATCAGAGATTGTTCCTTTTTAAAAGTTTTCAATCGAAATGAGTGATACGCAAAGTGGAAGTGAAGTCCAAATTTTCAAACGATCCGTAAAACTTGATATTTTGATCACAATAGTTTATTTCGAAATGTCCTTATTTAAGTAGGAAGTCCAACTGAAGTGTTGTATATTCTGACGTGGCATTAATACCGTTCATAGCAAATGTAATGCTTGATTAGTCAGAAAATTTTCTTGAAATAGTAATATTCATTCAGAATCCGTAGGATGTCTGGACAACGTATCGGCTATGACGTTCTCAGTTCCTGGTATCGACTGTATTTCGAACTCATATGGTTGCAACGCAATAGCAAATCGTGCAAGCTTTGGACTTTTATGGTTTGAACGACGTAATGCTGCCACAGATTTCTGATCAGTCTGGATCAGAAATGGAGATCCCAGCAAAAATTTTTCTAGTTTGGTAATTGCCCAGATTACGGCGAGCAATTCTCTGTCTACAGTCGAATATTTAGTCTCCGGAGGTTTCAGCTTACGTGAGATATAAAGTACAGGGTGAAGGACATCATCATGATATTGGAGTAGACAAGCCCCGAGTCCGTAATTACTCGCATCTGTACGTAGAACAATCTTTTTAGAGGCATCTGATAATCTTAAAACAGGTGGGCAAGAAAATATGTTCAAGATAGTGCGAAAAGTTTTGTCACATTCGTCTGTCCAATTTATCCTTAATGGCATGTTCTTCTTTAATAACGATGACAGGACAGCCGTGATGGATGATAAGTGAGGTACAAATCTGCTATAGTATTGGATTAACCCTAACAGACTCCTAACCTGTTTCTTCGTTTGAGGAACAGATAAATTTAATATTTTAGAAACCGTACTGGGAATTGTTTGGATACGTCCTGATCCAATAATGTGTCCCAGGAATGTTATCTCATTACACGCTATTTGAATTTTAGTTGGTTTAGCGTTTAAATGGTTATCCCGCAATATTTCCAAAACTGATTTAAGACCCAAAAAGTGTTCCTCAAATGATGAACTAAACAAACATATGTCGTCAATGTAGGTAATTATATCTGATCTACCTGCTAAAATTTTTCGCATCATGCGAATAAAGGTAGCTGGAGCATTCATTAGCCCAAAAGGCATCACGTTCCACTGGTAAAGACCTTGTGGAGTTGAGAATGCTGTGTAGTATTTGGCTCTTTCGGTTAGTGGAATCTGCCAATAACCTTTGGTTAAGTCAATTTTAGTGAAAAGTGTAGCATTGGATAGACGAGGAAGTAAATCGTCAAGGATAGGATGTGGTTCGCTATCAGGTACTGTCTGCGCATTAAGTTTCCTATAGTCAACACATAAACGTATGTTGTTGTCCTTTTTCCGGACAATGACTAAAGGAGAAGAAAATGGAGATGTACTAGTCTCAATAATACCTAATGATATCATCTGTTCGAGTTCCTGAGATGTCTTACTCAGAAAATGTAGAGGTACAGAATAAGGATGAACACGAATTGGTGTATCATCGTTAAGAATAATATCGTGACTAATTACAGATGTGCAACCCGGTACATCCGTTAACACATCTGGGAAAGATTGTAGAAGATCAGCAATGCGTTGATGCTGTTGCGGTGTAACCGTAGAAGAAATGGTCACATCACGCCAAGATTCAGTAGATTGGACAATAAGTACAGGTAAAGGCATCTGCACTTCAGGAAAAGAAGATTCTTCCTCCTGTATAACAGATAGATTAGAATAATGACAAGTAGATACAGTATTGTCATCTAGTTCATGAAAAATTGACTGTAAGTGTATAGGACGTGTATGAAATTGCTTGAGCATATTACTATGGAATATCTTTCTGTGTCCCTTGATATCTAAGACGTAATCAACGTCGGAAATTTTATCAGTAACTTTATAAGGACCAGTCCATGAGATCATTAACTTATTGTTATTGTGAGGGAGTAATAAATAAGCCTCATCGCCTGGGAATAATTGGCGTAATCGTCTAGATCGATTTTGTATAGATCGAGCCTTAGCTTTTGCAGCCTCAGAAGAAGCTGTTGCCAATTGGCAAGACTCAATAATATTATTCCGAAGATTAATCACATACTCATAAGATGACTGAGTGTCCTGAGTCATCTCTGCATCAATTAATAAATCTTTTATCAGTCCCATAGGACCTTTCGGAGGGGCACCAAAAACTAACTCAAAGGGAGAGAAGCCAGTTTGTTCATGTGGCACCTCTCGGTAAGCAAACAGGACAGCTGGGAGTGCTCTGTCCCAGTCCTGAGGGTGTTTAACAGTAACCTTATGTAAAAGTTGCTTAAGCGTACGGTTAAGTCTTTCAACTGCACCGTTACTCATGGGATGATAAATGCTACTCAAATTCCTATCAATGTTCCATGTTTTCATTACTTCCTTCATGGTATCGGATATAAACTGCGACCCATGGTCAGATAATAATTTTCTAGGAAACCCTATTCTAGAAAAAATTAGATGTAATGCATCAGCTACATCTGTGGTAGTGGTGGTCTTCAATGGAATGGCTTCTGGCCATCGTGTGCATAAATCAATGCACGTGAGAACAAATCTATGTCCTCTCGCAGATGGTAGAAGTGGACCAATTATATCTATGGCCATCTTGTCAAAAGGTCGTACTGAGATATCGCAAGCCTGAATAGGCGCCGTGTGAAAAGCTCCACGTGCTTTCACTTCCTGGCACGTAGTACAAGAACGTACATACTGCGAAATATCCCGTGATACTCCTGGCCAAAAGAATGAAGACAATACTCGAGATCGTGTTCGAGTATATCCCATATGTCCTGCACACTGCGAATCATGCGCGTGTTGAAGAATGTACCGTCTAAAAGCAGCCGGTACCATCACTTGTTGTTTTACCTGTGATTTATCACTAAAACATCTAATCAGTATATTATTTTTTTATAATAAACCAATGTTTGTTATTATTACCTGATGTTAAATTATCAACCTTATTAACTAGGTTAAAAAATTTATTTAAAGATTTGTCATTTTTTTGTTTGTTTGCAAATGATTCCCTGTCAATAGGTGAATTGACCTCAATATCCTCCTGTTTCTCTGCATCCATCTTATTATCATTGACACTCTCCATGAGCATAGTCTGAGCTCTAGTCGTCACGGCGTTTCCAGTGCATAGATTGTGTCTCTTCCATTCAATAATATCTTCTGGTGAACAATCCTTGCTGCCGTGTATGCGACCCACCATAAGGTCTGCAATCGGCTTTTTCAGCATGCATACCTTCACGTTCCCTGTGAAAAAAGGTGTTTTAACATGGATAATAGCTGTGGGGTAAAACTCAATAGTTCCCCCAAAAGTCATGCAACGGACATATTCCCCCGTTGCACAGCTAGGATGTACCAGCGACTGTCGCACTCCAATGGTTGTGGACCCCGAATCTCTCAATACAGAAACTATAGAACCGTTAACTATCCCTCTGTTAAAAATCAGAGAGCCTGTTCCATCATTGGCTGCAAGACCTACTTCTGGTGGAATGTGTCCGCAGTTTAGCACTGTCTCCTTTGCCTTCTGAAAAATAAGATTGCATTGTGGGCAACTATTCGCCACGTTATAATTTATAGCAAAGCATGCAGCAGAAGAATGCATTGTATTATCGTTAGGTGGAACCTGAACCTTAGGAGTGATATCATTTGTAACTGCTGCCCCGGTATTATGGTTATAATGTGAAGATCCACGAGAATGAGAACGATTACGAGAATAATTAGTTGAATTATCCCGTTGTCGTCTATTGTAATTGTTATCTCGATGTCTCGAGTTATAATTATCGCTATTCTTCCAATTGTTACCATTATTATATTGATATGACCGATTATAACTTGAGTTACGTGGATTACTGTTGTATCTTGACTGAGGTGAATAATTTCTGTTTTGTTGTCTTCCTCTATTAAAGTTATTGTTAAAGTTATTCTGTCCCTTATGAAAATTAATGTCATAGTTTCCTTTGAACCTACCTCTGTCTACACTGTGTGTTCTTGGTTTGTTATTACTATGATATGCCATATTGGAGGCTACAGGAAGAGGTTCTCTTATCAACGAGCCAGAAATATTAGCATTCGGATGAGCTGTGCAGTAATTTAAAGAAATTTTTTCTAACTCATCAATAGTTTCTGGTTTTCTTTCTTGCAGATAAGCAAAGAATGGTGGGCTGACAGAAGATAATACTTTATCCCTCAATAACAAATCGACTAACTTGTCGTAAGATTTGTTGACACCTGCTAGTTCAACCCATCTGTTAAAAGTATTGCGTATGTTAGCAATAAATCCTGTAAAATCTTTATTATTATCTGGCAACAAACTTTTGAAACGTAATCTACATGCCTCTTCGTTCAAGTGGAAACGACGTAATAACAAAGTCTTAATGGCCTCATAGTCTGTGGCTAATGTAGGATCAATATTTTGTGCTGCACTTGCAGGTTCGCCATCCAGAAATTCCTTAAGTTTAAGTGCCCATGCAGTTTTGTCAAGGTTATTGACCTTACATATATCCTCAAAGCGCGCCAGCCATGATGATAGGTCGTCCACGTGTAATTTGAAAGGTGGTAGCTTAAAGTAATAATTGCCCTTAAGTCGGTTGGATGAAGATCCCGATTGAGCATTATCATTTTGGCTTGCTGCAGCACCCTGTGAATTAAGTTTTGCTGTTTCCAATTTAAGCCGTTGCAATTCCATTTCTTGCTGCAATATGATTTCCTGTCGTTTCAATTTATTCTCTTCTTCAATCCGTAGGATTTCATCTCTTGCCATCTTTCTTTCTTCCTCTTGTCTTAATTCTTCTCTCTCTGCTTTAGCAATAGCTTTCTTTTCAGCCTCTTTTCTTTCAAGTTCTTCCATCTCTGCCTTAGCAATAGCTTTCTTTTCAGCCTCTTTTCTTTCAAGTTCTTCCATTTCTGCCTTAGCAATAGCTTTCTTTTCAGCCTCTTTTCTTTCTGCTTTCATTTAGCAATAGCTTTCCTCTCCTCCTCTTCTGCCTTATATTTTGTAAATTCAGCCAATGCATAAGCCTCGAGAAGTTCTCCTTTTTTTCCAAAATCCTTACCATTTTTAATAAAATAGTCTAAGTTAAGCATCTTGAAGTTAATTTATTTAAGTATTCAATTACTTATGTCTTGTAATCACCACTAGAATCTATGTCGATAATTATAATTACTCAACGAATGAATAATTAATATAAGAAATTGTAGTATTCCCGTACTGTTATTTATAAGTTCCACAAATCTATAATATTTTGTAAAAATATTATATATATATACCCGATAATATCTATCATAAATAGTTATGATAGTTAGTTATATAAGGTGCTGAAATTATATCATGCACTTAATATTAATATTCAATAATTATAGGTATTATTCCTAAATAATTAGGTTATTTAATCTTAATTGTCACCAAGTTCCCACTGTAGTAATGAGAAAATGTACTAATTAATATTTAATATGTCTTAATATGTTATAAAGTTATAATAATTAATCATAGTATATTATGTCATAATCATGAGCAATAAAGTGCATTGCCCATTTCTTGGACCATCACTGCAAATTGGTGCAAAGTCCATAATTGCTATTTAAAACTCATAAAAATTTAATCATATTAATCTATACTCTTATTAAAGAATAAATTATAGCATTAATATTAAATTATAAAGGGATGAAATGAAGACAAACAATACAATGGGTTAACCAAGGATTACAGAACATTATTAACATACAACAAAGACATTTTCACAATAAAAATGCATTTACAACTAAGTTGACTAGACCGGAAGTGAGAATTAAAGAATGAACTGAATAGATAATTCACCTGCGTACACAACAATTAGTGACGTATACATGGACTCATTAACGGTTGTACAACAAAAATATAAACTGAAAGATAGTAATGTCAGAAAAAACACGATAGATTACAAACATTGTTAAAGAACTGAATAAAAATTAGAACCAAATACACTAGAATACCACAGTTATAACACGACTATACACCTAACATGCAAGGTGAATTAATGCAAGTCCGAACGACACGATCACCGATAATGTATTCGACGCGTTCTTTGCGAAATGCTATTAATTCACGGCCTTAAGAACAATTACAATCAATTCGTAGCATCCAAGGAGCCATAGAACTGATTATAATTCGCCGCCCATCCATACCCACTACATGTAAAAGGACAGAAACAATATTTAACATGGCTACAAAAAAAAAAAGAACATGGCGTTATCGGACAAACAGGACGAAATATGGTAACGTTTAAAATCAGTTACTTATCTTTTTTTGGCAGTAATACAGTACATTATCTGCTTCGCCAACAGACTCGCGAGCTTGTTTGAAACATTGAAGACATTAATAATACGTTTCATTTGCTGTTTGAGAGCTCCAAATAAATTTTTTTGAAGGACATTGAATGTTGCTGACTTTTGCAACCGTTCGTACTGTTGTCAAGGGCATGACGTCACCGGTGTTTTTGCATAATAATGTCCATTTCGGCTCGAAAGGAAAAATGTCTTATTTTTTTTAGGTTCGCTCTTTTGAAAATTTCACGACCACTAATGGCCACCAGTTGTGACGGGTTGGTTGGTGTGTTTGCTGCTGTTACTTCGTTCTTCTATTATTGATTGAAGAGTAAAGTCACTCTCTAGATGTAGTTAATGTTTGGTATTAATGGTTAGCTCTGACCATCAGAACATCCCTTCGACGTTCTGATTTGCATATTATATATTAGTTGATTTCCCTTGTGGGAGAGCTATCGTGCTGGAAAACGTAAACATTAACATCTGTGAACCAAACCCGAAACGTAAGTAAAAGATCAAGCCTTCTGTTTTGAGTCCACATGTATTGAGGTTCATACAAAAGACGATATCCGACATTCACAAAACTTCATGTACAGTTCAGCATAACAATGAATTCCAAATAATATAAGTAAGTATCCGTCCGTGTCAAAACAATATGTCAGATGAACATCGTGGCTATATACGTGCGCTGTTGTAGTCAACAGCCAGAAATGAGCGCATGAGTTCTTGACAGCTACAATTTGAACCATAATGCGATTCTCCTTCCATAATTTAATTTAATTTATTTAATCTCATACTTAGATTAATATCCGAACTGACCCTGAGTTCTACATTGATTCATATATATAATATAGGCTATATACTAAGCCTATTTCCTTGGAAGAGATACAAGACACGACTTTCTTGCTTGACGGATAGCGTAACAAGGGCAATGTAACCAAGTCACCCAGCGTGACCTTCCCAACGCGAATGCGTCATAATCTCCGCATATATTTCGCGTTCAGTATACCGTAAAATATCGACCTATTCTATAAATGTTAATGACCCCTAAACGTTGCGCACGGCTAAACCCCAGCAGACGCCGTCATTTAAAATAACACCGTAACAGATTTACACCGTAACACTGGACCACAAAAGTCCTACCATACAGATAGATTTGAAACTTTTTTATCGCCCAGATTAACGCTAAACATTCTTTTTCGCTTGTGGAATATCCTTGCTCCGCTTTATTCAATTTGCGGCTTGCATAAGCGACTGGGTTCAGTTCCCCATCGGGTGAAGATGACCTTTTCAACAAAGCCGCCCCGAGGCCTACATTACTTGCATCTGTTCTCACCACGAAGTCCTGTGTCAAATCAGGCAATTTGAGAATAGGCTTGCTAGTGAATTTATCCTTTAACTCTTGAAAAGCTAATTCACATTGCGCAGTCCAAACAATTTTATCTGGAAGTCCCTTGCGAGTCAGATCAGTCAGAGGAGCACAAATAGAGTTAAAATTTTTGATATATTTTTGGTAAAATCCACATAACGACACGAATGATCGCACGTCCTTTTTTGTTTGTGGTCTAGGTGCTCTCTGCAGTTTTTCCAAGTTCTTGGGGTCAGGGGTCATGTTACCCTGATATACAGTGTGTCCCAAGAATTCCAACTCTTTGCATCCAATACAACATTTTGTTGGCCTAGCAGTTAAGTTCGCCTCCCTAAGCCTATCAAATAACATTTTCAGAGAGTTAATGTGTTCTTCAAATGTCTCTGTGGCGACGAGAATATCATCCATGAAATTCGTGATACATGGGTTATTCAAGGAATCCAACAATTTGCGCATCATCCTTGAAAATACACTCGGAGCATTTTTCAATCCGAATGGTAGCATATTGAATTCATAATGTCCTTCCGAGGTGCTAAACGCTAAATAAGGTCTCACTTCAGGCTTCACTGGAATCTGGTAATAGCCTTTACTAAGATCCACCTTTGAAAAGTATTTTGCCTTGTTTAATCTGGCAAATAACTGTTTTGTGTCTGGTAATGGATCCACGTGTGCTTCTGTGACAGCATTCAGTTTCCTGTAATCTATGCACAGTCTGTGTTCCCCAGACGGTTTCCTCAACAAAACTATACTGGAGCTAAAAGATGATTCACTGTGTGAAATAATCCCCTCCTTCAACAAATATTCTATTTCTTCTTTCAATGCCTTCTCCTTCGCGAACGGAATAGAATAGGCTCTCATACAGATTGGGTTTGAGTCTACCAGTTTCATGTCATACTGTAGCAAATTTGTATGTCCTGGTTTATCTGTTAAGACATCTGTATGTTCCTCTAGAACCTGTTGAACTCCCTCCCTCTGATTTTTAGTCAGGTGCTTACTGACTTTTACTTGTGCCGCGGTTTCACAAGGATGTAATGGGTATTCATGTGAGGTGAGTGGTTCCCTTTGCATTTGAGTTGCGATAGCCAAGGTCAGTAAGGGGGTGCTTTCCTGGAGTGGTCTGTCCAGATACTTCTTTAACAGGTTTACATGATAAACTTTCTCCTTCCCCTTTTTGTCAATTTTATAGTTTGTTCTAGACACCTTCTCTAGAACCGTATATGGACCTTGCCATCCAATTTGTAATTTATTCTGGCTGCCGGGTAGTAGAAGAAGCACCTTCTCTCCCACAGCTAATTCTCGGTCCTTTGCCTTCCTATTAAAATATGCTGCATGTTTCTTCCTGGCTTGCCTCAAATTATCATTTGCCAGTTTCCATCCAGCTTTCAAACGAGTGGTCAGTTCGTTCACATATTGATAAGATGAGGTAACAGTCTCTTCTGCCTTCTCATCTGTCCAGGTCCTTAATAAAGCTTCATCTGGACTTTTAATTTTTCATACTTATTTTTCATGGAACCCGTCGGGTCCCTTCCATTGGAAGCCTTATAATGAGGACTTTTCTTCCTAGAATCATCACTCACAAATCGACCACTACCAATTTTCTTCTTGGGTTTGTCTCCCCACTTTAGATTGCTTGTGAGAGATCTTCGCTCTCTTTTAGTTTCCTCCAGTTGATATAAGGTTGACCGAGGGATTGTCAGCTTATTCTGGGGTAAATTTCCTCTTTGTACTCGTCGCATAGTGGCCATGTTAATGCAGTTAAGTGAAGACTGGGTGTGAAAAGGGGGCTCCCATTGCACTTTGTCTACCTGCTTATAATAATTTTTCCTTCCAGGCCTAAGTTTGCCCCGTGGCGTTTCTAGGTCCTGCACATAATTTCCCTTTGTGGGTGTTCCCTCATGAAATACGCCACATGCTTCTACAAAGTTTTCAATATCGACATTTACGTCCGGCCAATAGTATTTTCGAGCAACTTTTGGCAGATGGTACCGACTTTCTCATGGTCACCATCTTTTCCAACATGTAAGCTCCCTATTAAATTTGCCCTATATACCTTGGGAAGAACAAACTGTCCGTGACCAGTAGATCTAATTCCTGTCTTCCTATACAATAATCTGTCCTTCATAAAATATTCCCCCTTGCTTGGAGGTGTGTGACATTTGGGCAATTTTTTTAAACATGGCTTGAGTGTCCTATCCTCAGCCTGCGCCTTCCTTATATCCTCCGGATGAGCATTTATAGGTTCACCTTCTTCTTCCTTTTTCTGTGACCTGGTCTGCACTGTCGCCATGATCACAGGTCTCTCGGGATTCCCCAAGAAGACGTACCTACACCCCAATATCAGAGGGTAGATTGGTTCATCTATCACTGCTGCTCTGATTTCTCCTTCCACATAGCGAGTTTTCACCGTTATCCTTGAGATGGGAAGTGTCATGAGTGGTATGTCCTTAGTCGCCCCTTGTATTTCCACTGTTTCTGTGGTATACTGACTTGGGTCCACTAGGCTAGACTTCACAACTGAATCATAATCCAAGCCTGTATCATAAAGGCACCTTATGGTGACCCCATTACAAATAACATCCTCACAAACTGGGGGGTGATAAGGTTCCTGCTGTCCATTAGGATTAACCTTTAATCTTTGAGTCCCCGACTTCATTTCAGCAATGTTTGAAGGTTTCCTTCTACAAAATTCGGTGTTATGGTTGTCTTTCTTACACCATTTGCACCATCTTTTTCCTTGGTTTAACGGTTTTCTTTCATTATATTTTTGGTCATTGAACTGTGAGTTTCTGTCACGATAGTCATTTCTTGGCCTTTCAAAGTTTGTCCTGCCTTTATTACCCTGTTCTCGGTTATCAAATTAATTAAATTGCTGTGGAGCTTTAAAATTTTCTATGCGCTTCTTTTTAGTGCCACTTACCTCTGCCTGGGCTGCCTGATACCTCTCAGCGACATTTAAAACCTCCCCCAACCTCTCTGCACCTTGTTCCATGAGAAATTTTCTCAAGTCTGGAGCCATGGACTCTCTTAATTGCTCTATCATGATCATTTCTTTAAGATCTTGGGTCTTCCCCAGAGCAGTCCATTTCTCCAAATAGGTTTCCAGTCTGGCAGAGAATTGGTGGTATGTCTCCACAGACAACAGTTTGGCATTTCTAAATTTCTTACGGTAAAATTCACCATTTTTTTCTTATCTTAATAACAAAGCCTGCTTTAGCATGTCATAATTGTCTTGGTCTTCTTTGTTCATTTTTGCGAAAACTTCATAAGAAGTACCTCTCAATCCCTGTGATAACTTTAAATTCCACCTCTCTCTCTCTCTCTAACCCATATGTAGTAGCCAATAACTCAAAACGACTGAGGTACCCCTCGATGTCATCGTCTTTCTCAACAAAATGGTCTAAATGAAACCCCATAGCCGAGTTTGAGACTCCCTGACTAGCTGCAGCATCTGAGGCAAAAGGGCTGGCACCATTTTCAGGAGCATAGCCTTGTAATTCCAGCTCCGTTAGTCGTAATTCATGCTCCCTTTGCAACCTTCTATCTTCTGCCTCCTTTTCGGCAGTCAACCTTTTTTCTTCTGCTTCCCTTCTCTTATCTTCTGCCTCCCTTTGCAACCTTTTATCTTCTGCCTCCCTTTGCTGCCGTTTTTCTTCTGCCTCAATCTGCAGCCTCTTAAGTTCTCTATCAGCCTCAATTTGTAACCTCTTCTCTTCAGCTAACCTCCTATCTTCCCTTTCAATATACTTGTCACATTCAGCCGTTACATACTGAATTAAAACCTGACCATCCATTCCCATTTCCTTCGCCGTTAGCACAGCAGCTGATCTGAACTTTGCCAGCTCAGCCATCACACAAAATAACACTGACCAGGGTAAATCTAATTACTTATTGACAGGTAATTCTAATTAATTAATTAACTAACTGGCTGTGAAGATTCACCAACTTTGATTTTTCACTTTTATTTTAAGGGACCCTTTTAAATTTTGACAATTTGTCCTCACTAGTTTAGTTCTCCCACCAGGAGATTCTAATATTTATGATTATCTAATTATCCCTGGACAAGACCCCAATATTGTAGTGGATTTGATGGTATTGTATGGTGGTGATGTTACCTAGTGTAATGAATGAGGTCAGTTGTGAAGGCTCCTGAGATAAATGTTGATGCGAATTACAGAAGGCCCTTCTTACTACCACTTACGACCTCAAACATATCTTTTTTTTTCTAATGAATGTAGCTACGTTAAAAGTCTAGGGTACTGAAATGTAATGTGTTGTAGTAGACTACCCACACACACACAGATATTTAATAAGTCTAATAATAATAATAATATAATGTACACACACTGAACTAACTCAGGCTGTTTTAGTTTTAAATATTAAATCTTTTGGTAAATTTATTTGTTCTGATCCAAACGTTTGTTGGTCAGAACATATGAAATATTATGGAATTATAAATGGAATGCATAATAAGATGACATAATAAAATGGAATGTGATTACAAAGGTATGTTATAAGTTTGGTTAATATTAACTATATTAGATTGTCCCAGGAGACTATTACTGACTGTACTGTTGGGGTGGTATCATCACGCCCAGTCTATGACTACCAAACATTGTCCATTGACTTATGGGATGAATACATGGTTTATTTTCCCACAATGGTATGTCTTTATTTGATGGTGAATTAGTTGATAAATTCGTTGGTAAATCAGTTTATAAATCAGTTGGTGAACTTCCAGCAGGCCAGATTTCACTTATCTCGACTGCGTCGATCTTGTACAGGAGTTTGGTGGCCCCTCCTCTCCGTGCTGGGGGATAATATACGGCTGCTCTGACACAATGTTAGACTGCACTGGTCCACGCTTGTGTATATTACAACAGCATTCGGCACCTCTTCGGTGCCAAACAGAAACACACAATTCTGAAATAAAAGTTTTGTGGCATGTGTCAGAACTCTACCAACTGAGCCTCTTCTGCACACAACACTACACAACAACACCACACAGACTGGGTCAGATCTCTCTGACCACACAGTACATCTTACCTAGTTGTTTTCATATAGTACTAGTTCCCCAAGACTACCTTGCATCTGAGATATGTTCAATAGTTTCCTTCTAGTCAATAGGATAGGTGATATGTTCCACTGATCTCAACAATAGATCCGCCTTCATAGTTTTAGTAGGCGTCCATATATTTTGTTTGTCTCTAGACCCTGAACTTGGGCTGGGGATCTAGAGCGAGCACTTACTTGTCGTAATCATTTTATATGATATGGCAGTATCAATCACTCGAAATATTAAAATGTACAAAAGAATTGCTTTCATTCTTACCAGAATTCAGAATTGAGAACACAGTTAAATGCTAGCAAAACTCAGCTGAGCTGCTGTGTATATGATGGCGTCCCACTAAAAATTATGTATGATCTTCTGGAAACAACACCACAGGTACTACACCACTGTGTCTCTGGACAGTTTTGTAACGAATGGCAAAAATGCGCATCTCTGTCCTGCCAATATGATTTCATTCATCCAATCACCGACCCCCCCCCCCCCGAACTTTCAAATCTACAACCAAAAGTCAAATTTCAGTCAGCTCTCAGTCAAGTATGTATTACTGTCTGTTGGTCCGTCTGTCTCTACTTGTTTTTCATACAAAAAAACACGCTTGGTTCTTGGACCCCTCCATGCAGTACCCTACACACTTCTGCCTCCGAAGTTATTTTTAGCCACAATTCTCCACCATTTCCCCTCTCTTTAATTACAGCTCGATTTTAGCACTTGAGTCTCAAGGCCGCAAATTTTGAAAATTTAGTGACATTTTTTAACAGTGCAGTCGCTCGTCTGATATGAACAACACAGTCTTTTGTCAATATCTTCATTATTATCTATCCGTCTGTATAATTTAAAGTATATTATTTCTCTGCTCAAGACGGGCTATCAAACTAGCTAGGTTTTATATTCCTAACATTATTATTAAGAAAAAGTTACTTTTCAAGGTTAGTTGTTTTTTTTTGAAATATGTTCGAGAACCTTCTCCACGGCGTATTGCCGCTGAATTCAAATAACAATCAAGTATCGTAAAAGTCCAAGAAATGACTGTTTCTGACACGAGCTAAAGTCGTTTTTTTGTCCATTTCCTTACCCTCTGTCAACTAGTGACGTGAATTTTTTTCTTTTTTCTTACCAATTGCGTCTTTTAGCCTTGCGATCTTCAAACACGTGTTCAGTCATATTTTTCCTTTTGGTGTCCTCCGTTCTCTCCCGTCTACAAAGGGTAAACGTTTCGTCTGCACGTCTAACTCGTTAGTTTTAAATAGCGGTGGGAAAGGCTGGCATGGCGAGCATGTCTCCTAGTATCTTACGCATTATTTTTAACCCTACATTTTATCGTTAAATTTGGAGATATTTTAACGTTGTATCATGGTAAACTCATCACAGTCCTATTGACAGATTTCAATTTTTTTTCGACTTGCATTTTTTTTTTTATACTCGCAGTCTTTCTACATGTCTGCAGACAGTCCTTCTAATTGAGTGTTAGCAGTCTTTCTCGTGTTCTACCAGGAGTCTTTCTTTCGTTCTATTCGCGGTGTTTATAATGTTCTACTTTCTATTGTAATGCTAACGGCCATTCTGTTGTTCGAATAACAGTCTTCCTATTGTTCTACTAACAATTGTACTTTTCTATTAACAGCATTCTATTGTTCAACTAGCAATCTTTCTCTTGTTCAACGAACAAACTTCCTATTGTTCTACCAGCACTCTTCCTATTGTTCTACTAGCAGTATTTGTATTTTTCTATTAATAAACATTATATTGTTCTACAAACAGTCTTTGTATTTTTCTAACATTGAACATCCTATTGTTGTACTAACAGTCTTTGTATTTTCTATTAATGAACATGCTATTGTTCTATTAACAGTCTGTGTATTTTTCTATTAACAGACATCATATTGTTCTACTAACAGTCTTTGTATATTTCAATAAATGAACATCCTATTGTTCTACTTACAATCTTTGTATTTTTCAATTATACATTGTATTGTTCTACTAGCAATCATTTTCTAGCTTCTACTAACAACTTTCCTATCGTTCTACCAATGGTCTTCCTATTGTGTTGCTATCAGTCTTTCTACTTTTTACTAGCATCATTTCTATTTTTCTACTTGAAATCTATTTATTTTTATACTAGCATACTTTCCATTGTTCTATTAGCATTGTTTCTTTTGTTCTACTAATAGAACTTCTATTATTCTGCTATCAGTCTTGCAGTTGTTTTACGAGCTGTCTTTCTGTCGTTCTATTATCAGTATTTATATTATTCTACTAACATGCTTTTTGTTGCTCTGCAAGCTGTCTTTCTGTTGGTCTACTAACTGTCTTTCTGTTGGTCTACTAACTGTCTTTCTGTTGGTCTACTAACTGTCTTCCTGTTGGTCTACTAACTGTCTTTCTGTTGTCTACTAACTGTCTTTCTGTTGTCTACTAACAGTCTTTCTGTTGGTCTACTTGTGGGAAAAAATACAGTGATACAACGTTAAAATATCTCCAATTATAAAGATAACGGGTAAGATAACATGTAGGGATAAAATTATACGTTAGATACGAGGATACATTCTCGCCTACGCCAGCACTTTCTACCGCCATTTGAAACTAACTAGTTAGACATGCAGACGAAACGGTTTACCCTTTTAGACGGGAGGGGAAACGGAGATAAAAGAGAAAAAATATGACTGAACACGTGTTTGAATCTAAAAAGCAAAAAGACGCAATTTGTAGTTTAAAGAAAAAAAAAATCACGGCACTAGTTGACACAATGTAAGGAATTGGTAGGAAAAAGACCTTAGCTCTTATTCGAAACAGACGTATCTTAGACGTTTTACCGTAATTAGTTGTTTTGTTTGAATATAGCGGCAAATGCCATAACCGAAGGTTCAAAACAAATTTCAAAAAAAAATAACCTTGAGAAAAGTAGGTTTTTCTTTAATAATAAAGTTAGGAAAATAAAACCTAGCTAGTTTGATAGCCCATCTTAAGCTGACAAATAATATACTTTTAATTATACAGACGGACAGATAACACGGAAGATATTGACGAAAGACTGTATTGTTCACATCAGACTAGCGAACAGTTTTTTGTGCATATTTCACTAACGTTACATTTTAGTGTTCTTGAGCCCTAAAAATGCAAAAATCAAACTGCAATGAACTAGAGGGGAAAGTCGGAGGATAGAAGCTAAAAATAACTTAGGGGGGCAGGTTTGTGCAGTTTTTGCATGTAGTTAGTCCAAAAAACAAGTGTATTTTGTGAAAAACCAAGTAGAGACAGACGGACCAACAGAAAATAATACACACTTGACTGAGATTGGACTGAAATTTGACTTTTGGTTTGAATATTTGAAAAAAGTTAGAGGGGAAGTCCGTGATTGGACAAAAGCATTCATATTATTGAGAAAGAGACGCACACTTGTGCCATTTGATAGAAGACTGTCCATTAACACAGTTCTTGTCTGCTAGAGATGATTTCCCGGAATTATTAAATAAAAATCAGTGGGACGCCTTAATCTAGCCAGCAGCTCAGCTGAGTTTTGCTAGTCCTAAATAACTGTGTTCTCAATTCTGAATTGTGAGTTTCTGATCTGGCACTACGATTGTGCCAGATTTGCTTTTGTAGAAGTACAAAAGCGGGTGTCTGTGCAGCCTAACATTTTACTCCAGCCACTAAGAGGAGTGGGCCACAAAAATTCTGTACTACATCATTAAAGGCCAGTAAAGTGCAACCTGGCCTGCTGGAGATTCATTAACAAATCCCACCATCAATAAAGAAATAAAGCTTGTAATAAAACCAGTGACATCAGTCCCTATGTTAAGGACTATGAAATTTGTAACCACAGATTGGACATGATGACGCCACCCCAACTAACCATCCAGTGCTAGTGTTCCCAAGACAGTGTAGATACCATTAATATTAACCATTGTAATAATATACCTATGTACAAAAGTTATATTTGATTATGCAATACATATATGCATTCCATTGATAAATACCTATCATTTCATATGTTCTGACCAAAAGAAACAATTGGTTCAGGACTAATAAATTTAAAAGATTTCAAACTTAAACTTTAACGGCCAGTGTTAGTTCAGTGTATTATAGAGTTTATTATTATTATTATTAGACTTATTAATTACATGTGTGTGTCTGTGTATTTATTACCTACACATTACATTTCAGTACCCTAGACTTTTAACGTAGCTAACACTCATTACAGGAGAATAGGTCTGTTTGAGGTCGTAAGTGGTAGCAGAAAGGCCTTCTGTAATTCACATAAACTTTTATCTCAGGAGCCTTCACAGCTGACCTCATACAGTACACTAGGTAACATAACAACCATACAATAACATCAAAAACCACTACAAATATTGGGGTCTTGTCCGGGGATTAAGTATATCAAAGATATTAGGGTCTCCTGGTCTGGGAATTAAACTAGTGGGGGCATAAGGGAATAAATTTAAAAGTGTCCCTTAAAATAAAAAGTGGAAAATAAAAGTTGATGAATCTTCACAGCCAGTGGTAATTAATTGATTAATTAATTAATATATTACCTTGATAATTACACTTTGTTGTTTACCTTGGTAATTATATACTTGTTGTTTACCTTAGTCATTGCTAAATTGTGTGTTTGAGTATGGCAGATCTAGCAAAATTTAGATCGGCTGCTGTGCTGACGGCGAAGGAGATGAATATGGAGGGTCAAGTTTTAATTCAATATGTGACTTCAGAATGTGACAAGTATATTGAAAGGGAAGATAGGAGGTTAGCTGAAGAGAAGAGGTTACAAATTGAGGCTGATAAAGAACTTAAGAGGCTGCAGATTGAGGATGACAAAGAGGCTAAGGCATTGGAGGCAGATAGGGAGAGTAAAAGGCTCCAATTAGAGGCAGAAGAAAAACGGCATCAAAGGGAGGCAGAAGATAAGAGATTGACTGCCGAAATGGAGGCAGAAGATAAGAGATTGACTGCCGAAAGGGAAGCAGAAGATAGAAGATTGCAAAGGGAGCACGAATTACGACTAAGGGAGCTGCAATTACAAGGCCATGCTCCTGAAAATGGTGCCAGCCCTTTTGCCTCAGATGCTACAACTAGTCAGGGAACCTCAACCTCAGCTATGGGGTTTCATCTAGACCATTTTAGTGAAAAAGACGATGACATCGAGGGGTACCTCAGTAGATTCGAACTATTAGCTACTACATATGGGTTAGAGAGAGAGAGTGGTGGAGTCTTAAGTTATCCCACGGACTGAGAGGTACTTCTTAAGAAGTTTTTGCTAAGATGCATAGAGACGACCAAGACAATTATGACATGCTAAGGCATTCTTTGTTATTGAGATATGAAAAGAATGGTGAATTTTATCGTAAGAAGTTTAGAAATGCCAAACTGTTGTCTGGGGAGACATACCACCAATTCTCTGCCAGACTGGAAACCTATTTGGAGAAATGGACTGCTCTGGGGAAGACCCAAGATCTCAAAGAGATGATTATGATAGAGCAATCAAGAGAGTCCATGGCTCCAGACCTGAGAAAATTTCTCATGGAACAAGGTGCAGAGAGGTTGGGGGAGGTTTTAAATGTCGCTGAGAGGTATCAGGCAGCCCAGGCAGAGGTAAGTGGCACTAAAAAGAAGCACATAGAAAATTTTAAAGCTCCACAGCAATTTAGTAAATTTGATACCAGAGAACAAGGTAATAAAGGCAGGACAAACTTTGATAGGCCACGAAATGATTATCGTGATAGAAACTCACAGTTCAATGACCAAATATATAACGAAAGAAAACCGTTTAACCAAGGAAAGAGATGGTGCAAATGGTGTAAGAAAGACAACCATAACACCGAATTTTGTAAAAGGAAACCTTCAAACATTGCTGCAATGAAATCGGGGAAACAAAGATTAAAGGTTAATCCTATAGGACAGCAGGAACCTTATCACCCCCCAGTTTGTGAGGATGTTATTTGTAATGGGGTCACCATAAGGTGCCTATATGATACAGGTTTGGATTATGATTCAGTTGTGAAGTCTAGCCTCATGGACCCAAGTCAGTATACAACAGAAACAGTGGAAATACAAGGGGCGACTAAGGACATACCACTCATGACACTTCCCATCGCAAGGATAACGGTGAAAACTCGCTATGTGGAAGGAGAAATCAGAGAAATGATAGATGAACCAATCTACCCTCTGATATTGGGGTGTAGATACGTCTTCTTGGGGAATCCCGAGAGACCTGTGATCATGGCGACAGTGCAGACCAGGTCACAGAAAAAGGAGGAAGAAGGTGAACCTATAAATGCTCATCCAGAAGAGATGAGGAAGGCGCAGGCTGAGGATAGGACCCTCAAGCCATGTTTCAAGAAATTGCCCAAATGCCACACACCTCCAAGTAAGGGAGAGTACTTTATGAAGAACAAATTGATCTACAGGAAGGCCGGAACTGGAACAAATGGTCACAACCAGCTGGTTCTTCCCACTTCATATAGGAATAAAGTGATGGAACTAGGGCATGCGATTCCCTTCAGTGGTCACATGGGGATCAGCGCCACAGGACAGCGTATAGCTTGTCATTACTTCTGGCCAGGGATAACGGAGGATATAAAAAGATATGTCAAATCCTGTCCAGAATGTCAAAGGGTAGCTCCAAAGCATTGGACTGCTCCTGCAACTCTAGGGGAAATGCCCATAGTGGGAACACCTTTTGAGAGGGTTGCAGTGGATATTGTGGGACCTCTCACTCGGACCAAGAGGAGGAACAGTTACATCCTTACTCTGGTGGACACTTGTTCTATGTGGGGAGAGGCGGTAGCCCTGCCATCAATTGATTCGAAACATGTAGCAGAGGCACTACTTACAATATTCACAAGATTAGGATTCCCGCATCAAATCTTGACTGATAATGGCTCACAGTTCAAGGGGAAACTAACGGAAGAAGTTTTTAAGCTATTTCAAGCCAGATACTTTCATTGTAGTCCGTACCATCCACAAGAGAACGGCCAGGTAGAGAGGTTCAACGGGACTCTCATTTCTATCCTGAGGAAGCTGGCACATGAAAAACCTGATATGTGGGATCAATTTCTGCCCGCCGCGTTGTTTGCGTATCGGGAGGTACCACATAGTTCAACCGGGATGGCTCCCGCAACTCTGCTATTTGGGAGGCCAATAAAAGGTCCATTGGAAGCCTTATTAAGGACCTGGACAGATGAGAAAGCAGAAGAGACTGTTACCTCATCATATCAATATGTGAACGAGCTGACCACTCGTCTGAAAGCTGGATGGAAACTGGCAAATGATAATTTGAGACAAGCCAGGAAGAAACATGCAGCGTATTTTAATAGGAAGGCAAAGCACAGAGAATTAGCTGTGGGAGAGAAGGTGCTTCTTCTACTACCCGGCAGCCAGAATAAGTTGCAAATTGGATGGCAAGGTCCATATACGGTTCTAGAGAAGGTGTCTAGAACAAACTATAAAATTGACAAAAAGGGGAAGGAGAAGGTATATCATGTAAACCTTTTAAAGAAGTGTCTGGACTGACCACTCCAGGAAAGCACCCCCTTACTGACCTTGGCTATCGCAACTCAAATGAAAAAAGAACCACTCACCTCACATGAATACCCATTACATCCTTGTGAAACAGCCGCACAGGTAAAAGTCAGTAAGCACCTGACTAAAAATCAGAGGGAGAGAGTTCAAAAGGTTCTGGAGGAACATACAGATGTATTAACAGATAAACCAGGACATACAAATTTGCTACAGTATGACATGAAGCTGGTAGACTCAAACCCAATCTGTATGAGAGCCTATTCTGTTCCGTTCGCGAAGGAGAAGGCATTGAAAGAGGAAATAGATTATTTGTTGAAAGAAGGGATTATTTCACACAGTGAATCATCTTTTAGCTCCAGTGTAGTTTTGTTGAGGAAACCGTCTGGGGAACATAGACTGTGCATAGATTACAGGAAACTGAATGCTGTCACAGAAGGACAAGTGGATCCATTACCAGACACAAAACAGTTATTTGCCAGATTGAACAAGGCAAAATACTTTTCGAAGGTGGATCTTAGCAAAGGCTATTACCAGATTCCAGTGAAGCCTGAAGTTAGACCTTATTTAGCTTTTAGCACCTCGGAAAGACATTATGAATTCAACATGCTACCATTCGGACTGAAAAATGCTCCGAGTGTATTTTCTAGGATGATGCGCAAATTGTTGGATCCCTTGAATAATCTATGTATCACGAATTTCATGGATGATATTCTTGTCGCCACAGAAACATTTGAAGAACACATTAACTCTTTGAATATGTTATTTGATAGGCTTAGGGAAGCGAACTTAACTGCTAGACCAACAAAATGTTGTATTGGATGCAAAGAGTTGGAATTCTTGGGACGTACTGTATATCCGGGTAGCATGACCCCTGACCCCTGACCCCAAGAACTTGGAAAAACTGCAGAGAGCAATTAGACCACAAACAAAAAAAGACGTGCGATCATTCGTGTCGTTATGTGGGTTTTACCAAAAATATATCAAAAATTTTAACACTATATGTGCTCCTCTGACTGATCTGACTCGCAAAGGAAATCCAGATAAAATTGTTTGGTCTGCGCAATGTGAATTGGCATTTCAAGAGTTAAAGGAAAAACTCACTAGCAAGCCTATTCTCAAATTG
Organism: Oreohelix idahoensis; assembly: GCA_024509875.1. NCBI lineage: Eukaryota > Metazoa > Mollusca > Gastropoda > Stylommatophora > Oreohelicidae > Oreohelix > Oreohelix idahoensis. The sequence goes on from JAMPIV010010564.1 coordinate 167,874, forward strand.
CCTGATTTGACTCAGGACTTTGTGGTGAGAACAGATGCAAGTAATGTAGGCTTGGGGGCGGCTCTGTTGCAAAGGTCCTCTTCACTTAATGGGGAACTGAACCCAGTCGCTTATGCAAGCCGCAAGTTGAATAAAGCGGAGCAAGGATATTCCACAAGCGAAAAAGAATGTTTAGCGTTAATCTGGGCAATAAAAAGTTCCAAATCTATCTGTATGGTAGGACTTTTGTGGTCCAGACGGATCACCAGCCCCTAGTGTTCTTATCTCAGGCCAAGCATGAAAATGCAAGATTGTTAAGATGGTCTTTATTATTGCAACCTTATCAGTTTATTATCGAATATATCCCGGGGTCACAGAATGTCGGTGCAGATTTCCTCAGTAGGCACCCCTGTGATCAAAATTAGAGTAGTTGGCAGGCGTGGGGAGTAATTTTATCTATGTGTATCACTGGTTTTGGAACTTGCATTAGTGCATGTTCTCAGGTGGGGAGATGTGTGGTGAAAAATACAGTGATACAACGTTAAAATATCTCCAATTATAAAGATAACGGGTAAGATAACATGTAGGGATAAAATTATACGTTAGATACGAGGATACATTCTCGCCTACGCCAGCACTTTCTACCGCCATTTGAAACTAACTAGTTAGACATGCAGACGAAACGGTTTACCCTTTTAGACGGGAGGGGAAACGGAGATAAAAGAGAAAAAATATGACTGAACACGTGTTTGAATCTAAAAAGCAAAAAGACGCAATTTGTATTTTAAAGAAAAAAAAAATCACGCCACTAGTTGACACAATGTAAGGAATTGGTAGGAAAAAGACCTTAGCTCTTATTCGAAACAGACGTATCTTAGACGTTTTACCGTAATTAGTTTATAAACTAGTAAAACGGTATTTAATCAGTTTTACTAATAACAGTTCACATGAGACAAATGACGTTTCGGGTTTTACCCTTCGTCAGCCACAAACAGGTGACAAAGACAAAAATTACATATAGGTACTACAAAACTATACGATGATGAGAAACAAACAACAAATGGGCGATCGCCCATTTGTTGTTTGTTTCTCATCATCGTATAGTTTTGTAGTACCTATATGTAATTTTTGTCTTTGTCACCTGTTTGTGGCTGACGAAGGGTAAAACCCGAAACGTCATTTGTCTCATGTGAACTGTTATTAGTAAAACTGATTAAATACCGTTTTATTAGTTTATAAACTTATATTCCTTACCAGTTTTACTGCAGCCCCTTAATTATTTACTTATACCGTAATTAGTTGTTTTGTTTGAATATAGCGGCAAATGCCATACCCGAAGGTTCAAAACAAATTTCAAAAAAAAAATAACCTTGAGAAAAGTAGGTTTTTCTTTAATAATAAAGTTAGGAAAATAAAACCTAGCTAGTTTGATAGCCCATCTTAAGCTGACAAATAATATACTTTTAATTATACAGACGGACAGATAACACGGAAGATATTGACGAAAGACTGTATTGTTCACATCAGACTAGCGAACAGTTTTTTGTGCATATTTCACTAACGTTACATTTTGGTGTCCTTGAGCCCTAAAAATGCAAAAATCAAACTGCAATGAACTAGAGGGGAAAGTCGGAGGATAGAAGCTAAAAATAACTTAGGGGGGCAGGTTTGTGCAGTTTTTGCATGTAGTTAGTCCAAAAAACAAGTGTATTTTGTGAAAAACCAAGTAGAGACAGACGGATCAACAGAAAATAATACACACTTGACTGAGATTGGACTGAAATTTGACTTTTGGTTTGAATATTTGAAAAAAGTTAGAGGGGAAGTCCGTGATTGGACAAAAGCATTCATATTATTGAGAAAGAGACGCACATTTGATAGAAGACTGTCCATTTACACAGTTCTTGTCTGCTAGAGGCGATTTCCCGGAATTATTAAATAAAAATCAGTGGGACGCCTTAATCTAGCCAGCAGCTCAGCTGAGTTTTGCTAGTCCTAAATAACTGTGTTCTCAATTCTGAATTGTGAGTTTCTGATCTGGCACTACGATTGTGCCAGATTTGCTTTTGTAGAAGTACAAAAGCGGGTGTCTGTGCAGCCTAACATTTTACTCCAGCCACTAAGAGGAGTGGGCCACAAGAATTCTGTACTACATCATTACAGGCCAGTAAAGTGCAACCTGGCCTGCTGGAGATTCATTAACAAATCCCACCATCAATAAAGAAATAAAGCTTGTAATAAAACCAGTAACATCAGTCCCTATGTTAAGGACTATGAAACTTGTAATCACAGATTGGACATGATGACGCCACCCCAACTAACCATCCAGTGCTAGTGTTCCCAAGACAGTGTAGATACCATTAATATTAACCATTGTAATAATATACCTATGTACAAAAGTTATATTTGATTATGCAATACATATATGCATTCCATTGATAAATACCTATCATTTCATATGTTCTGACCAAAAGAAACAATTGGTTCAGGACTAATAAATTTAAAAGATTTCAAACTTAAACTTTAACGGCCAGTGTTAGTTCAGTGTATTATAGAGTTTATTATTATTATTATTAGACTTATTAATTACATGTGTGTGTCTGTGTATTTATTACCTACACATTACATTTCAATACCCTAGACTTTTAACGTAGCTAACACTCATTATAGGAGAATAGGTCTGTTTGAGGTCGTAAGTGGTAGCAGAAAGGCCTTCTGTAATTCACATAAACTTTTATCTCAGGAGCCTTCACAGCTGACCTCATACAGTACACTAGGTAACATAACAACTATACAATAACATCAAAAAACCACTACACTACTAACTGTCTTTCTGTTGTCTACTAACTATCTTTCTGTTGTCTACTAACAGCCTTTCTGTTGTCTACTAACTGTCTTCCTGTTGGTCTAATAACTATTTTTCTGTTGGTGTGGTGAAGTACATTGATGCAACGATAAAATCATTAATTAATTATGTATTAAAGTTAAAATAATAGCAGAAGAAATAAAATTAATAAAGTTGTAACGCGTCTTCTTCACTGCGCCAGAAAACGCATTGATTTAGGGAGGATAGAACATAGTGAGAAATCTTATCGCCGCGTTGGTAGTATTGGCCTTTAAAACGCGCCCGTGAAGGGTTAACGATAAAAATTTGAAAATTCTACTAGCGTAGGGTTCCAGGAAAGATAGAAAGAATAAAACACACGAACGCATAAGAGTGAGAGAGCGGACACCTGCTGCCGGCTTGTCAAGTGTTAGAGGTTTGAATTAGCTACTCGGGCCAACAGTGCGAGACGAGGCCGTTAGCTTGTGTCGAAAACGATGTCGCAAGTTTAAAAATTTAAAAATACCCCACTAGTCCAACACATTTCTAACCACAGACACTGTGGAAAAATATATATATACACACACGCATAATTACTTCCTGTCGGGAAAAAGGAAGATCTGAGGCGAATTTTATAACATTCAAGTAGTGGAAACTTAGAAAACAACGAACACCAAAATGGAAAATATATTGAATTCTTTATTACTATGTTTATGATCATAAAAGTTGGCTAGTCTAAGAGCTGGTCTTGTCCTGATAAATAATATGCTTTCGAATAAAAAATCCGACAGATAAAAATAAAGTTATGGACAAAAGACTGTATTTGTTCGTACAGACAGACCAACACATGCTCGTTTGGACTTGCACTAACGGTGACTTTTTTGACGCGTCCTTGAAAAAGGCAGGAAAAGGTTACATGCAGTCTGTTGTAGAAAGGGGCAGAAAAAGGGGAGAAAAATTATGGGATGGCTTAACACAAAATATATTTAGCAGTAGAAATCTAAGAAGGAGAGAGGAAAAAACTTGGTAGTGTCCAAAAATCAAGTCTGTTTTTGCTTTTAATTTCAAATTTCAAAATTGTCGTTCGGTCATTGGCCAAAGCCTTTCATATTATTAAGAAAATTCAACAGCTTGACGCCATTTGTAGAAGATAGTCCCGAGAGCAGGACGTTGTGAATTTTGTGAAAAGTGATTACCCTTAATGAAGCAAATATATATGAAAGTATAGGCATCACAGTCCAGCCAGCAGTACATCTGGAATCTGCTATTCAACGTACCTGTGTTTTTTTCATTGAATTCTGGTAAGACCGACATTATTCATATATATTTTGTTTAAAAATGTGAGTGAGCGATGCTGCCATCACGACTAAGTAATCAGGTCCCAAGCTGATTTATGCAGGGCTTGAAGGGGAATTAAGATGAAACACATTGCCAGTTTTGTAAATGCACATGTTTTGTGAAATAAAATATTTTCTTAGGTGACCAGAGGGATACAGCTCACCTATCCCATTGTATGGTAGAAAAGAAAGATTAATAAGATTATTGCAGATGCAGTGCCGCCTTTGTAGGAGAGACATGTGAACAACACTGGTACACTGTGGAATGGATGTGCTGGATTGGTCCATTGGATATGACCCAGCTCTTTATTTCTTATGTATGCTCTTTTGTATATAAAACACAGTCTAAATAAGATATCACCCAGGAGACATTGTTTCATTATTACAGGGTCTTATCTGGCACTAGTCCGGTGCCAGAGTTCTATGTGAAAGCTGTTGAGGAGTTTTGGAGGCCAGTAGTGATAGGGGTCGCCAGTTTCCCCCCTATTACTTTTGGAGCAGTGGTCATTCGGCAGAAAGAATTCAGACAGTTCCAGTGGGCCAGATAAGTGAAATATCTGGTACCCTAACAGTACATCAGCTATAAGAGCAGCATACCCTGTATTCAAGAAATAAAATATTTCTATAGTGAAATGAACAGTGACATTAGATTGTAAAGAGACTGGGAGTGATTAAAGAATGCCAAACAGCCATCCAGTGTTAGAAACCAGTAATAGACAGATTTTAGTAACACTATTAGTATAATTTAACAGTATTTGTTTGGGCACTTGTCCCTGTGGGTCTAAATTTACACTTGTATATATATATCTTGAATTCTTTTCATTTTTAAAAGCCCTGACCAGAAGAATACTAGGTTCAGGACCAAATAAATCATACAGAAAATTATTAATTGTATAAATTTATCCGAGGTGTTATTTCCTTTAATCATAGACCTTAATACTTGTTTGTGTAGAGATGTATTATTGTTAAAGTACCATCACACCACACTTGCATATACCTAGACATTCGACGTAGCTATCATTCATACTAGTCAAGAATAAGTCTGCTTGAGGCTATAAGGTGGTAGCAGAAAGGTACCCTGATACTCAACCCTAAATTTGTTAGAATCAGGTACGTTCACAGCTGCCCTCATTCAGTACATTAAGGAAAAATATCAACATCATTTCATAACATCAAAACCCACCACGATAGTTGGTCTACTTAACTGTCTTTCTGTTGGTCTACTAACGGTGTTTCTGTTGGTCTACTAACTGTCCTTCTTTTGGTCTACTATCAGTCTTTCTTTTGGTCTACTATCAGTCTTTCTGTTGGTCTACTAACATTCTTTCTGTTGGCCTAATAACAATCGTTCTATTGGCCTACTAACAGTTTTTGGGGTCTAATAACAGTCTTTCTATTGGTCTACTAACAGTCTTTCTGTTGGTCTACTAACATTCTTTCTATTGGCCTACTAACAGTCTTTCTATTGGCCTAATAAAAGTCTTTCTTTTGATCTAATAACAGTCTTTCTATTGGTCTACTAACAGTCTTTCTGTTAGTCTACTAACGGGCTTTCTTTTGGTCTACTAACAGGCCTTCAGCTGGTCTACTATGAAGCTTTCTATTTGTCTACTATCAGGCATTCTATTGGTCTACTAAAAGTCTTTCTATTGGTCTACTAACAGTCTTTCTTTTGATCTAATAACAGTCTTTCTATTGGTCTACTAACAGTCTTTCTGTTAGTCTACTAACGGGCTTTCTTTCGGTCTACTAACAGGCCTTCAGCTGGTCTACTATGAAGCTTTCTATTTGTCTACTATCAGGCATTCTATTGGTCTACTAACAGTCTTTCTATTGGTCTACTAACAGTCTTTCTATTGGTCTACTAACAGTCTTTCTATTGGTCTACTAACAGTCTTTATGTTGGTCTACTAACGGTCTTTCTATTGGGCTACTAACAGTTTTTCTATTGGGCTACTAACAGTCTTTCTATTGGTCTACTAACAGTGTTTCTATTAGTATACTAACAGTTTTTCCATCGTTTTACCTGCCATATTTATATTGTTCTACTAACAGTCTTTCTATTGGTCTACTAACAGTCTTTCTATTGGTCTACTAACAGTCTTTCTATTGGTCTACTAACAGTCTTTCTACTGTTCTACTAACAGCCTTTCTATTGGTCTACTAACAGTCTTTCTATTGGGCTACTAACAGTCTTTCTATTGGGCTACCAAGTCTTTCTATTGGTCTACTAACAGTGTTTCTATTAGTCTACTAACAGTTTTTCCATTGTTTTACCTGCCATATTTATATTGTTCTACTAACAGTCTTTCTATTATTCTAATCGCCGTGTTTCTCATTTTCTCTGTTATTATTTCTATGGTTCCACTACCAATTTATTTTATGCTAGCAATCTTTTTGTTGTTCTACTAGCAGTCTTTGTACTTTGCTACAAGCATCATTTATAATGTTCTACTAGTATTATTTATAATGTTCCACTAGAAATCGTTCTATTGTTCTACTAGCTGTCTTTCTATTTTTTTAATACCATCAGCTTGTTATACAAGCTGTAATTCTATTGTTATACTAGCCGTAATTCTATTGTTATACTAGCTGTAATTCTATTGTTATCATCATCATGTGACGTATTCTTTCCAGAACGTTGTCTCCATTACAGCTGCTCTGAACGCATCACGATTCTTGGCAAGTCGACCTGCATCAGCCAAAGACAAGTTCAGACTCTCTGTGATGTCCTGGGTCCACCGTCGTCTAGGTCGACCCCTTCCCCTTTTTCCAGGGACCATGCCTTCCATCACTGTTTTTTCCAGACTATTATGTCTTTTTATATGACCGAAAAATTTCAGCTTCCTTATTGCGATGGTATTTAGGAGCCAATGTTCCTGTACGTTTAGTGAGTGCAGTACTTCTCTGTTGGTCTTTTTTTCTGTCCAGGGTATTCTCAACATCCTTCTGTAGCATTTCATTTCGAATGATGTAATCTTTTTTGCAACTGTTTTATTGAGTGTCCAAGTCTCGCAGCCGTATGTTGCTACTGGGAATATACATGCTCTGATCAGTTGTAACTTTGTTTCTTTGCTTGTGCCTTGCCATAGGTTTTTCATCTGTATTAGCTTATGTGAAGCAATTGCAAGTCTTCTATTGTTATACTAGCTGTAATTCTATTGTTATACTAGCAGTAATTCTATTGTTATACTAGTGTGATAATTTACATTGATACACCGATCCCATTTGTAGGATTTATAAAGTCAAAATAATGTAGAAATAAAAATTAGTAGAGTTGTGAGGTTTCGTCTTCGTCACGCCTGCAAACGCGTCGTGTATTGATAGACCTTAACGTAAGGTAAAATTAAACAGGAAATGTTTGAAACAACACGAAGCGTAATTCTTTTTCCATCACATGTTTGAAGCAAAATATCAGTGTAATTTTGGTTCCAGACGAAAAAATGCTACTATTGACAAGCGAGAGCGGGTTTTAGCCCCGCCAACTCGAGAAAGGCGGGTCATTTCTGCTACTATATTTGAAAATGTAACGAAAAAGCCAATACTTGTGCGTTTCATAGGCACGCAGTTTGACATATATAACCACACACACACAGCGCAGTGTCTGCCAAGTGGCGCAATTTTTCTGACGTAACGACTTGTGTTTTCAGTTGAACAGAGGGGGAAAGATGGAGTATTTATAGAAAAGTAGAAATTTCCGAATATTCTGGAAAATATAAGGACTTCTTTATTAAAAGGGATATGACCATAAAACCTAGTTAGTTAGATAGAATATCTTCTCCTGAGTAATAATATGTTTTAAAATACAAATTCCTCCAGATAATACTAAAGATATTGACAAAAGACTGTATAGGTTCATACAGACAGTCGGACAGACTCTCGTTCTTGCATTCACTAACGGTGACAAATTTTGCACGCGTTGTTGAAAGGAGGCAGAAGAGGGAGGGTCAAAGTCTGAAGTGGGGAACGTTAGGAGGGAGAGGCAATTGTATTAGGCCAAAAAGCAAGTCTATTTTTAACTAATGCCAAGATCGGACGGACCGACAGACAGATGTACCCCAAAATTGGGCTGTAATTTTGGCTTTGTTTTTCAAATTCAAATCAAAATTGAAGGACGTCCGATCTCATTAGCCAACACATTTTATATTACTGAAAACTTAGAAGGCTTGTCGCCATTTATAGAAATTCTGTCCCTCAGCCAGGACGATGTACTAAATTGTGAATAGTAACTAAAAATTAAAGTAAATACATACAAATTCACAGTACAGCCGGCAGCAAAGCTGAATCTGTGCCATGGTCATCGTTCCTGTGTTTATTCATTGAATTCGTGGGTTTTTTGTCTGGCACTAGCCCAGTGCCAGATTTCTGAGTGGTGAATTTGAGAAGATTTTGTATTCCAGTAGTGATAGACGTACACGCTGCCTACCCTATTACTTTTGGACAAGTACAACAGTGGCCGTTGGCCGGAGTGACAACTGACAACTACTTCATGTGCTAGTTGAGTATATATTCTGGCACATGACCTTTCATCAACGCAGAGTAGGGTTTCCCTGATTGAAATAAATAACACTATTTCCACCCCAGAACTTAACATTAAAAGTTGTGAAATAAAGACATGGGAGTGATTACAGAATCCCGACCCACCATCCAAGTGTTAGTTTAACAGTAGTAATAGAAATATTTAACACCATATTTAGATTTTAAAATACGTGTTTGGACAGATTGTCCCTTTTTGTGTAATTTCATTATATATATAAATTGATTTTATTTGAGTTGAAAGTCTTGACCAGAAGAATACTAGGTTCAGGACAAAATAAAATTGTAAGAAATAGTTAAATACCAAAAAGTTAACACACGGTGCTAGTTCCTTTGATCATAGACATTAACATTTGTTTATGTGGGTGTGTTTAGTATTACATTACCATCACACCATATGTTCATAACTCTAGACACTAGACGTAGTTATCATACATACTAGTCAAGAATAAGTCTGAATGAGATCATAAGGTGGTAGCAGAAAGGTACCCCAAAAATCACCCTAATAATTGTTATATTCAGGGGCCTTCACAGCTGACCTCATTCAGTACATTATAAATACATAACAACAACATTTCATAACATCTAAATCCACCACATATATTGGGTAGCTCGCTCCGGGATTTAAATTTATCACTTATAGTGGGGTCTCCTGTCTCGGGATTTAAACCTATCATTTAAGAGGAATTAAATATTGTATCAATAGGGTCCCTAAAGATATTCAAAAATAAAAATATTTTAGGGTGGAGATTTATAGTTGATGAATTGTCATGGCCAGTAGTTAATTAGATAATTAGAGTTGGTACTTGGTTCATTAGAGTTTTTTAATTTGTCTTAGAACATTTTAAAATTGATCAGATGGCAGATTTGGCAAAATTCAGATCTGCTGCTGTGCTGGCTGCAAAAGAGGTGGGTATGGATGGACCAGAGTTGGTTCAATATGTAACCACAGAGGTTGATAAATTTATTGAACGTGATAGGGAGGATAGGAAGTTAGAAGCAGAAAGAAAGATAGAGGCTGAGAAAGAAATTAAAAGGCTGCAGATTGAGGCTGACAAAGAGGCTAGGGCATTGGAGGCGGATAGGGAGGCTGAAATTAAGCGGCTGCAATTTGAAGAGAAGAAATTGGAGGCTGAGGAAAGAAGACTGGCTGCTGAAAGGGAAGCAGAAAAGGAGGAGAAGAGATTGGAAGCTGAAAAGGAAGACAAGCAATTGGCTGCAGAACGGGAGACGGAAGACAAAAGATTACAAAGGGAGCACGAGTTACGACTAAGGGAGTTGGAATTACAAGGCCATGCTCCTGAAGGTGGTAACAGCCCGTCTACCTCCGATGCCACTGCTAGTCAGGGAGCCTCAACCTCAGCCATGGGATTCCATTTAGACCATTTTGTTGGGAGGGATGATGATATTGAATCATTTTTAAGCAGATTTGAGGTATTAGCTACCACTTATGGGTTAGAAAAGGAAAGGTGGAGCTTAAAATTATCCCAGGGTCTTAGGGGAACATCTTATGAAGTATTTGCAAAGATGAGTAAAGACGACCAAGACAATTATGATATGCTAAAGCAGGCTCTGTTATTAAGATATGAAAAGAATGGTGAATTTTATCGTAAGAAGTTTAGAAATGCCAAGCTTTTGTCTGGGGAGACATACCACCAATTCTCTGCCAGCCTGGAAACCTATTTGGAGAAATGGACTGCTCTGGGGAAGACCCAAGATCTTAAAGAGATGATCATGATAGAGCAATTAAGAGAGTCCATGGCTCCAGACCTGAGAAAGTTTCTCATGGAACAAGGTGCAGAGAGGTTGGGTGAGGTACTTAATGTCGCTGAGAGGTATCAGGCGGCCCAGGCAGAGGTAGCTGGCGCTAAAAAGAAACATGTAGAGAATTACAAGGCCCCAATAAACTCTAATAAATTTGATAACAAAGAACAAGGTAACAAAGGTAAGCCCAACTTTGATAGGCCACGAAATGATTATCGAGATAGAAACCAACAGTTCAATGACCAAAAATATAATGAAAGAAAACCTTTTAATCGAGGAAAGAAGTGGTGTAAATGGTGTAAGAGGGACACTCATAACACCAAAGTTTGTAAAAGGAAACCTTCTAACTTTGCTGCAATAAAAACGGGGAACTAGAGATTAAAGGTTAAACCTACTGGACAGCAGGAACCTTATCACCCCCCAGTTTGTGAGGATGTTGTATGTAACGGAGTCACCATAAGGTGCCTTTATGATACAGGTTTAGATTCTGATTCGGTCGTGAGTTCTAGCCTAGTGAACCCAGGTCAGTATTCCACAGAAACAGTGGAGATACAAGGGCGACTAAGGATATACCACTCATGACACTTCGCATCGCAAGGATAACTGTGAAATCTCGCTATGTGGAAGGAGAAATCAGAGCAGCAGTGATAGATGAACCAATCTACCCTCTGATATTGGGGTGTAGATATGTCTTCTTGGGGAATCCCAAGAGACCTGTGATCATGGCAACAGTGCAGACCAGATCACAGTCAAAGAAGGAAAAAGGTGATCCTATAAATACTCATCCAGAGGAGATGAGGAAGGCGCAGGCTGAGGATAGGTCACTCAAGCCATCTTTTAAAAAATTGCCCAAATGTCACACACCTCCAAGCAAGGGAGATCACTATATGAAGAATAAATTGTTATATAGGAAGGCTGGAACTGGAAGAAATGGTTACGGACAGCTGGTTCTTCCCACTTCATATAGGGAGAAAGTGATGGAACTACGGCATGCGATTCCCTTCAGTGGTCATATAGGGATCAGCGCCACAGGACAGGGTATAGCTTGTCATTATTTCTGGCCAGGGATAACAGAAGATATAAAAAGATATGTAAAATCCTGTCCAGAATGTCAACGGGTAGCTCCAAAACATTGGACTGCTCCTGCAACTCTATGGGAAATGCCCATAGTGGGAACACCTTTTGAGAGGGTTGCAGTGGATATTGTGGGACCTCTCACTCGTACCAAGAGGAGGAACAGTTACATCCTTACTCTGGTGGACACTTGTTCTATGTAGGGAGAGGCGGTAGCCCTGTCGTCAATCGATTCGAAGCATGTCGCAGAGGCATTACTTACAATATTCACAAGATTAGGATTCCCGCATCAAATCTTAACTGATAACGGCTCACAGTTCAAGGGGAAACTGACGGAAGAAGTTTTTAGGTTATTCCAAGCCAAGCACTTTCATTGTAGCCCGTATCACCCCCAAGGGAACGGCCAGATAGAGAGGTTCAATCGGACTCTCATTTCTATCCTTAGCTGCAGCGAGGATCCCAATGTGTGTATACGGGATCACACATTCTCTAAATATATTTGTGCACACCGTCATTTGCGCACTTTTCTTTGTGGGGTGTCACTATTTTCGGGAGAGTACATTTAAGGGAAACAATAAAATTAATATCTAACTTTCAACCAAAGTTACATCCCTTAGCGTTACTGACAGAAAAAGCTGGGATTTTATATATATTGATAATAGCCCCTTCAGTCATAACTGACAATGGGAATGCGCCCCTGAGGTGACATCTCTCAGCTGCTTATTTTCCTGGTGTTCCTTTCGACGTTTTCTCCTCTCTTCTGCTTGCTGTGTGAGCTTCTTTTTGCCCAATCTGAGATGGCGCCGCAGATAGCATCGCCACTCTAAGCGGTCACCAGCTTCATCCTCCCAGGTTGCTGAATTTATGTCCAGTGCATTCATGCCTCTCTTGCCCACATCTTTGAATCTCAGCTGCGGTCGCCCAACTGTTCTTTTGCCATTTGCCAGTTGTCCGTTGCTATAATAAGTTTATTCTGAAAAAAAAATGTTGTTATATTAACTCACTGTCCTTTTAATGAAATCTTCCTCTCTTCCACTGAAGCATAAAAAATATTCAATGCTAAACAACACTCGCTTACTCTTCAACAATTGCATTAACAAAAACTATGTTGAAAAATTAGCCTTCTAATCTCCCTTTAAAAATATATATATATATAGAGAGAGAGACACTGGGTCCATCGGTTATATTAGGGCGCATACTACAATGTTAAAGACCTGGTGGTCAGGAATAAGTATATTTTCTACTCTCCAACAATGATTTCAACTAAACTGCAGGTCAAGGGCAAGCATTGTCATATTAGTTAAGAGGTTTGAACCCTTGCCTCTGGCGTGATAGTCTACCCAACAGAGTTTACATTTCTGTTTTAGTTATTACAACGTTTTTATGACATTTACGTGTCAATGTAATATGTTTTCAATTTTAATTTGAAATGGCTTTATTGCTTCCCCCTCCCTCTCTCTCTCTTTCTCTCTATCCCTCTCTCTTCTCTGTGTACGTGAATGAATGTGTGCTCACTTACTGAATGTGATGATGAAATTGATTATTTGCGATTTAAGTTATTAATATTTTACTATTAATTTGTAAAAATATTGAGAATTGTAATGTAGGGCACAGATGAAAAAAGGCAATTATGGCTATTTCTTTACCATGATGAAATAAAGATTTCGTTCGTTCGTTCGATCGTGCCAGTGAGTGTACCATGGGGTACATGAGTCTGCTTTTATGTTAGAGCAGCGAGGAACAGAACTGGTCACCCCCACGTCATAAAGCTGGACCTAGTATAGTGAAATCTCTAACATTTCACTCCCTTGTGGCAGTATATGCTAATTTACTACTTTACCTTTTCTTTGTTACAATAAGGTAAGTAACGTTACATTACAACAAAATTACAGGCTACAGAAGCAGAGAGAGATACAATTCTGCAGTATGAAGTCTGATTTAGAGGGGGGACATAATACAGATCTTAATAATGGGAAAAGCAAATAAAATAAACCACTTGCAAACGTTTACAAGGCAACATTCGAACTAAGTGCATTATTCAGTATTCGAACAACGTCTTTAACGCGATATTCAAGCTAATTTCGAAACGAAGAAAACAGTTGAGATAGTGAAGAAAGTGAACACGAACACAGACATGACGATGATCATAGGACACAAGTGAACAGCCAAAGAAAATTAATACCATCACTTGGATACACATTACTGTACCTTAAACAGAAGATGATAGACAAGCGTCGCATTGATTCTGTGTTTGTTTTGAGAAAAACGCGTTCAAAGTTTTTGAGTTATGTTGGGGTTCCCTTCGTGGTGTGAATCAACTTTGATGGATTGATTGTTATCGGGGTTTTTGCACCACGTCGCATCCCCCAACTGCATTCATAAATTAATATGAGATGCGCAACAGGATGACGTATGAATGTTACTAGGTATGACGATGACTTTGAAGTATAGTCAGTCTGCGTTACGCCTTTGAGCGTTCAGAAAGTGTTCCATCTATTGGTGTGGCAAAGGCACTCTTGAATGTGTGGCATGGTCAGTGATATGTGTGAGTCTGTGATACGCCTTGGAGCGTTCAGGAAGTGTATCTTATCAAGTGTGGCATAGCCACTTATATTTGTGTGATGTAACCACTATTTTTTAATTACGTCTGTGTTTTCGATAGAGACAAAGTGTTCTGAGGTAGAATTAATTCGATATATGACATATTATAAATTTGTGGATTTTGTGCTCTGCGCACATATAAGAGTGCATTATTAAAAGAGTGGACAGCCTTTGTACCAATGAATTCCCGGGTATATGCTTCGTGGGTATCGTCACGATGAAGTAGCAGACAAATATACATGTTTATGTTAGCACCAGGCTGTGGCCTATGTTGCCTTATATTAAAGTTGCAAGAATGAACGTCGTAATGGAACTATAATGTAATATAAACCTGGAGTGTCTTGTTCAACAAATTGTTTTGTTCAATATATTATCAAGTCGTCAACCACCGGCTTACGAGGATAATTATTCAAAGTACTTGTGTTCATATGTTGAACTTATGTACTGTACATTTCGAATAGACCCCTAGCGTATTTGATCCAATTTACTGATAACATTTGAATACTCATTCACGTTTAATACTACTGAGGAACTCCCTAACATCTATTGGCCAAGCAAATGTAAGGACCCTTCTCATACCCCAAGCTTTCAACAGGTTAGTAGTTGAAAAGAAAGATATAACACATTAAAATGACATTTTTCATGATGATTCAAAGTGCTAACCGCAAGATATTTTGCAAAATGAAAGATTAAACTACTTTATGTCGATTTATGACCTCGGGTCAATTTTGACCACTAGTAGAGATTGAATAAAGCAGTACTAAGGTAACACATGATATATAGTAGAGTTGTGTTAATAGACATTTTTTTAAATGTAAAGAACATTATTTACCCGACAAAAACTAGAAAGATAAAAATAAATAAAAATACTGAAAAACACGATCTCCGTTTCAATTCAAGATTAACTGTTCAGATTTTCAAGAAATGCTACACTCAGAAAAGCGACCAAGACGACAAAACAAAAACAAAAAGAGTATATTTACTCTCTCCTGGATGTACAAGTGAACAAAGTAATACAATATCACCTGTTAGTAGTAATCGTTGACCTTGAACGCAAGAAGCTGGCAAAGTGAGTGAGGCAATGAGCATTAACAACCTCATTACTGAAAAAGTTCAAGCTCATTATATATGTGGTGATGCACGCACAATCTTCTCCCACCCACCCACCCCCTTTTTTACAGCCTCATCTCTCTTTTATGAGTTTACTGATAATGCTTTTAAAATAGGAAGGAATGCTAACGACATGAACAGCAAAATGTGTGAGACCGAAAATATAAATGAGATTATAAACAGGGAGGTTGAAAAGTCACCTCTTGTTTTTAAATTATTTCTTCACTTCTGTCAAATTAATTTATATGAAACAAACGTCACAATAAAGCCAATTAAATGTCATTTTATTACATAAATGAGAGGCTAAGAGCCAGGGATTCAGACCTCCAGGACGACCCAGAGTCCACTGGGAGGACAACATTATAGCACGTTTCACTAGCTTTGCCAATCTTCAAAATGCTATATCTCAGCGAATATATAATGCATATAAGTGAAATTTTGTGTGTGAATTTGAAATGGTATAGACCCTATGAATTAAATTTTTTCATTAAAATGCGGCCATTGGTTTCAATTTTCGTTTCTTTGCGATATAATATAAAATCCTACTTGCCAACACACATCACACGCACACATATTGAAATGTCTACAGTAAATTATACGACCTCATTTGCACATTTTTGGTTTATCAAGCAATTGGCATGATTTTTGAGCGAAATTGCGTGAAATCGCACTTCTTGAACATAAAACAGTTTATATCCGGTGCAACGCACACATTGTCAATCAGAGGTGTGTCTACAAAAATTATTGTGTGGTTAAGAAGGAAAAATGAGTCTGCGAGTACATTTTATGACATTACAGCAAATCACAAATAGGATTTTTAAGTATTTCTGCAATGAAGCTACTCGAGGAAAACTATATCATTCTATTTCAAACCCACAAAAGAGGACTATTCACGCCTTGGGGATAAGCAAACGATCATTGCACCGCTGGATAGCGACATCTGAAATGTCTAATTCCAGTGTTTTACACACGAAAATTAGGCCAAGAGTGGTGGATAATTTTGACAGAGAATTGATCCGCAGAGAAATTTGCAATATGTTTCACAATAATGAGGCAGTGACTTTAAGGAAATTGAAAATTTGGTTAAGAAAGAATAATGACATTGATATTTCCAAATCTACGCTATGGAGGACTATTAGGAGTTTGGGATTCACTTTTAGAAAATATGTTGGTGGTAGAAACCTTATTTGTGAGAAGCCTCATATAGTTGCAATGAGAAGCAAATATTTACGCGAGGTCAGAGAAATGAGAAGAGATTGTTATGATTTTGTGTATTTAGATGAAACTTGGATCAATGCGCACCACAGTAATGAACGAGAATGGCAATCATCTGATGGAACAACTAAGAGACTAGTACCAAGCAGCAAAGGACAGCGCCTAATAATTGCACATCCAGGAAGCAGCCATCATGGGCTTCTAAATAATACTGAACTCATATTTGTTTCAAAATCCACAGATAATAGGGATTACCATGCAGAGATGAATGGCAAGATATTTCAAGATTGGATTGTGAATCAACTCCGCCTATGCCGGTCCCAAGCCCGGATGAAAAAGGAGGAGGGCGGCCTGCATGGAGGCCGTAAGGAGGCAGCCCCTCCACCATGCAAAGGCACAACAGGCCAATCACCTGTTTGCTTTAAATCATGATTACGCGAACTACAAGAGAGAAAACCGGACTGATTCTAAAGGCGACGAACTGGAACGGACTACGGACTACGACTTATGGAACTTGGAACACAAGAAGTATAAATGGGAAGGAAGAGGAGCTGGTGGAAGAGATGAGGAAGCAAAACTAGAAATCCTGGCTATAACGGAAACGAAGAAAAAAGGACAAGGAGTCATGGATCTCGATGGCAACACGTTGCTCTACAGTGGTGTACCCATATCTGAAAGAGCTAAAGGGGGCGTGGGTTGCATTGTGGCCCAAAATCCAAAAGATAGTATCAAGGGATGGAACTTTGTCTCGGAGCGCATTATGGTTGTAAAACTAAAAGAAGGAGAAACCATAGTCAACCTGGTCATAGTGTATGGGCCAAATGAGGATGAGAGAGCAGAGGTCAAGGAGGAATTCTTCGAGCTGCTTCAAAGGACAGTGGATGACTGCCTAGATGAAGTTATTATGCTCGGAGATTTTAATGCCAGAGTTGGAAATGACCATGCTAGATGGGGTGGAGTTATCGGAAGATATGGAGAAGATACTCTCAATGACAATGGAAAGCGACTCCTTAGATTCTGCAGTGAGCAGAATCTGATCATTACAAACACAAAGTTCCCCCATAAGCGCATACATGCATACACTAGATGTGAACCAACCAAGAATGAGAAGTCAGTGATCGACTATGCCATTGTTCGGAGAAGCTCATTCAGATATGTCCGAGATGCAAGAGTCTGGAGGGGGCCAGAGATTGGAAGTGATCACTACCTGCTAACAATCAAACGAACAACTGAAAGAGTTGCTCAGCCTAGGAACTGCCCAACATCACGCAAGAAACCAAGTAAACGAGCAGGAGAAATGAGCATTAGGACCTACAAGCTGAGAGAGCCAGAAATTAAGACCAGATATCAGGGGCTTATTGCTACAGCAGTGAGCAACACAGAAGAACGACCTGATGACTTGGAAACCCTCTGGAATAAATTCAAGGATATCATAAAGACAGCTGCTGCAGAAGCATGCGGTGAAGTCCGACTTCGGAACCAAAGAAAGTGGACACCTTGGTGGACAGAGGAAGTCAAAGAGAGAAGAAAATGGCATGGAAACAATACTTAGGAGCTAAAAACACAACAGGACAAATGGAAAAAATATAGAGAATATGTGACACTCAGAACAGAAGCAAAGAACAAAGTGCTAGCAGCAAAACAGAAGTCCTGGGAAGAATTTGGAGAAAAGCTAGAAAAAGATGCACAAGAAAACCAGAAATTGTTCTATAAGACCCTAAAGAACATGAGGAAAGAAAAACAATGCCCTCTCAAATTTATAAAGGACAAGCAAGGCAAATTGCTTACTGCCCCGAAGGAAGTAATGGAAAGATGGAAAGAATATTTCTCAGAACTCCTGGATGGTGAGCATGATGCTTCAGAAATGATTAACCCGCACAGAAGAGAAAATAGCGAAGATCAGAAAGAAACTCTAATTGGGCCAAAGCAGCAGGGTGAATTTTACATGGTGCACAGGCGACCTATTACTCCTCTTAAAGGTCCTACAGGACACACGAAAACAAAAATTAACCTCTAGCACAGAAAAGATGATGGTGAAGATGACATAAAGATGGAAGAACTGAGGGCAGCACTAGAGAAAATCAAGATGGGCAAAGCAGCAGGGCATGATGGTATAAAACCAGAAATGGTTAAGTACATGGGAGCATCAGGCGACCTATTACTCTTAAAGGTCCTACAGGCAGCATGGTGCAACAAAACCATACCAAAGGATTGGGAGATTGCCATCATAACACCAATTTTCAAAAAGGGTGACAATCGACAATGTGGAAACCGTAGAGGCATATCCCTTCTCAGTGTCCCTGGTAAAATCTACTCTAGAATCCTAGAGCAGAGACTCCGACGCCTAGCTGAGCCACAATTGGATGAGGTCCAGTGCGGATTCCGAGCAAACCGAAGTACTCAAGACCAAATCTTCACACTCAGACAGCTGAGTGAAAAGGCCCTTGAGTATAAGAGTGAGATCCATCTTTGTTTCATAGATCTGGAAAAGGCGTTTGACAGGGTCCCCTGGAGCCAACTTTGGGACTGTTTGGCAAGGAAGAATATTCCAGCACCTCTGATTCATGCTATACAGAGCTTCTACAAGTCTTGCAGGAATTTTGTGAGGACAGCAAACCATAAGTCAGAAGAGTTCAGGACCACCACTGGTGTAAGACAAGGTGATATCCTGTCACCTTACCTCTTCATACTCCTTATGGACGATGTCATCAAGGCATGTAAGGAGAGAACAAGAAAGTATTCAGTGGGGTACTGGAAGATGAGACAGGTCTATATTTCGGAGCTGGCATTTGCTGATGATGTTGCCCTGATTGCTAAGTCAGAGGCACATCTCCAATCCAACCTGCAAGTCTGGAAGGAAGAGCTGGAGAAGAGAGGGATGGTCATAAGCAGCTCTAAAACAAAATCCATGGTGATATCACGAGAAGAAAGAAAACATCAGATTAAGTTGGGAGAACAGGTCCTGGAGCAGGTCGACCACTTTAAATATCTCGGAGCTATTATAGACCGAAAAGGAGGCATCAAAGAAGAGTTGGCCACTCGAAAAGCAGCGGCTTGGAGACTTTTTCAGGCCATAAATCGTGGATTCCTCAGCAAGAAAGAGGTTGGTAAGAAAACGAAGATGGCTGTATACCGCTCCACCTATGTCCCAGTCTTGACATATGGATGCGAGTCGTGGGCAATGACTACAACCCACAAAAGCCTGATCCAAACCTCAGAAATGAGGTATCTGAGGAAAGTGGTTGAAGTAACAAGAAGAGACATGGTCCGCAACCAGACGATCCGTCAAGGCCTAAAATCCCATCCGCTGGCTTCTAAATAGATCCCAATGGTTTTGAAGGAAACAAAGAGCCAGGGATCCAGACCTCCAGGACGACCCAGAGTTCGCTGGGAGGACAACATTAGACAATCTTTGAAGGACCGAGGACTAGAATGGAACCAGGCCAGGAAGAAGACAGCTGATAGAATGGTCTGGCGCTCTCTCTTCCAAACCTCTACACCTCACGGTAGAAGGGGAACGACTAAGTAAGTAAGGATTGTGAATCATGTACTTCCTTCCTTGGATAGACCGTGGTGATTGATAATGGACAATGCCTCATATCACAACGTTGTGGCACCAGAAGATAAAGTTTCTAATTCACCAAGTATTAAAGATGTAATAAAGATTTGGCTGACCATAAACAACATTCCATTCAACGAAATGTCCATGAACCTGAATTACTTGGAATTGTAAAAAAAGACACAGCATACAAAGATATTTCACATAGACAAGGCAATCCATGAACATGGTCACAGATGTTTAAGATTACCTCCTTACCATTCTCACTTAAACCCAATATAATTAGTATGGGCTAAAATTAAGGAACAGGTAGCAACAGAAAATAGAACGTTCAAATTAAAAGATGTTGAAATACTTATAAAAGCCGCCATCTCCAATATAGCCAGGGATTATTGGAAGAAAAGTGAGAACCATGTGTTACAAGAGGAAGAGGAATATTGGAAGAATGATGGTTTGTCCTTCATTCAGCCGAGATTGATTTTCAATTTCTCAGAGACATCTGATTATGATTCGGATGAAGTTTAATTTCTTTAAAGATGACCTTACCGTTATTTACAAGCACATCGGAGGAGCAACGTTCCATTATGATATTTACGAACCGCAAAGAGATGATACCCATTGAAATAATTAGATCAAGGAAAGTCCAGTATGGTAGCGCATTAAATGTCAATGACAAACAATGTCACGAGTATCTCGCATGCAGATCATTTAAGAAATCATCTTCAATACGTATTCAATTGCAAACGTGATGGCCACATTATTGTAATAGTAGACACGCCTATGCCTAATCAATTCACAGAATCTGTGCATGAAGTGGTAAAATTTGTTTTCTCGATACACAATAATTAGTATGCCGACAAAGATCAAAGGATTTCATCCGTTTATGGGAACTGGACAAGATGCACAGATATAAAGTATATATTTTTTAGGTCTAACCCAATATAACATCGTATGCAAAAAATGGCATTAATACGTTAGACGGTTAATCAGATAATTACATTTGAAGTTGGGCAAAGCTAGTGAAACGTGCTATAGACAATCTCCGAAGGACCGACCGAGGACTAGAATGGAACCAGGCCGATAGGATAATATTGCGCTGTCTCTTCCAAATCTCTACCCCTCACGGTAGAAGAGGAACGACTAAGTAAGTAAGTAAGTTTATTACACAAAATGATTTAGTATATATAAACTTACAGCTCTACGTGAGATTTGCCCTGTTCAACACATAATTTCACAGAAGGTAACGATTTTCGCTGTCTCTTGTGACGTCAATTTATTGCCCATTTTAGATTTTACTTTGTTTTATTTCGTTTCTGGGAATAAAACATACAAAATAAGAATTATTTTTAAATGGTAGTTATTGCTCAATGTTTTAATATTTGTTTCGTGTATATCCAAAGAATATAAGTGAAGATATAAACATTTAAAACAAAAAAATGACTTTTCGATCATCCTGTATAACTCCGTCAGTACGTACTTCGTAACACCAGACGGCGGAACAAGCAAAGACATCAACAACAGAATGAATAAAGCGAGAACAGTCGATGCTAGTCTAAACAACACCTGGGAGTCCTGAGTAGTATACAATGCGCAAAACGGGTATCATTGTGGTGGCGCGCTGTGGTGGCGCGTGACTTTTTATATAAGGAAAATGTGGTGGTGCGCGGTGGTGGCGCGTGACTTTTTATATAAGGAAAATGTTGTGGCGCTTTGTGGTGGCGCGTGACTTTTATATAGAATTATATTTAGATAACAAGAAGAGGTTATATTTAGACGATAATAGGAAGACGATAACAAGAAGACGCTATATTTAGACTTGAGACAACAGGAAGACGATATTTATAGACATATATTTAGAACATATATATTTTACAACAGTTGTACGAATAGTTAGACGATATATTTAGATGCTATATTTAGATAATAGGAAGATATATTTAGACATACAAAAAGTAGACATACAGGATAACAGTTAGACGCTATATTTAGACAACAAGAAGACGATATATTTAGACAACAAGAAGACTTTTAGATAACAGGAAGAGGATATATTTAGATGATATATTTACATAACAAGAAGACGATATATTTAGATGCTATATTTAGATAATAGGAAGATATATTTAGACATATATTTATATACATATTTTACAACAGTTATACAAACAGTTATATATAGGTAACAAAAATGAATTTTAGTTAATATAGTTTTATTTTTCAAATACTGTTTTGTAGTAACAAAACATATAGGAGCATATATGGTAATATATAGGAGTACATATATAGTATTTTTTAACATTACATAAGTATACATTGCCAAATAACACATAGTAATATGTACTTTGTTATATACATATTTATATTGGAAGATGAGAGGTGTTACAGTTGTAACATTATCACAGTAAGAAATAAAATATCACCGGGGTACAGTTCCAGGCCAGACCTTGAGGGGTGTCGTCACGTCGTAAGAAATAGAGAGTTTATGTATTGTGTGTTGGAGTGGAAGACAGTTTAGATGTTGAGGGGTGATGTGGTGACGTTGTCGGGTTGTACCTGTCTTTTGATGTAAAAGTAAGACAGGGCGTTGCGGTGTTGTTCGTATGTGTAGATGGAGGATTTGTGTGCACTGAACCCGATATTTTTCCCGCCTTGTGCTTGTTGTGTGTTGAGGACTTCTAAGAATGTGTGTTTGTCTACTTTGTTGTGGTGTTTGTTGAGTCTTTTGGTGGTTGTTTTGTCATATTCCCCAAAACAGTGATACGTCTTGCTGCACAGCGAAATCATCCCACTGCCATCGTATTCTAATTTAAAAAGGCCCGGTGTCCGTTTGTCGAATAATATTTGTTCGCGGCACTTTTGACAAAGGGCGCGCGTTTTACCCTCGCTATCTACAAAGTCGGGTCTATGGTCGGGGCATACCTCGGCGGGGAACCACTGGTGGTAGGTACTGTAAAATTCGCGTCTCATAGCGGGCTTAACAACGTCCGCTAGGTTATTCGCGCTAAGGGCCAAGTAAATACTATCGGTGTCTGTCTCGCACAACTGAAAGTCTGACCTATCTACAAATTTATCTAAGCAGTCATAGTAAAACTCTAACATTCTCAATTTGGCGTATTGGTACACGAAAAAAACCTATCTGCACGGGCAGGTCCCATCTAATTGTCTGTTTAAGTCTTTCTACTTCAAAAATCTCGTCCGTCACTAACGTCATTTTCCTAAATTGGGGTGAGTTTATTAGGTCAGATGTATCCTCTTCCATCGTGTACGAGACATCTACATGCTTTGCCTTATTGGTCAATGTTTTACCATAAGCCGCTCAACCCAACAGTTTCATGGTTTCGCTGGTTATGGCGTAGGCAGGATCAATATCACCTTGTCGACGCGCGTTCGAAACAGTGTCCCCAAACTGTTTAAAACACGTTACAGGTGTATACTCAATCACCTGGTAGATACAGGTGACTTCTAATCCTTTGGTCAGGTACCATCGAAGCAAAGGTGTCGCCAACAGAATCTTCTTGCCCACATAACTCCCGATCAACGTCCGTCTGGGGGTAGTCAGAAGCTTGTGTTTCTCGGCGTATTCCCGCATGAAAGACCCAATATCTTCCCTCGTGACGTCAACGTTTTTGAAAATGGGCGTCATTTCAGAGAAATGTTCTTTTAGGGAGTCGGGGACATGAATGTTACACTCGACTAGGCCAAACAAGGTCTCGTCTAACACCGAGGCGAGAATCTGTTTTTCTGTTAATGGATACCGACATTTGGTGTACGAGGGTTTCACGGTCGGGAAGGTGGCGCTCAGAAAACGACGGATTGATGGATCGGTTTTCTTCAACTCTTGCCACTCGCATTCCCACATTTCGACCAATTTGACGTCGCACTCGTACACCAAATAAGAACCAATTTCCAGCGTCTTTGCGTACAATTCACTCAAAGGTTTTTTGTTGACTGGGTTAACGTCACGACCGGCGGTTAGTGGGCAGTCAGTGTGGCCGTGGAAAAGACACCCGTGGAACTGGTAGGCAGTACGAGAGTATTTGTCCCAACCGTCTACCCTAATGCCCATGTAACCCAACGACATTTCACGACCGTTAAACTGGGTTTTCAAAACCACTTTATTTTGGTGTGAGACCCAACTCAACCAGTCGCGGCACTGCACGGTATATTTGTGAAGTTTGTGGTGCTTGAAACCATCCTTCCTGTGTCGTCTAACGAGAAAGTCAGTGGGCATTTTCTGCATTAGCGCCCACAAATAAAGGGCGTTGGCATCAAAACCTTTAATGCATTGGGCCATTTTGCCACCTCTAATGTGGGTTTTGCCTTGTTCGTGGAGCCTATGAAATATAATGGAAGGTCCCCCGACTATGTTTTGGCGCAACGTGTTGTGCAAATCTGCCTCCCGCTCGCAGCATAACGAAAAAGAGACGTTGGATGGGAGGGTTTTGAAGAGGTATTTTAACGTGACACCGGGCACGGAAATCGCGTCTTTGAACATATCTACGCCTAGGTACGCGTAAAAACTAACTTGTTGTTCTAACGCCAGCAGGAAGGGGACCACGTCTTTGTTATTATACCAGGTGAGTAATTCACCCAACGTGGTCATGTGGTTATCGGCCCACACCTTCTGACATTCGGCGTACTCGTCGACGGAAATGTTAGTGTTTTTAAGGGCGGAAAAAAATGCCGAGTGGGGTGGTAGCGCCGTTTCGTCTAATTTTGCTAAATCTGTTATGTATTCGTAACAAAAATACCCTTTAGTTTCTTTAACGTTATACGCCGCGAGATACTTGCTATAGCTAAAACCGGGGGCTAAGTAATTGATTATATCTAAAAACTTTAACTCGCGAGTGGCAATACACATAAAATTATTATTGCGCTTGACTAAAAATTTGAACTCTTCACACATGAAATATTTGATGAGGTACGGTTTGATCACATTCACGTCATACTTGCCAGAATTAAACCCTAACACTTGTAGTTCCTGTAAGTAATTATCGAGTCTGTCAAGGAGCCCTTCTGACTTTCCTAGCTTCTCTAAAGCCTCGAGTTGTGTGTATACGTCATCAAAATACGCACGCAAAATCTCGTAAGCTCCCTCGGAAATTTTGATCAGATAATCAGCCATCCTATTGACCAAGTCTTGTGGATCACCCGTTGTGATAAAACACACGGGGGCCTCAAAACCGGGGACGTTAGAAGCCACCGAGCAAGACAGGGGGATGTGTTTGGCTGTGTATGTAGTGGCGTTACCACTGGGCACTACAGTGTTATCAAAATAACACTCATAGTCAAAAGTTGCCCGGTAGGGAAAGACGAATTTTGTATCTACATCTATTCCCAGCTCATTGAGCGCTTCCCAAATGGTCTCTGGCGGATTATACACACCACCGTTAAAAATTTCCCTTTTCTTAGAGCCGCCACAGGACTTTTCATGGCGCTCCATATCCCTAAAAATCTTCCACAATTTACCGCACTCGGGACACGAAAAAGAATGACTCGCCCTATCTATATCTGCAATATACATAAAGTGATTTTTAAACATTAAAAGACGCAACGTATCTGGAAAACTATCACTACCTCTAAGTTTGGGGGTCAGGTTTTCCGCGTCGTCAAACTCGAAAACGTCAATATTTATATTAAAACATTTTTCTAAGGCTGGAATATCGATTAAATTAACCCCGGGGAAGTCGATGAGGGACGTTAGTCCTTGCTGTGTTTGCCACTGTTCGACGAGCCAACGCGTGTGTTTTCTAACATTCTTAACGGGACCACCCCTAAAAACGGCTAAACATCTAAAAAAGCAAAAGTTATCACTGTATGGTTTTGAATGTGAATCGTGTTGTAGTGTATTGATGTGGTGATTGTCCGTGATAAAGGAGGGAATGTCTTGCAAGCAGCAGCCAATGGGAAAGTCTTGAATGTGATATAGATAGAAAGACGTGGCTGGTATTGCTTCGACAAAATATTTTGTGTTTGGTCTGTTTAATTGTGCTTGTGTGACAATATCGCTGTCGTGTAATTGTGAGAGAAAAGATTTGAAATCTGTAATGTTGTTGACTAGGTGGGGTTGATCTAAGACGACTGCATTGTTATGCGAAGAGTGAAAAAATCTTAATTCTCGAGTTTCTCTGTGTCGTAAGATGATGTGGAAACTGTAGTTTATCTTGAATCTTTTTGTTTGTTGTGTGAAGATTGGTGTGAGTAAGGAAAGCCATTCAACGGATTAGTCTGGTCTGTGAAAGAAAGTGAAAGTGGACAGGAATTTATGTTTGTTTGCGTGTGTTTTGATCGCCTGCCAGTTGTCAATATAGACTTGTTTTATGTCAGCTGGTAGGTCATCTAACGAGTCTTCTTCAGAGGCCAGACGGGGTTTTTTAATATGGGTTTGGTGGGTACTGGGCATTGTTCTTTTCTTGGTCTGGCCTGAATTTGTAGAGGACGATGGGATGGGACTTGTTGAAGTGGGTCCTGAAGGTAGTGTGGAAGTTGTTGCAGTGGTAGATCCCGCCGTAGATGATGATGAGTCTGTTGTGGCACCGGGTGTTAGTGTCTGTTGGTGCGCTACTGGCATTCTCGAGGTTGATGATGATGATGAGTCTGTTGTGGCACCGGGTGTTAGTGTCTGTTGGTGCGCTACTGGCATTCTCGAGGTTGATGATGATGATGAGTCTGTTGTGGCACCGGCTGTTAGTGTCTGTTGGTTCGCTGTTGGCATTCTCGAGGTTGATGATGATGAGTCTAACGTGGCACCTGGTGTGGGGAATGAGTGTGGGGTTGAGACAGATGTATGATGCTGTAGTGTATGAACCCGCAACCTATCACCACGAGAAAAGGTTTTCCCACAGATCTCGCAGGAAAACAGAGGGGTTGAGTGCACTGTTTTTATGTGCCGTGATAATGCATCACGTCTGGTGAAGGTCTTGTTGCACCGGGTACATATTATGCTGTGCCCCACTGATGTGTTTGGTACCACTGTGTCTGTATGATGTGTTTGTGCAGTGGCCCCCACTGGGGTGTCTGATCTTGGTGCCCCTGGCCCATGCTCGAGAGCTATATGGTGTTGTAATGCCTCAGGACTGGTAAAGTTTTGAGGACAGATACGACAGGCGTGTCTCGGTTCAGCGTGTACTGAGGCGGTATGCCGAGTAAGGTCACGACTCCTCGTAAAAGAGATATTGCAGATCGAACAACCATATCTTTGAGTTGAAAACATCTGTTGAATAGGAACAAGAAAACGTTACTCACACATAAAATTAAATACATATATGTAACAATCAGTTAAATAAGACAAGCTGAGAAAGAAAGAAAGAAAAAGAGAGAGAGAGAGAGAGAGAGAGAGAGAGAAAGAAAGAGAGAGAGAGAGAAAGACAGAGAGAGAGAGAGAGAAATAGACAGACAGGTGTACACACGCCTACTCTTCATTATAGACAGGCTTATTCAATGAAAGAGTTCGTATGTTTTAATGTGATAAAAGTGTTTATTAATTTTCGCGTTATCAGTTTCTGTCTTTTTATTACGTTAACACACAAAAAATAAACCTCGCAAAAATAAAATGAACAAAGCATTTGTCTAACGATAGGTGAGAAACACGGATAAGATTTAAACTAAGGAAAATTATTTAGACTATAGTACATAATAAATCGGTTAAGTCTTAACTTATCGAAAATCAACCACTCTTTAAAAATGACGTGTAAGAATTTAACATAACACACAGATAAAAATAACAATTTAGTCTCAGAGTTAACACCTTAACAAACAAATATTTTTAAATAGCGGCTAGACTAATTATATTTTGAAACAGATTTTACCATCACTCCCTAGCGAAAAGACGAACACACAACCATATCTTTTAAATAGAAAACAGATATTTAATACAACACACGAATAATAAAAACAACCAAACTAAAAAACTTATATAGTCTCTAAATAGAAATAATTATTTTAACTTCCTAACACAAAATACGAATAAAACAGAATAACTTACTTTTAGTTGTCTTGTTTTCGGAATTTCTTGGTCTCAACGTCTGATTTTTCAAAACGAGTGATCCGACCTGAACGCTGGTTAGTTACAGAATGATACATATCTAACACATTTCTTCCTTATATCAAAAGGTTTTGAGACAAACGCACGTGTGAATACAGAAAAATTCGGTTGTGTATTCATCCGCGCGACAGGTTTTCGTGGTGATTTGGTTCGAACGTGAGTAGTACGTTTTTTTAAAATTGACCATTGTTCACTCGTTGTTTAATTACGGGACATCTGTGTTTGTCTCTCCTGTTCGGGAAATACAATTAAACAAACCCACTTTTATAAAGATTCAATGACAAATGTGTTTCTGCGAAAAAAGAAATTGGTTTTCTTCGACGTTGAAACCTGTTATCCTCGTTACGCCAATGTTTAATTACTGTGCAGGTGTGTTTGGATAATTACGATCCTGATCGGAAAATGAGATCGAATGACAGCTGTACGCGAGTGTAATGGTGAGACAAAGCACGTCTGGTATTGTCAATAAATAACGGGATTGATAGGCAATGTCATTACGGGGATGTTAAAGCACGAGCAGCTGTGTTTGCTTAAGCGGTCCCTTGTCGACAATATGACTTATTTTACATTAGCTCTGTTCACCATACGTGTCCAAATATTCAGAACTCATGTCCAATGCTCGATTTTCGAGAATGTAATTACAAGAACTGCAATGACCCACAGCAGATGTTAATAATTTGTTCGAAGACAAGTTTTATCAAACTTTTGAACAAAATAGAATTGTTAGTTATAACTGTCTGTTAGTGTTGTATGTAAAAAATTATTGTCTGTGTATAACTTAACACTTTTTTTTTATTAGATCACGTTTTTAAATACAAAATTTAATTAACAAAATTTAATATTGTTATAGTCTGTTGACAAAGAATAGGAATGATAGTTACGTCTGTGTTACTAAGTAACGGGTGGTTTGAAACTTTGTTTTACACCAAAGGTTCTCACATTG
The DNA here is from genome assembly GCA_024509875.1 of Oreohelix idahoensis. Lineage (NCBI taxonomy): Eukaryota > Metazoa > Mollusca > Gastropoda > Stylommatophora > Oreohelicidae > Oreohelix > Oreohelix idahoensis. The sequence goes on from JAMPIV010010564.1 coordinate 196,860, forward strand.
TTTTACGCCAAAGGTTCTCACATTGTTTTACACCAAAGGTTCTCACGTTCTTGGTGGAAACAGTGATTCCCACATTGTTTTACACCAAAGGTTCTCACGTTGTTCCTGGAAACAGGGGTTATCACAATGTTAGCACGATTCTTACGTTGTTGAATGTTTTTTGCACGATTGTTGTTTTAGATATAAAATAACTGGTTGTAAGTGTAATCTATCATTGTTAACTATGGACCCGCGTTGGGTTCATCCGTTCACGTGTTTGGTTTCAGGCCCTACTTCTAGTGGAAAGACTGTTTTTGTACATCGTTTTTTGACACATATCAAAGATATGGTAACAGCCGTACCCGATGAAATTATATGGTGTTATGGGGAATATCAACCCCTATACAATTCCATGACTGGAGTTCAGTTTATTGAAGGACTGCCCGATATTGAGCAGTGGACAGGTGAAAAGAAACGTTTGGTAATTATCGATGATCTCATGAACGAAACAGATGAGCGAGGAACTAAATTATTCACAAAATCAAGTCATCACCGCAATTTAAGCGTATTTTATCTTGTGCAAAATTTATTTGGCAAGAACAAAGACCACAGAACCATTAGTTTGAATTCTCATTACATAGTGCTTTTCAAAAATCCACGCGATGGGTCGCAGATTGTTAATCTAGCCAAACAGATGTACCCAGGTCAAACTGCCTATGTCCAAGAGAGTTTTAAAGACGCGACGTCGACCCCACATGGCTATTTGGTAATCGACCTTCGTCAAGACACAGCAGACAATTTGAGACTTCGCACCCACATATTCCCAGAGGAACAACAAATTGTTTACGTACCCAAGTAACGAGATGGGAGAAAAGGTAAAAAGACATGCTGATATGTTAAAGTTTCTAGGTACGGCCAAACCACCAGTCATCAAGGCTGTTATGAAAACAGCGTCACCCGATCTGGTAGGAACACTCTGTGAATGTTGTCACAACGTATTAATAGGTAACGTTACACTGACACCCCTCAGAAGAGACGTATGCGTCGTTACAAAAACACCCTGCGAGCGCTAACCAAGAAAAAATTGTCGCTCAAAAGACGAAAACATTTATTTTACAAACTGGAGGATTTTTAACTGCGTTGTTAACTCCAATACTAACTGTACTTAGAGGGCTCTTTTAGATGGCTAAGAAAATGATTTTGATGGATCCTCGTTTGTTAGAGACTCAAAAACCTTATAGACCACCCGACGCTCTAAGAGATAACTTGGGAGAATTGGATACTCAAATGCAACAAGTCTTGGCAAGAGAAGATATGTCAGTGGCTGACAAAGCACGACTATATCAACAAACACTACAGCGTTATTTGAATCGACTAGAACAGTACAGTCACGTACCTCTAGGTCTCGTGGATATTAAACAACCACCACCATTACAAACCAGTGAACAACCCACTGTACTTAAAGATGAGGTCGTTGACAAAACTCCTCAGTCCCCACCCGTCACACCCACTAATCGAAAAAAGGTGGTGACCAGTAAATTGCGAGAATCATCGTCGTATTCGCTCAGAAGAAGGAAAAAGACACCAAAGTGGGAAGCATGGCCAAAGAAGTGAATAAGATTTTAAAACAACATTACTACGATCCAAAACGACCCGGGTCCTATGGCGGAATCGGCGCCTTACAACGTAGCACCAAACTTAGTCGTAAAAAAATTGAAGAGTGGTTAGGTCATCAGGACACCTACACCCTACACAAACCGGTGCGCAGAAAATTTAAACGACGTACCACCATTGCGGGTGGTATCGACCAACAGTTCCAGGCTGATTTAATTGACTTGCGAGGTTTAAAGAAATTCAACGATGGGTATTCCTATCTAGTAACGTGTATCGATGTGTTTAGTAAATTCGCTTGGGCTGTTCCGTTGAAAAACAAGACTGGGACAGCGTTAGTAGCAGCGGTAAAAACAATTTTTAACAGTCGCAAACCGATAAATTTTCAAACAGACAAAGGCAGTGAGTTCGTCAACAAAACATTCTTAAAGTTTCTTAAAGATGAGGGGGTCCATTTCTTCACTACGGAGAATGAGGATACCAAAGCAGCTATTGTCGAGAGGTTTAATCGAACCCTCAAAGAAAAAACGTGGCGTTACTTTACCAAAACCAACACTCTTCGCTACGTCGACGTGATACAGCAACTGGTCCACAACTACAATTATTCGTATCATCGGAGTATTAAGATGGCGCCGGTGGAAGTTACTCCGAGCAATCAAGAAGAGGTGTGGCATACGTTGTATTCGACCCCTGACGTCGTCGGTAGAAAAGTCTATTTTAAAGCTGGTGATCGCGTGCGGATCGCCCAAGCCAGACAAACTTTTAAAAAGGGTTATACGCCGGCTTGGACAGAAGAGTTGTTTACGATCAGTCGACTAAACCAAACAAGACCGTTCACATACGTCCTTAAAGATGATTCGGGTGAGGAGCTGAAAGGTTCTTTTTACCAAGAAGAGCTGCAGCGGGTCGGCGACAAGATAGTTTATCGAATCGAGTCCATTTTAGAGGAACGCCGAGGTGTCTGGGGTGTAAAAGAGTATTTAGTCAAATGGTTCGGATATAACTCGTCATTCAACAGCTGGATTTCCGCCAAACAACTAGCGACATATCGAGACTGATGGATATTGAAGAAGAAGTGAGCACCCCAGTTTTGCGGCCACCCCCTCCCAAGACCGCGAGAACCTCGTTCTGGCCTTTTTTTTGGGAAACTAGTCCCGCGACTAGAGATCGTTTTCATCTGTCAGATGATCGTTATATATGTCGTCATCGGTGTCTCGTTATTCAATCTGAGTCGGAGCAACGCAGAGGGACCAGACGGCAAGTTTTGGATCGCTTTAATGAGCAGTTGTCTGGGTTACATGTTACCTAACCCTAAGATAGGATGAGTTTTTACGTGACTTTACCCAGCAATGCCTCGATGAAAATATACCCAAACAATAACGCCGGTCACTTTTTCGTCAAATTGCCACAGACTATAGACTTGACTTCGCGTTACGAGGTCGGTTTGGTTGAGATTCAATTTCCCAAAAGTTATTTTAACGTGCTAGAGGATGATGTATGGATACATTACTTTCCCAACAAAGAAGATGAGTCTATACTACTCACATTACCTGCTGGTCTATACACGTCACCCGACACGCTGATCGACGAGTTGAATCGTTTGCTTTTAGCCACGGATGTGGATGAAAAAGCCCGAGTTAGATTCCATTTTAACAATAATAAGGCCACCTTGAATCTGTATGATCCGGAGGTTGAAGTTAGAATTAGCGAGACGTTGAAACACATGTTAGGTTTTCCTGCCTCGCTCGCCACAGACATCGACCCAATACTACGAGGCGAGACTGAAGTACAAATGGATAGCGACATGAAAAATGTATACGTGTACTGCGATCTCGTAGCGGCGAGACCGGTTGGAGATGCCTCTGTCCCTTTGTTACGGATTGTTCCTATTTTGGATAGGACTACTGCTTCTGTTTTCAGGATTTACGACAAACCACACTACGTACCCCTGAGCCGTTTTTCGTTTGACGCGGTGGAAATCCTTTTAACTAACGATCAGGGTAAGACTATCCCATTCACTAGCGGAGCTTCGGTGTTGACACTACACTTCCGAACTCACAGACGGTTTGATTTTGACTAGAAAAAAAAATGGTGAGACACGTACCCATCCGACGAAACCCCAAAATGTATGAGGAGTTTTACTGCAACCAAGCTGGCCACGGGATGCCAGTGTTTATCGGAGGCAGAAGTCAAAGAGGACATGGTTTGGGTAGTTTTTTCGGCGGGCTCGGTCGCATGGTTCTCCCGTGGTTAAAAACTGGAGGCAAAGCTTTACTCAGAGAAGGGCTTGGGACCGGTCTACAGGTCGCGAGCGAGCGATGCGTTAGCCGGCAGAAATGTTGGTGAGGCATTTCGTGAACGAGCCAAGGAGTCGGGTCAACGTTTATTACAGGGAGCGGTTGAACACCTCACCACTAACCAATCAGGTAGCGGGCTTAGAAGAAAAAGAAAAACGAGAGCTGCCCCACCTGGCGAGCCGAAACGAATAAAACGCAGTAACCGAGCTCGGCCTTCTCATTCTCACCAGAAGAAGCGAAGGTACTCTGATATATTTGAATGATGGCGCTTATTCACCCCAACTCGTGCGAGTGTCTTCACAGTGGTCTAGATTTGTTTAGCGTACCACCAACGCAGACAGCCGTAGAAGAGGGACAATTTGTGGAGATACATCCATTGGCCGCCTTAGCCCCCGGAGCCCCGGTGGAATTTGTAATATCGGGAAACGGTGAAGAATATCTAGATTTGTTCAATACTTTTCTGCACGTGCGCGCCAAAATTACGTTAGCTAATGGCGGCGCATTACCCGCTGACGCAGAGGTGGCCCCGATCAACTATTACCTGCACAGTTTATTCTCACAAGTCGACGTTTCACTGAACGACACGCTGATTACACCCAGCGAGAACACCTACCCTTATAGAGCTTACCTGGAAGCCACGTTGAATTACGGGGAGGAACCCAAACGAGGGCATCTGACATCGGCTCTGTTTTACAAAGACACGCCAAATTTTATTACGGACACAATTGGTGATAATAACAACGGGTTAAGACTGCGTCGACATATAGCGGCTGGTTCTCAGGACATTGATATGATGGGTCGTTTACATTCAGATATCTTCGCTCAAGATCGTTACCTGTTAAATGGTGTGACCGTTAAAGTAAAACTCACCCCGTCTAAAGATGCCTTCAACGTGCTGGGACACGACCCCACCGCTGGTTATAAATCTATTATAACTTATGCGGCCTTGGTTGTCCGGAAAGCCAAATTAAACCCCGCCGTCTCTCTAGCCCACGAGAAAGCCTTGGTGCGAGGTAATGCCAAGTACCCCTTGAAACGAGTTGTGCTAAAAACTTTCTCTATCCCTAGAGGTATGCTATCGCACATGCAGGATAATCTATTTCTCAGTCAAACACCCACACGGATCGTGATTGGTCTAGTCACTTCGACCGCTTTTAACGGGTCGTACACGTCTAATCCGTTCAATTTCGCTACCTTTGGTCTGATATATTTGAATGTCAGCGCGGACGGCAGAACAGTCAGCGGCAAGCCTTTGTCCATGGATTATGAGCACAATCAGTACGTGAGAGCCTTCTTTGGGACGAATCTAGCTATGGGACTGGTTGGTAAAGACGCCGGCAACGATCTCGAGTATAGACATTTTAAGAACGGTTACGCCTTATACGCCTTTGACCTCACCCCCAGTCTACTGGACGGTGACCAGTTTGAGATGGCCAAGTCGGGCCCTGTCTCAGTAGAACTTAAATTCTCCGAGGTCACACCCGAGCCATTACAGGTTCTCGTCTACGCCGAGCAAGACTCGATCTTGGAGATCTCGAAATCGCGCCAAGTTTTGACAGACTACACCACGTAGACGATGAACACAGACGAGATACGAACCAGCCTCCTGTCAGATATATTTGTTAAACGAACTGGGCTCGTTAAAGTTTTAGTTCGTGACCAATTACCTCTACGTATCGATCCGACCAAGACGGCTGCTTTCGTCATCAACACTGACCCTAGCTATCGCCCGGGTGACCACTAAGTCGCTCTATATTATAATGGACTTGGCACTTTTGAATATTTTGATTCTTTCGGCCTACCACCTACACACCCGGACCTGATTAATTTTATAGCCAGAAACTCTACTCGACCTGTTAACTACAACGCCAGACATTTACAAGATGTAGTCACCAACGTTTGTGGGCTCTACGCCATTTATTTCATCTTGATCAAAACACGAGGTGGTACTATGCAGCGCGTCCTACTACCCTTTTCGGCTAGACAACACGCCAACGATCGATTAATTTTTCGATTAGTCAGACCCTGGCTAGCGAACCACCAGATGGCTTTCACAGACAAAGGAAGAGATCAATAGACAGGTGTGTGTATTTTTTGCTATCGGGTTTCTCCCCACGCCAATACGTCCATGTGTCATTGTTCCCACGCAACCACATCGACGAATCACAACCTGGCTAACACACGAGTCTGTTCACACGATCGATGTTCGACGAATCAAATCCTAGCTAGGGCACGCCTCAAAAAACCAGATTGAACTGGTATTCCTGCATTTAAACACTTGGAAGACCAAGACACTCATACTTTATTCAAGCGTTGGTGTGATAACGACAATCTACTTACACCTCGTTCAAGATGACTGCTCCCACCAACTGGGTCTACATCAAGAGCTGTGATGAAATGCTTAAACCCTTGGCTAGTGGTCTGAAGGCCGCGTCTGTATGTGTTTACCGAGGTCAACCTTTACTTCCCGTGCGAAAATATTTTGGTGAATCCTACCTCAAATTTCCTACCAAAACCGGCATTACGTTAACTCGATCCGAGTTTGAACATTTGTTAACGTTACAGAGTGAAATCCTAGCCGAATTTGACCGATTACAGCCACCACGCACGGATACCTATCCAACTACTTGTACCACTAACACGTTTGACGACTACATCAACTCCAGCTGTTACCAAACGATTTCCACCGACCCGAGTTTGTTTCCTACCACAGACAATCACCTGGCTGATGTCACCAATCTACCATCGCAAAAGAAGCCTACCACCGCCACTAATCTGTTTGACGAATACATGAACTCTAGCTCTCCAGTATCCTCAGAACAGAGTTTGTTTCCTACGACCACCACCACAGACAATCACCTGGCCGATGTCACCAATCCACCACCGAAGAAGAAGAAACCTACCACCTCCACTAACCTGTTTGACGAATACATGAACTCTAGTTGTCCAATATCACCAGACCCGAGTTGGTTTCCTACGACCACCACCACAGACACCCACCTGACCAATGTCCCTAATCTACCACCAAAGAAGAAGAAACCTACCAAGCGGCTGAGACTTGTCCTTTAGTATTTGACAAAATAAAAAAAAAATTAACTAAAATTCTTTTTTTGTTACCTATATCGTCTGTTGTCTATCGTCTAACTGTTCGTTTAACTGTTGTAAAATAACTGTTGTAACATAACTGTTGTAAAATATGTCTAACTGTTCGTATAACTGTTCGTATAACTATTCTAAAATATATCGTCTTCTTGTATCTAAATATATTGTCTTCTTGTTATCTCAAAGTCTCAAAGTCTAACTATTATCCTCTTCCTATTATCTAAATATAACCTCTTCTTGTTATCTCAAGTCCGCCATCTTGCGCCTCCAGCGCGCCTGCACATTTTCCTTATATAAAAAGTCATCCCGCCATCTTGCGCCTGCACCGTGCCTGCAGAATTTTTCCTATATAAAAAGTCACGCGCCACCACAGCGCGCCACCACAATGATACCCGTTTGGTACATTGTATACTACTGTACTGTCAGTACAGCACACACACCAAATTATGATTATATCAGAGCTGCAGAGGCGCCCCTAAAATATTTGGCACCCGGGGCGGATCCCACCTCTGGCACCCTCGAGGCATATAGAAAAACACTTGCAAGCATATTTTTTTATCAGTAAGTACTATCATAATAGTGTCCACTGGCACCACTTTCCTGGCTGTCACCCGGGGCGGACCGCCCCCTCGCACCCCCTTAGTACGCCCCTGGGGAGCTGTGTACTTTCTGTGCTTCTCTATGGTGCGATATCTGGAGAGTATCAGAGAAGGAAATGTCGAAATTGTCCTCTTTCCACACAATCTGCCTAAGGAAAATTCTCCAAATCTTTTGGCCGAATGTCATCATCAACCAAGAACTACTTACTCAGAGTAACCAAGAGGACATTCACACCATTATAGCTGGCAGACGCTCGAGTTGGGTTGGCCACGTCCTGAGAAGAGACCCCGGTACCATCACAAGAACAGCTATGCTATGGACCCTTGAAGGAAAGCAAAAGAGAGGTCACTAAAAAATACCTGGCGGAGAACTGTGGAGGCCGAGATGCAAAGAATGAACCAGAGCTGGGGCACTGCACGTAGGATGGTGGCCGACCGAACAAAGTGGAAGCAGTTTGTTTGTGCCCTACAAGACGCCACCAGGCGTGATGGCCACTCACTGCTTTGACAGTCGGCGGCTAAGAATCAAAGAAGAAGAAGAAGACATACTTCATGACAGCAAGGCAAAACCACAAGAAAAACAAAAAGTCACATCAGAAGTGACAGTTTATTCTCTGGTGTGTTCAGTATCTTCTGAAAACATAATGACAATCAAGGCCAATCAGCGTTAATTCGGCTGGCCAAAGTGCTTCGTGCTGGCTGCGGAATAAATTGAGTGAACAGCAGTATTTTAAGACATAAATTTAGACTTTTTTACAACACATTTAAAAAAAAATTTTACGTTCATAACAGAATAATGAAGATAGTGCAAAAAAATATGGTAGGCAGTAATATTGGTAGGGGCTCTTCATTGCATCAGACTATTGGACGACTCTTATTTCTCTCTCTCTCTCTCTCTCTCTCTCTCTCTCTCTCTCTCTCTCTCTCTCTCTCTCTCTCTCTCTCTCTCTCTCTCTCTCTCTCTCTCTCTCTCTCTCTCTCTCTCTCTCTCTCTCTCTCTCTCTCTCTCTCTCTCTCTCTCTCATCTCTGATCTCTTTTGTAGTCCACAACGAGCGTATGCCCACCAACACAGTTACCTTTTTGCAAGAATCATGTGACACAGAACGTTTCGTATTCTTGCGGTGGTTCCTTCTATAGCAAACCTCATATTCCTTACTTCATACAACAAGCCTTAGATAGCAGTGGTTGCTTCTGTAGCAAATCTTACATTGGTTGCCTCTTACGACCTAATATAACCGAAAGACCATGTGGAGACACGTTAAATTAATCGTTTTAAGCAGAAAGACGTCGCTGACCTCTTAACTACAGAGTAAGCCTGGTTGAATATAATTATGTCTAGTCGACCAGAGAAGAAATAATTATAATTTACTGGAAGCTGGAGTCAGTCTGTCTGTAAAAACTATGATAAATGCAGTGGCGGCTCGTTGCGAGGGGATAGTGTGTGTGGCGAGATGGGTGTTGGATAAAAAATTAGAAAGTAGTTCCTAGAAATGGGGAAGAGAGCCGGTGAACCAGAGGTAAGAAGGGCACAAGACAAGTCGAGTCGTTAACTGCACAGTTATTTATGATAGCTGTAGAAGAGAACTGATAAGTCAGTCTCGCTAGACCTGTCCTATGCTCCAGTGGTGTTATATACAGTAATTATGCGAGTGCAGCTCGTATTTATTCTACCATCAGCCATTTATTTGACCACACATGTTTTACTCATCTTGCTTGATACGTTGAAGTAGCTGACTTCCCTCGGTCATTAAAACATCTGGACATTGAAGACGCTATGCTTATTGTCGTAATTTTTTATGAGATAGGTCTGAGAAATTTATGGTCCCGTCCGAGCAGAGGTGATAGTGATAACTCTGTGAGAATAAGGGGTAAGAAATAGATTGCTGTTTCTCACGAGGGTGATAGGGTAAGAGGAAGGACAGTCTCTGAATCGAGTAGTTGCTCTAATCCAGCCTATCTTACGACATTAATTTAACTGCAGACGCACTTACTCTCCTTGCTAAACAATTTTTTACAAGTTACCCTACACTCATGTACGCACACCAATTTGGTGACACAAATGCACAAACGTGAATACAAACTACGTATAACATATAATGGGACAATGGGGTTGACCAACACGGTAAGTAAAGGTTTCTTATGTTTATTATCACTAAACAAAAAGCACAACATCAATCATGTTACATTTATAAAGCATAGTTACAGACAAAGTGGGAGAAAAAAAAATAGTATCTCAATAGGCCCTCCACTCTTGTAAAGAAAAACAACCCAAAGAAAATTACTATCAGAGGTAATTAACCCAAAGAGAGATCAATTTTAACGATGGGATATGCAATAATCAGTAAGGAGTATCGAAACAGGTTCTTAATTTTTAATCTATCCCGTGACTAAGCAGATTAGGGAGGGAAAGAAAGAAACACAGAAAAAAGAAATTAAGTATACTGATGTTAGCAAGAAAAAAAGAAAATTAAGGTTATCTAATTTCGTTCATTCAATGCACGTTTACAGTGGCCACTTTCATCTGCACTTAACAATCGTTGAAGCAGGCATTCCATGGAATAAAAAAAAACTCTAGTAAGTATTAAAACAATCAGTTTTTTGCTTTGTCTATTTCCGCCCCAGACTGACGGGGTTTGCTATCGGCTATTTTTCCGTAGTCGCTAAAATCGAGGCGTTATTTTTTTGTTCCAGGATATTTCTCTGTTCACTGCAGTTAGTGTTTGGGGTAAGGGTTCTATGGGGTGGCACTGTTTTCAGAATTGAATATACTTACTTACTTAGTCGTTCCCCTTCTACCGTGAGGTATAGAGGTTTGAATATATATATATATATATATATATATATATATATATATATATATATATATATATATATATATATATATATATATATATATATATATATATATATATATATATATATATATATATAAAGATAGATTGGTCCGGTGGGGTCTCGCCGCTGGTAGCTAAGACACTCTGTGGCGTGATGAAAAAAAGAACTTTAGGAAAATGATACTCCTCGGCTGTTCAATGAAGTGTTGGCAGAGTATGACCAGTGTTTTTTCTTTAGGGTTGTAATCCAGTAGGAAAACGTTTACTGTCATGTGTAAAAAATAGTGATATAAATTCTGCCACAGCACATCAGTAATATTTATGGAATGGCTTCTGGCAATTGTTCTTCTCCAGTTGTACTTTAAAATGGCTTATTGTTAAAGTTCTTGGTTTTACTACTCTCATGGATGGAGAGATGGACCACATAGGGGTCACAACACGAAGATTTAACCACAATAATCGCTGGATGGTGTAAGAACCAAAGTCAGTAAGACCATAAGAAACGCTAGGACGCAAGGTATGATCAGCCTATATGTATAAAATAGATAAACATGTAATCATAATATAAATCATATCCTGACACGCGTTAATTTTTAGGTAAGACTATTTTAACCACTCCGGTATTTAATTATATATATTTAAAAATCCCCCGCGAGTGTCTAGTTTATCTTAACGGTTTAAAACACGAGATATGAACGCTAGTCGTTTAGAAAATTACACACGTATGAATAGAATTAAATTGCTTTACATCAATTATCAATCGCCTAGCGGCTTATAAATTATTTGAAGCATCTCTCACTGGGGACATAGCGGGTAATTAATTTTACCTTTACCGCTTGAGAATTTTGCTACATGTTTATTTAATACGTTTCAATTAACACAAAAATCCCAGTGAATTATAATGAAACTTAAACAATTAAAATTACTTTGATGCTAATAACTATATATTTACCGCAACACAAGAAACTGAAATAAATCTCCACGTATTTCTATAGGAAATCCAGATAAATAAGACTCCAAAAATGCGCGCTAGACTGTAGCAAAGTTTGATTTGCTGGGGAGGTTATGATGGCATCCTAAAAGAATGAAATCCGTGTATGTATTAACCGTGTGAGGTCAAGCACATGTAGGCCCCTGACTCTATAAATGATGATGATGAATTATGTGCAGGGAACCTAACGCTACCTCCCTAGATCTCACACGGTCACTATTTTGGCTCTAGTGTCTGGTGTATGATGTACCTAGTGTCTAGGGGAGAAATGAAATGATGGTACACAACACAAAAACACTTTAATTTTCTATGAGGAAGTGAATAAAACCAATGGTTAAGTTTTTCTTTAAAATGAATATTTTTTCTGTACAATTTAATCTGCCTGTCCAGCCATATCTTTTGGACAGGTCTTTGAAAATGAGGACAAGATAGTTTACAGAAAAGATCAACTAAAAATGTGTGGACAATTTGCCCAATAACTATAAAGTCAATATATATCTTTCCTATTGGAATGTTCACAGCTTACACTTTATTCATCTAAGAGGGAGAGTCACTGTGTATGAGGGGCTGTAGTTTCATCACACCCCATAAACTTCCTGAGTATGATTTTGAAATACCAGAGTTTATTCAAACGAAAGTGTCAGATATATCCAGATGCTTAACACATCACCTGGGATTCCTTGTAGAATGATAATACAGTATGAAGTTGCAGAAAATCTCGATCTCTCAAAATGCCCAAGCTCCTCCCGTTATCTTTTGAAAGCATAAACGAATGGTCGGAGACTTGATGGCTTTATTCTCTCTCAGCAGGTTTCCTGTTACCGGCTGGCAACAGGAAATAAAACCTCTGCAACAAAAGGACACCCTAGCCTTTTATATCTGATCACTTATTATATTTATTATTTTCCTACGGTGATATGGAGTCAGCCTCGCGTGCATTACAGGTGCACTCGCCCCTAATTTTACATGACTCCCACCTTGCTGTGACCACGCCTCAGGTCCCTATGGCAGATACGCCACTGTACGTTTACATAGTTTTCCTCAATAAAATAATATGGAGTAACCACATTTCCTTCGGTATGATTTTCTCTTCTTTTCTTTTTTAAATATAAATGCTTCAGGCATGGTGAACAGTGTTCATGGAACACGGAGGCTTACTAATATTCTAATGCAATAATATGAAAACACAATCATGACAACATACATCAGTTAGATACAGTTCAATGTGAGGACTCAACAATGTCTGCTCCCGGTACGTCCTTCACTTTTCCCAATAGCAGTATCTAACTTTGGCAGTGGAATTAAACATATGAATTCATAAAGCATTCTTACCACAAACTTCAAGAAATATAACAAATGACGCTGACTTGCAAAGAAGTGGCCTCAGTTTCTTCTGCACTGTCCAGAATGTGAATACTTCTTTATTTAATTTTAAAATTAACACAGCTGATCTCAGCGTATTTGAATGAAAAGTTTTGTTCAACTAGCACTGAATAGTGAAAGCCTTTTGCTAATATTTATTTGCACTGGCCAATCGAAAGCTTGCGACCACCAGAATTCAAATGCAGTTTTTGAAAAACAAAAATAATTCCAAACAAAATCTGCGTCTGGTAGTCGATTGGCCAGCCTGCCTTAGTTATGCCAATACAAAAAGATGTTAGTTTTGGGTAAAAATTTTCCTACCGCTCCCCTTTCCCCCTATACTCTTTTTACCCAAGCGAATTTGAATTTACCTCAATGCCTCTTTTCTAAGCTGCCGTCCCCACTAACGTTATGAAAAAACAAGCAGGAACAACAGTCTGTCTGGTCGCGAGTCCGTAGACATTTAATATTTTCTCAATAACTTGGCTAAAACGTAGACTACCATATTATTTAAAACATATTCTTGCTCAGTGGACTCTAAGCTATACTACCATATAATTTTTATGGTCAGTTTCATTATGGTTTAGATTTTCAATTTTGTCACCGGCCAATCGGCAAGTAAAAATTCTACACAAGACGGCCATCTCCCGCCCCCCCCCCCCCCCCCCCACCCCCCCCCCCCCCTTTCCCCCACACCCCCCCCCCCCGCCCCCCCCCCCCACCCCCCCCCCCCCCCCCCCCCCCCCCCCCCCCCACCTCCCCCCCCCCCCCCCCTCCCCCCCCCCCCCCCCCCCCCCCCCCCCCCCCCCCCCCGCCCCCGCCCCCCCCCCACCCCCCCCCCCCCCCCCGTCCCCCCCCCCCCCACCCGCCCCCCCCGCCCCCCCCCCCCCCTCCCCACCTCCCCCCCCCCCCCCCCCCCCCCCCCTTCATCTCTCGCTAGCAAGTATTTTCAAATAACTACTTGTTTTAGTGACGTCAGAAATACTACCGCGAGGAGGAAATAAAATTGTCTGCGTGTTTGCCTCTGTTGGCTTTGTCACAGCGTGTATATATGCAAGGCACAACGTGTCAAGCGAAGCGGGGTTTTGCGTGGCGGGGTAAGAATTTGCGTTAATTATAAGTCTTGCCGCAGTCTCTATCAGATCGGGCAAAATGTTAAAAATGTACGTCACAAGGAAAGCGAGGAGGTTTAAACGGCGGGGTCGGTTCTAAGCCTGTCCACGGCACAAAATTCAGCGCTATGCTGGCGTGTGAGAGTATCACCGTCAGACACAATAGGGCGGGTTTATTTATTATCATTTTATGTCTAAAATCTTACTAAAATGAGCGATTAATCTCGCAGATTTTACTACATAGACCATTCAAGAAATCCTGATAACAAACTGACAACTGAGTTTGATGAGCATGACTAGATATATATGAAATGGCGGATTTTCCCCTCCCCTATGAGGAAATTCACACCTCTCGTAGATTCTTCGTTCAATTCTTGAATCAAAGTCAAAAATCACACCAAAGCCTACCGTAGATTCGTTTCCCTAATAAGCGAGCTTTTAGGTTCATTTCCCTAGGTGAGTAAATTTGCGTCTCGTGGAGCACGATCAAAGGGCTTGCAGTCGGCGAGTGATTAACGCCCCTTGATACTGCAATTAACGAACCGTTCTCTCTTTAGAAACTACAAAACCCGTGGCCTCGCCCTCCCCGTGTTTCAGGGATCAAGCGCTGACGTAATGGCGCAATCTGAAAGCAGGTAAACGTCCTTTTTTAAAAGAGAAGATAGTTAATTATGAATAGTTGGATTATTTCTGCTTGAAACAAAGACAGGAGGCGTGGCTAAACTAAGAATCGGACAGTTGGCAATAGAGAGACCTGGCTTCCACGCGTTTAATTGTGCATGCTTAATTAGCCAGCGAGGGAAATCCACGTTCGATCTTTGCTTGAACCCAAATAGTGAGGGGCCCCGATGAGAATAAAGTGATCGATCAGGGTTGCCTCAATTTTCATGTCACACTTATGCCAGGAACAGCGTTTGTCCACTGTTGAATACTCTACAATTTCCTAAACTGTGTCATGATTTTCACTACTAGTTGAATCTGCAAACTGTTACCAAGTTATGTTATCTATAGTTTATAACAAAGATGCTCCTCCTGTTATGCTGACTGGCCACTGTTGATCAGACTCCTCATTCGACAACACAGTCTTGCGGCTGTGGTTAAGTCAGTGTAGCGAAATAGGAAATTTTGATGAGAGATAGTAGTATCAAGTAGTACTTGATATAAAGAACAGTATTCCAGATTCAGAAAAGAGAACTGGGGAAGAGATAGCACAGGATGAAGCCGGGCTGTTAAGCTCACCGTCCAGATGTTATAAAGTAGTGAACAGGTAGGTGACTGCGTTGCCCTTTCGCTAGACCTTTCCTATGCTTCTATGAAAAATATAAATGGCGCTTACGAATCCCACAAATTACAATTATATTAATACAAGAAACATTAAAAATAATTAAATAACTTCAGATGTAAAGAAATAAATAAATGTAATACCTACTTGATTATTGTTCACAAAAATGAAATGTGTGTACAAAAATTGCAGTTATATACATTTATAAATCAGTTACAGTTTTGAAGCTATGTCTAGCACAATAAAACTATTTACACAAAAATGTTTCTATATTCCTTCTGTCTATTCACATAATTAGACATTTCGTTTGTTTGTTTGTTGTTGGATCTATTGTTTTAGCACTTGGCTGAGGGGTTGCTTCTGATCCTTGAAGCAGCAATGCTAAAGTCAACTAGCAGTCATAGTCCGACACACAGTTGAAATCTGGCTATCGGTCTAACCTACACAATGTGGTGGTCCACGTTGATAATGTGTTGACTCCTGGTCCTTGAGACTCAATGCTTAAGCCAGTTACCGATGGATCCACTTCCAGATTGAACCTGTAACACGACAAGCTCAGTGTATGGTATTTGTTAGACAAATACCACATGTCCTGCTGTCTTGTCTCTGTCTTCAATTGCTATGAATGTTTGCATGTAGCTATATGTCTGTGTCATCTATTTGTTTGCATACAATATCATAGGTCGTCAAGAAAAGTATGTCGTACATGATTATTCATCAGTCATATAGACAAAATAGGAGAGCCCTATAATGTAGAAAGACGAACTCATTGTACTCAGCCTGACAAGCCAGCTCTGAAAAGGGCTGATAGCTTCATGGCGAGTCATTACCAGTCCTGAGAAGGACTCTCGCTTCACCAAGGCTGGATTAGGATTGTGGTTATATCAAGGTGACCAATCTTCCCGCCGTCACTAGCAGGAATAGCGACAAAGAGTCATGCACAAAATACACATCAACCCACATATGTACATAATAATCTAGTGCAAATTACATTAGTTTGCAAACTATAAATGTAATCTACATAATCGCAGGTTCACACTATGTCGCTGAAAAAAACAGCTGTCTCACAATAGCAGTTTCTTTTCGTTCTTGTATGTCGAGACTTTGATGCAGTTCAGCTCTCATACAGACTGTCAGCTCGCAAAAAGATGTGTGTGGTTTTGAATTTTATGGGCCTTTTTTAATAGAGAAATCACGCGAACTTCCGAGAGACAAGTACGTCTTAGCCCTTTTTGCCTCTCAATCCGTGATGTCAAAAATGGCAGCTTATGCATTATATGTAGCAATATTTCTTCATATTTTCATACTGACTACACCTAGTACTTCCAATCGAATATCCTTTCATTGCTTTGATTTTGCCTAAGTCAGATTCGACTAACGATATCGCCCATGTGGAATATTTGTGACCAACAGGTTTTTCCGTACTGAAGAGCCAAGCTAAATTCTGTCCTTGTAGCTAGACATCCAGGCGTAAAGAACTCCGCAAAGTATCTTTTACCGACTTCATGACAGTCAGTCAAAAGGGGGTACATCGTACAATACAATATATTTAAAAGTTTTAACATCAGTTAAAGACATTATCCAAGCCCAGTCATGATTACTCCTCTTTGGCTTAGCTTTATGCCAAAGTTATCAAAGTTGTTTTCCTTACAAAACATCGACAAAATGTGCGCACATAAAGATAGATAAGAAAAAGAAAAGGCAAACTCTTTGAGCACAGCACCCAATAGCAAAGCTCTAGAAAGGACTGTAATCTTTTATTGAAAGTTTTGGTCAGTCCTAACACGGACATCTAGCTAAGCCAATGCTGTCCAGGATTGAGGTTATATAGTGGTGTAAGCCATCTTCATTCAGGCACAAGGCAAGATATAGACATGACGATTGATGTTAAGCTTAGCATTAATTTTAAATATTCATCAATTTTAAATGTGCATTAATTCAATAAGACAGAATCGTGGTACTTCGAAGTCTGCGACTGTTAGAAGCTTTGATCAACAAATTGCTCACAATAGCGATCAGTTGTGGCATTTTCTCAGTTATCTTGTTGTGTTACGGGTTAAGACTTGAGTCAGCCCTTTGAATATTTTCTCAGCTCTGTCAGATCTTGAAGTGGTTCTGGGAAGTAGGAAACTGTGTCTATGACGGATTTATATACCCAATCTAGATCTAACTTAACCCTTGCTTTCTCGGAGGTCCACGCCTGAGTTCAATTTTCTTCTTGTAAACTTTCGTGGGATTTCAATGCTGTTGTGCGAATTTACTAACAGAATCATAATTTCCTCGTCAAATAGCAAATATAATGATTTCCTACTGCCGTCATTACATGTATTGGTAGTTGCTGTTCAAGCCCCAAAAGAATTATTCTGATTAGGTCATTAATTTATAGCAGAATTTCGGTTGCGCTATTCATAATTTATCATAAAGACCTAGTTTACGTGGCAATTCTAGAGTGTCTTTGCCCGTGTTATGACAGTATAAGTCCATTACCATGTGACTGCAAAATTATTTAAATTTATTCCCACCAGTCAAAAGGCATTAGAGCCGCCAATGAGGCGGAAATGCTTGAAGAAAACACGCATTTGTAAAAACTAATGAGAAAATTCATTTCAAACGTACAAGATGTAGGTGGGCTTAATCTTTACTAGGCTTCCCCTGCAGCCAATTAGAATTAGGGCGATGAGACTTTGAATATTTCCAGAATATGCAGGGGTTGTTTGGTAAATGGTAAGTGCATTGAAATGTTTGGCAAACGGTAAATGCATTAGAATTTTACTAAAGCCCAGTGGAATCCCTAACTGTTCACTTTAACACTGAAATAACATAATCGAAGAGGGAGTTTTTCAAAACAAACTTGAGGATAGTTTAAAGAATGACTGGTAGCTCAGACATTTTAGTTTTGAACAGTCTTAGAAGTCAGACAGGAACTCAGATTTCAACAGAGATAAGTTCTTGGTAAAAGTGTACGCGGTGTTACAGTTAGATTTGGAGATTTAGGGCTAGGCAGTTAACTTTAGAAATGCACTGACGTAGACTAAACTTAAAGTACAGCTGCCTTTGTAACTAACGGAAATAATTACCTGAGAGTTGCCGCACACAGAAAAATGGGACTTGCGAGTGTAGCGTAAGGTTTTATATGTAGAATGTCAGTAGATACTGGAAAAACAGAAATAGGATTCTGCCTAGAATGAGTGAAGTCCCAGTGTCGGAGAAGAACATTGGTATCACTGGATAGTCACGGCTGTGAAAGAATCTGCTTTCGAAAATATTCAGATTAAAGTCAGACCTTAACTTGCCCGTTAGCTAAGTGACCACCTATGATAATCAATCAATTCAAAAAATAAACTTCAACTGTAACACTATAAAAGTAATAAGTCAGTTGAGTACAATTTGATTTGATTTTAATATGTACATCTATCTTGGCTTCTGATATGTGAAGGAATGAAAATGATACTCAATGAATAACATTTTTACAAAATATGAAGAATAGTAATTTTATAATTGACTTTAGTAATTAACTAAAAGTCTTTCCTTGAAAACTTCACTCTTGTTGAAATCAAAAGTTTTTGACTGTCTTTTGATCTATGTTCTTGGCTAATGCTATCAGACTAATACTTTCATCATAAACTGTCCTGGATTTTTCATTTGGTTGCATGAATCGAACATTCACTGGTACTCATGTACATTTACTGATGTAGTTTGTCTGTTTTACTATGACTGGCACAGTTAGTTCAATTAAAGCCTCCCTCAAGACCTCCAAACAATGATGGGGACTGAGGATGACGTCAGGATAACAACACAGTGGCTCCTGTACTACTTCAGGTAGCGCAGATTGATCCTGACTCTTCGGCCTCTGATTTTGCTGATACTTTGGAACCTGTAGACAATAGGGGATATGTGGCTATCTTTGGCTTATATAGCACACACAACCTATCTGTTCATGAGATGAGTGAGTTTCAGGTGTATGCATGTAATGAATGATACATGGTTCAGTCTAATAAGCAAAAGCAAGACAAGACAGGTGTCTAGCTGCAAACATTTTCTAAAATAAAATAATACAAAAGAATCTGTACACACATATATGGTATGATGTGTTAGTATCCCTCTGCGTGACAAGTCAGCTATGAAAAGTGCTGTAACTTGAGGACAGAGTGGATAAGCTCTGATAACGGTTGTTAATCCTGAAAAGGACTATGTTAGCCCTGATAAGGACTGTGTTAGCCCTGATAAGGACTGTGTTAGCCCTGATAAGGACTCAGTCACTGTGGTTATATATCAGGGTCCAACCTTCGACTATTATACCACTAATCACAAATATTATGCATGACCCTTTCATGACATAATTAAATATATTACAAACAAATCCTGAAATAAAAGTTATATTATTTACTGGATATACATAATAAATCTACGTACCCTATGAGGATCATATAAAGATCAGAAATGACTGGCTTTTGGGTGGAGTACTTGACTGCAGACAACAAAGTGTTAGCTTTGCAGGCGTCTCTCACTAGCCTCCTTCATCTGTCTTTACACTGTACAAGTGAGTTTGAAAAATTTGCACTCTCCTAATTTTGGCTTATAGCGGCCGAATCGGAAGCCAAGAGCCTGCAACTCTGGATCACTTTCCAAAATGTCGACTTTTGATAAATTTGTGCTAGACGTGGTTCAAACCTCTGTCTCGTGCATCGTACATTTTCTAGTTCGAGCCTTTGGAGTTATAATCTTTCAATTTCTGTAAGTTTTACTTTCTATCCACGTTTGATTTTCCCAAATCGGTCTTGTTAGTGATTTTATATTAATTTGTAATTTGGGAAAACAGCATCGCTCGATGTTTAGGCACTCTTCCTTTCAAAATTCTCTTCAGCTACTCCCTCCCTCCAATTTTCCTTGTACCTGCACATAAATGAAGTTATCCCCTCTGTCGTACATTTTGAACTTTTGGTAATATGCACACAGTTATAGAAATGAACGTGTGTCTCTCTTCGTTTTAAGCCTCTTTGCTGCACGTATTATCTCTACGTTTTTTGCAACTGGCCACATGCATCCTTGAGAAATGGTATGCCCCAGGAAGTCAAGCTTTTCAAAGCCTATTAAACATATGCTAGGACGGGCGGTAAGGCCTTCTTCCTAGTTGTCCGTTGCAATCAGTATATCGTCCATGAAATTGTGGATATGTGGACTGTGCAATGGTTCTAAAAGCTTTCTAATCATTCTGGTGAAGACTCCTGGTGCGTTGTGCAAACCGAAAGGCATAACGTTGAAAGTATGGTGTCCTTCACTGGTGCTAAAAGCTAGCAGGGGTTTAATTTTCTCCTTGACTGGTATTTGGTAATAACCTTTACTCAGGTCAATCTTGGAGAAAATTCTTGCCTTGTTAAGCTTAGTGAACAGTTCAGAAACGTTTTGCAGGGGCTCCGGTTGGAATTCCGTTACTGTGTTAAGTAATCGGTAGTCAATACACAACCGAACTTCCTTATTAGGTTTCTGCAACGGTACTACACTCGAGCTATAGGGAGATGTAGTTTCGCTAATAATCCCAGCTTGACGTAGTTTGTCTATTTCTCCACGCAGCGTATCAGCTTTAGCATACGTGATCGGGTAAACTCTGGTTCGCACAGGTGTCTCGTTTGTCAGTTTCATATCGAACTCTGCGAGATGCGTTCGACTAGGTATGTCCGTTAAGACTTGCGAGTAGTGTTTCAATAACGCTTTAGTTTCTGTCCGTTGTGCTTCAGAGAGAGTGTCACCGAATTTAACATCTTTGAAAGATTCCGTTTGTTGCAGTGGATAATCCATGCAACTATCGTCATCTTCCTCATCTTCGGTTGCTATGGCGACCGCCAGGAGATTTTCGGGGGAAGGCACCGGTCTTTCCAAATATTTCTTTAACAGATTTATATGGTAGACTTTTTCCTTTCCTTTACTAGAGATCTTGTAGTTAGTTCTCGAGATCTTTTTAAGGACGGTAAACGGACCTTGCCATCCGATACGTAGTTTGTTGTTTCCGGTTGGAAGTAGCAACAAAATTTTCTCCCCTGATTGCAATTCTCTCTCTTTCGCTGCTCTATTGTATCGTTTAGCGTGCTTCATGCGTGCTCGCTTAAGGTTGGTTGTTGTTAGATCCCATCCTAGTTGTAACCTTTCCTTAAGTTCCGATACATATTTACTTGCTGAGACGACTGTCTCATCAGCCTTCTGGTCTGTCAGTGACTGGAGTAAGGCTTCAAGCGGGCCCTTGATACGTCTGCCGAATAAGAGTGTAGCTGGTGGTAAACCTGTAGATGCCTGTGGAACTTCCCTGTAGGCGAATAAGGCTGCAGGAATGAAAAGGTCCCAATCTTTCCGTTTCTCTTGTCTCAGCTTACGTAACATCTTGGTGAGGCTGCCGTTGAAGCGTTCCACGAGCCCATTTCCGGCCGGATGGTACGGGCAGGTATGAATGTGTTTGGCCCTCAAGATCTTAAAGATCTCCTCCATTAACAGGCTACGGAATTGGGATCCGTTATCCGTCAAAACTTGTTGAGGGAATCCCAACCGTGTAAAAATCTGCACTAGGGCTTCTGCGACATGCTTGGAATCCGTGCATGTTGGCGGTATAGCTCCGGCCCACATAGTGCATGTGTCGACTAAGGTCAGGATAAACCTGTTCTTTCTTTTAGTCCTTTCTATGGGTCCTATAATGTCGACTGCAACCCGTTCAAATGGTGTCCCCAATATTGGCATTTCTCCCATGGGAACTGGGGGTGTCCAATGCTTGGGTGCCACACGTTGGTACTTGGCGCAGGCATTCACGTATCTGATAATATCAGTGGTCATTCCTGGCCACCAAAAGTGAGTCGATATTTGCTGAATAGTGGCGTTTTGTCCCATATATCCGCTAAAGGGAAGAGAGTGCCCCATTTCTAAGATCTGGTCTCTGTACTGCGTCGGTACTAGGAGCTGGTTATGTCCCTGTTCAGGGTCGTCCGTTCTACGATACACCACGCCATCCTTAGAAAAGATGTCTCCGTTGTGTCTGGGGTCCTTCGCCATGGGCAGTTTCCTAAAGCAGGGCTCCAAGGTAGGGTCCTTTTGTTGCGCCTCTTTTAGTTCCTTAGGTAACATGTTTGGCGCAGGCTCCCGTTCCTTCTTGGTTTGCCCTCTTGTCGTTACTGCATCCACAATCGGCTCTTTCGGTCTCCCTATAAACATATATTTACAGCCAAGTATGACTGGGTAGATCGGATTATCCATTATAGCCGCTTTGATAACACCTCTGACGAAATCAGAGTGTATCTCCACCAGTGCGATAAGAAGCATTATTGGTGCATCTCCTGTAAAAACTCCACATAATTTGACGGTTTCTTCTTTCTCTTGACCAGGTTTGACCAAATGCCTTGCGACAATACAATCAAAAGACAAACCTGTGTCAAAAAGACAATAAGTTGAAGTCCCGTTCAATAAAACAGTTCCTCGCATTGAAGGTCTCTCACCCTCAGGTTGAGAATCGCTGACATTAATACTTCTTTGCGAGTCTGTCTGCAAGCATCCGATGGTGGTTAGGCCCGGTATGTTTGCCCTGATCAGATGTCCCTTGCGCAGGGGTTTTCCCTTTGTCTTGCCCTTTCTGGCTGCGTTGCCATGCAGGACGGTTGGGCTGATCCTGGTTGTTGGTAGGGTACCTGTTTTTATAGAATTTCGATTTTTCATGAGGAGGATTCTGGGGTACAGTTTCTCTTTGGTTTTGGTAGTGAGAAGAATGGGAAGACTGCTCTAGATTATTTTTTCGAGAAGGCTCATCTGTCAGTTTGCGTTTTGAGCCTGGCAGCTCGGCTAATGCATTTATGTAACGCTCCGACTTACTAAGAATGTCTTCCAGCTTTATCGCTCCTTGTTCAGCCAGAAATCTACGGGTTTCATTTCACATTGTGCTTTTTATTTGCTCGGTTAAAACTAACTCTTCTAACCCTTCATAAGTGCAAGGGAGCTCTGAAAGCTCCAGGCACTTCGTCAAATATCCCTTCAGACGTCAAGAGAACTGATGAAATGTCTCAGTTCCTTCCTTCCTGCTGTTTCGGAACAGTTGCAAAAATTTGCGAGCGTTCATTTCGAAACGCTCAAGTAAAGCCTTCTTTGACATGTCGTAATTGTCTTGGTGGTTGCTTCCGAGTTTGACATACACATCATATGCATTACCTTTCAAAGCCTGAGAAAGCTTCAAACACCATCGCAACTTTCTAAACCATACAGGGTTGCCATTCTCTCAAATTTTTCTAGATACGAGTCAATTTTCTCATTGGGGCTTTGGAAGGATTCTAGGGAAAAGACATAGCTGCTAGTTGAGGAGATTGAGTACTGGATTGATCAGTTATGAGTGACTGAGGTGGAGACTCTCCGTTGCTGGAGGTAGACGCTGCACCACGACTTTGGACCTCTAGGGTCTTAAGCACCAACTCGTGCTGTCGTCGTTGCTCATTTTCTCTTTCCTCATGTTGTCTCTCTTGCTCCCTCTGTCTTTGCTCATGTTGTCTCTCCTTCTCTCGCTCCATGTCTCTGCGAATTTCTATTTCCGCCTCAATTTTCTTCAGCTCCAATTGACGCTCTTCTCTTGCTTCCTCTATCTGCCTAGCTTCTTCTGCCTTTTCCTTCTTTCTAGTTTCTGCTTCCTTCTTCTTCTCCGCGTCATATCTGTCGAGTTCTTCGTTGACAAAAGCTTGCACTTGTTCTTATTGTAATCCTGTTTCCCTTGCTTCCTCTCTTAGCATTGCTCTAAGTTTTGCACGCTCAGACATGGCAAATAACTGACTGCGACTTACCCGAGAAAAAAGAATAAAAAAATATACACTATCCTTATCTGGACTAAGATACAGTAACAGACGTTAGTAAATTTCTAGACTCAGACTTAGATCAAATCCTCGAGACGAGCCAACATTCTGTTGTGCTTGTTCCAGATTTTAGATCAATCCTACGGACGAGTGACCATTCTGTCGTACATTTGTTTAGATAGGTATAGAGATTTATTTGGTCCCGTCTGAGTAGAGCAGAAGGTGGGATATATGAGAAAGAAAGGTGTTAGAACAGATTCCACGAGTGAAATAGATTAAGGTGAAGATCCGTCTCTGGAATGAGTGGTTTCTCTAGTCCAGCCTATCTATACGACTATCTTTAGAAGAAGACAATCTGTCACACTTCCCTATAATGTTAATTATAAGTTATCTACACACACACACACAGTTATGTGACAACAAGACACACAAACGTGAAAAACTATGGTAAATGGATATGAGTCGGACCAACACGCTAAATTAAATTTGTGTTTAGTTTATTATCCCTTAACCTTTACAACATCAAACATCTACAAATCATTATATTCATGTTTACAGACATAGGAAAATAACCACATAAGTGCCGTCCCCTCTGTTGAGAAAAGATCCCACAAGAAGTTAATACCCCAAAAGATCAAAGATAAACACTAGTGTATAGAATAGACGGTGTAGTAAAGAACAAAGTTTCTACTTAAACTATCCGGTAAAAAATAATCAGGTGCGAACTAAAAAAAAAGAAGTGGGTACAATGATTGTAACGAAGGAAAATATTTTTCTCTCTCTCTCTCTCTCTCTCTCTCTCTCTCTCTCTGTCTTTCACTCTGTCATTCTGTGGCCACAAACACACTTGCTTACCCAATACTTGGTGTAGGTATCCCGTGGAAAAACAATAACAATAGTATGAACCTGTAGTGTCAGGTGGGTTGCCCAAATATGGCCCCAGACCAGCCTTGGTATTTGATAATAATTTCAAGGTAGTCGCCAAAATTGGTGAGTTAATTTTTCCTGGATGAGTCCTGTATCACCGCATATAGTTATTGAAGCAAGACGTTCTCGGGTCGTTCATAGTTATAAAAAAAATAGTTCCTGTATTGTCTAGCCTCTAGGTGCTACGAATATTACGTTATAAAAAAAACCTGATGATGATAAATTCTCTCGACTTCCTCTGGGATGAGTGCCGATTATGAAAACCGCGTTATCTCCTGGGAAAAAAATTCACTTAGGATAAACGACTGTCAGTAGTCGGGAAAAAAATGTTATGTTTATTGCCGCAGCGGGCTGATAAATTGAATACAACAATCTGGATATTGAGAGAAGGCCCACAATTAGAGAAAACACTCTGGCCGCTGGTTTTGACCAAGTCTATATTGGGAAGAAAACAAAACATTTAACCAAAATGACAATCCTATGCTATCATGCGTAAAGTGTGATCTCTTATCCTCTCCGTCCTCTAATTTTCTAATTAAATTAAAAGGCACACGGTATTTTAAGCTTATACTATCGCACTTCGCTTAGCAAGTACGGATTTGGGTGTTAGGCATGCAGCCGTCCCCCATCCGACCCGGTATAACACTCAGCGCACGATGTCATTTATAATTTAATTATGGCTACGCCCTTAACAAATATTGCCTGTCATTACTAGCTAGTTGATTGTTGGCGTCTATCGTTTTTAACACATGATATAAACACTAGTCATTTAAAAAAATTTACACACAAAGAAATATAATGCGCATACTACTCTGTCACTTTATCCGTCACTCTTAACATTATACTTAAGTCAGCTAAAAAATGGTTGATGGATTTTACATTACTGACCCACTGGTAAGAGAATATCTGCGCTTTTACTATTTCGCTAGTCTTAACGCTCGATAATAGCAGTGAATAAAATGGTAAAACTTTTAACACATTTAATACTTAAGCACAACTTAAATTTTTACCACAATCAGAAACTTTAATCCCCACGAGACAATTTAACACATTTAGCGAATAAAATGGTTTCTAGTCTGGCGTGATTAGATTTATCCAAAATTTCTGAGAGACTGATAACTGACTAGCAGAGAAGGCAGAATATATACAGATTTGTGTAATTATCTCTAAAGGATGCGATACTTCACACCTTCTGGGTTGCGGGGAATTCAGAAATCTAAGTTTCCCGAGATGAAAGGTTTTGCTAGTCGCTCTACTGGCGTTTGTCGACGAACATCATATGACGTGAGCCGTACGAACGGGCTGTCTTAGATTGTCTCCCCCTGCTGTAGATCAAATACTTCAAAGGTACGGGAATAATATTATCGCTCTTGATTCTTCAAACAAACAAACGGTTTAATTCTACGCGCGTTTGTCTAATTGCCGATAATTGGCAAATCAGCTAGCGTGAGAACTCGGGTAAGCAAACGTGATTCGCTCCCCTGTTATCTGGCATTTTGTGAAAGTAGGTAACCAACTCGTTAGCGCAAAAAAACAGGAAAAATAGGAGTGGCTACAAATTATGAGTCAGACAAACAACGAAATTACGTGTTTTTTTTCGTAGCAACGTTAAAACACTAATTGAGGAAGCCAGGTGGTCGGATTTCTGAGGATATATTTACATTTCCACGTCACACCCTCTGAAAGGAGACCATTCTCATCCTTGTCTGTTCTCTCATTTTCTTTTGTCAGTCGCTAGTCCTAACCACTAGTTCGACAAATTGGTAGCCTCCATAAATGCTTGAAAAGAAAATCTTAATCGGTCGTGAATGCTTTCTGCTCAGCGATTGGCTAGCCGCCATCAATTCCAGGAACAGTTAGTACTGTTTTATTTCAACAGGCTTGTATACCTGCCCTAGTTTTCAGTGTTCATTCAAATACTAGACAAGGTTTCACAACTTGCGACAGCGAGATGAAGTCATGTAAGAATTTATTGTAACTTATCTGAAACAGCAAACAATAACGAAAGCAACAGATAACGAGATTACTCGTCTGTGAGACACCTTATGGACAGACAAAAATGACATAATCGTTTCCTGCCCGACTTTTACGAAGACATTACTTTATATGAAAGTAATAAGTTGTTAAATCTGACACACATTGCCGTATGAGCTTACAAATGTGTTGATGAGTCTGCCTACCAGACAGTCGTACGTTTTATTACCATATATGGGAGAGGTGACTTCTGCATCATGCACAGAATTTTTCCATGTCGGAAATAATTTTTAATTTCCCCACACGACACGCATATTTGAAAACGATTGGCGCTTTACTGTGCTTCGTAACAAACAAATGCGAGGGAGTAGAGGCAATATAACTTGACATGTTTCAGTGTTAAGACACTGTGAGAAATCGCTTGCCAAGACGACACAACCAGACTACCAGAAGTTAGAATTCAGAATTCCATTTATCATGTCGGACTTTTATTGGAGTATTTTGGAAGGACTTACTCAGCTCAGGAAAAATCCTACCATTTTATTAAGGAACCGGAATCTGAGGAAACCGAAAAACGCGGAGTCACAGTGGGAATTAATCGTAAAATTAACGACCCTAAAGTACACGTGCAAGAAGCAACTACCAATGCGTTTATTCATCTGAGAAAAAAGTATGTGAGCCATGATTGTGCATTTTACATTTTATATTTTTTCATTACTAACATGTAAATGTTGCCATGTGAATATTAATATGTGAAAATCGCTAGTGGATGTCCAAGTCCTTTGAGGCAGGCAACCTCAGCGTATAGAATGATGATTTCATGAACCACCACTGCAAGACCTGGTGACTGCTTTATCGCTAGTTTCTTAAAGAGAACTAAAAGCATAAGTAGTCCCAAGTTTCATATGGAGCATGTAGGGAAAGATGAAAGAAATGATGTACATTCTAAGTATAATATTTACATTTTCAAACCAGTGTAAATGTCTATGTAAACATATTCACTTTAAAATTAATGAAAGTTTCAAACTGTTCAACAAGTGTAGATATAAATGAAAATATATTCAATTTATATTGTGAACATTTTTCAATTAGTGAAGATGTAAATGTAAACATATTCTATCTGTACTATTAACTTTTCATTTAAATGTAAAATAAAGACAAAGCTATTCAATTTAAATGTAAAGGAAGTTTTCTCTCGAGGGATTAAGTTTAATTCTCATCGAGGGTAAATTCTGCGGTAGATGGGATGGTGGAATAGAGAGAATGGGATACATAAGTATGTGTCGCGAAACGCAATACTCAGGAGAGCGTTTCGTTTCTGATATTTTACCATAGTAGTTGGTACCAGTTGAGGGTATTATCTCTGGAACAAGAAAGGAACAGTGGCCTGAGCTTTAAGACGAGGGACCACCTTCGTTGACACTACCTGCCATTTCTGGGAACGTGCTGCGCCCTAACAATCTCGACCAGTGACAGTCTACCAAGAACCAAATCATCAGCTGGAGCAGAACCTACCATTGGCAGATAAATTAAACGTTAAAGTTGCCACATGAACTCCTTTATAAACTTTCATCCCATCACAACAGTGATGACAACTTTCTGTTAAATCATTTTTCAAATTTTTTAAAACCTTGTTAAACCTAACTGATTATTAAATTTGTTATTTGAAATTGTACATATTTAACTTTGATTTAATCATTTTAAATGAACTGCATGTTTGTCTCAGTCAATTTACTCAATACACTCTAAACAGAGCTATACCTTAATAATAAGAATTCCACTGAGTAAATCAGGGTGGGGGCTTGACGAGCTGAAATTAACAATTGCTTAATTCTTCATAAAAGGCGGCGGACCGATTGTGATGACATACTTATATTACTGAAACAATGTAAAACACCATTACGTGTCATGAGGTTGACAGACGTTAATGATGAAGCACTTATGTAATTTGGAGCGACGTAAAACACCAGAAGTCATGAGGCTGACAGACGTTTGCGATGTAGTACTAACGTACTGAATCAGACGTAAAACACAATTACATATTATGAGGCCGACAGACTTTAAAGATGAAGTACTAACATAACTAAGTCAGACGTAAATTACATTTACATATTATGAGGCCGACAGACTTTAAGGATGAAGTACTAACATAACTGAGTCAGACGTAAATGACAATTACATATTATGAGGCCGACAGACTTTAAAGAGGAAGTACTAACAAAACTGAGTCAGACGTAAATTACAATTACATATTATGAGGCCGACAGACTTTACGGATGAAGTACTAACGTAACTGAATCAGACGTAAAACACAATTACATATTATGAGGATGATAGACTTTATGGATGAAGTACGGTACTAACATAACTGTGACAGACGTAAACTACAATTACATATTATGAGGCCGACAGACTTTAAGGATGAAGTACTAACGTAACTGAATCAGACGTAAAACACAATTACATATTATGAGGATGATAGACGTTATGGATGAAGTACTAACATAACTGGGACAGACGTAAACTACAATTACATATCATGAGGTTGACAGACTTTAGCGATGAAGTATATTTTACTACTTTATTGTTTCATGTATCATCATTCAAGTCCATATTTAACGTGTTGAAATGACCTTTGTGACTAATGAACTTGTTCTGAAACGACTAGGAGACTCAATGACGGATGTACTCGTCGTATCTGTTATTGTAGCAACACATACACATCTGCGGTTGTCGTCACTGTGGTTATTGATGCTGTACCGTCATACGACTCTTTATGATAGCCAGTCACCAGCATGAAAAATATACTATAATGTTACACGTTTTAATTTGACAGGGGTGTTAATATTTTCGGAGACAGTAATAATGTTTCAAATCCCCGCTTTTATCCACGAAGAAGGTGAAGCCGCGCTGGTGTAATGGCTACGACCTTGTACTGGCGACCAGGTGTTCATGGTTCAAACCCGGGCGTCAGCGTTTGAAGAAATGTTTACGACCGGAAATTTGACTGAATAACCTGATCGGCTCCTGTGATAAATCCTCTGTGGATGGGAAGGAGCGAAGCTCCTGACCGGGTTGGAATGAAAGTCCTCAGGTTCCCCAGCCTCGCAATGACATGTCATTGGGCCGAAGGGCTGAAAGCCCAAGTGCCGCTGGTTAAGGAAAAAAAATAAAAAATAAAAAAAAAATCCACGAAGAAGGTTAGTCTCCCCTGTCCAGTCAGTGTGTATTAATCTGTAATTAATGTATGCTATTATATGTGCTACCTCGGCAATGGGATTATATTCACAACGGCCACACACTCTTTACAGCGTCATGAAACTAAAAGATAAAAAATACGTTATGTTTGAAACCCCATCTGATGCCCAGATTATCTCCTGTTACTGTTTATGTCGCTGTCTTTGAGACAAAACTATTCATCGGACACATGACGAACTCAGAAGGTGGATGCAATGGGAAAATTCTCACTTGTTTACTTCTAATTTCACCGACAGTCCTAAGTGAGTTTGAAAGAGAAACAGCTCACCAACGACCATAACACGAATGTGAAGGCTGCATGGAATCAATCAACTTTTTGTCCGATCAACACATTCACGTCAACTTCTGCACTTTAAAATGAGAACGCTCCATCTCCAATATTTCACTTTCCCTAAAAAATGAAAGGTACTTTTTTGATAAATCATCATTAACAACACAATTTACTAAAAGACCAGATGGCATGTCAAAATTATTGGGAGAGGCTTAAGATATTTTTTCACAAATAATAAATATTGATCTTTTTCACTAGTTCATTTAGTTGTAAGGTTTTTTCTGTGTTTAATATGTTGTCACATTCCGTTGTTTGTGTTTGTTTATTGTTCAGGTAGCAGAGGTTTTTTTTTTTTTTTGAAGCGTCGTGCCCTTGCTTCGTTCATCGATAAATCTCATATTTTATAGCTTACCTTTTTAAAAACCACAGATGCCATAACGAACATCGTAATATATACTGCAGCAAGAATTTATAAAGCGACCGTTCCTGATTGTCATGGGATTGCCTCCCCTTGCTTTGCAGTTGTGGTCCACTAATGGTCACCACGCAAGCGTATCTAAAAGTAGGTCGTCCAAGGTATCTATCTTCGCGCAAGATTACTCTTGGCAAAGATGTAGATAGAAGATGAATGACTTTTCTACCTTAGGGGAGCCTTCACAAGATATTCCCAGAAGTCAAGAACAAAACGCTGCTTAAGGGCTGAACAAATTTGTTAACTTATTATCTGGTCCGTCGTCTTTTGTGAAGGGATTATGCTATGATTCTGGCCCTACAAGCCCCCAGTTGGAGTAATCCAACGAATGCCCTCTTATAATTAATGGCTATATATATATATATATATATATATATATATATATATATATATATATATATATATATATATATATATATATATATATATATATATATATATATATATGTTAGTGTGTGTGTAAAGAAAACTTGGCTCATACGTTTGCTTTCGTACAAATCAAATAAACTGAATCAACTATTATTGTTTAGTTTAAAATAACATACAACCAATTTAAAAGGCAATTAGTTCAACAAGTTAAAATAAGGATTACAGGGGGTAAAAGTTAAATTAAATTTTTCCTCATTGAGGTTTTAGTAGGGCGTGAATAATACTGTCCGTATGAGTCCTGCAGCCGTGGTTTCCGTCACTTCTTTTTGGTGATGAGTACACATCTCTACATAATTCGTCCACTGTAGGCAGTTGGTGGTGATATTCTTCTCTCACACTGGTGGCGTAGGAACTTCAGTACTTAATTCTGATGTCTTGTAACCACGAACTGTGACAAATTAGAAATAAACAAATGCCTCAGTACATTTGTTCTCCGCAAACTAACAGACCCATTTTCGTGCATTCCACCCACGAATGTTAACCTCTCAGAAGAATTAAATTCCCGAGCACACAATGTAACTCGGGGAAATAGATGAAAATTCACCAATATCCTTCTGGGTGTCAACTAGGAAATTGAGTCTGGAGTGCATGAATAATGATTTGCCTAAATTACATTTACAGCTGGAGCTGGGTTGGCCATGTCCTCAGAAGAGACCCCGATGCTATCACAAGAACAGCTATGCTATGGACCCCTGAAGGAAAACGAAAGAGAGGCCGACCAAAAACAACTTGGCGGAGGACTGTGGAGGCTGAGATGCAAAGAATGAACCAGAGTTGGGGCACTGTACGAAGGATGGCCGCCGACCGAGCAAAGTGGAATCAATTTGTTGTTGCCCTACAAGACACCACCAGGCGTAATGGCCACTGACTGCTTTGACGATCGGCGGCTAAGGATCAAAGAAGAAGAATTACAATTAAGAAGGTATATAAATCTCACAAAATGATTCTATACAATTTAGGCACATGTGATGTAATCATCACTCATTACTCGTCGCTACTCCCGTCCGGGTCTAGGTCGGGTTTCCCCTCACGACTAGTCAGAAACAATCACCAGCTCTTGTAGCAGTGGTTCATGAATATACTATTTTTATATGTTGAGGTTGCCAGCTTCATATTTAACCACTTAGCAAGAAACCTGTAGAATTTACATTAGTAAATAATTTTTTTACGCTTACCCCAAAATTTCGGGAATACACACGTCTCCTGGAACAGATTTAGAATGGACCCACAGTCCTGTATTTAGATGCTGTTCGAATCACTTAAGTCTGAGCAATTCATCTTATGACGGGTGAAACACTTGGTCATGAAATCTATAATTCCTCTTATGACGGGTGAAACCCTTGGCCTGGAAATCTATAATTCCTCTTATGACTTCTTGTGATAGAATTCCCAAGTTTCTAGTCTTGTATTAAAGTGGCGGGTTTACTTGTGAATTCCAAAGTTGCCCAATACTCGATCTGGTACTTATAGTTGTGGAATTGTAAGTCCTATCCTCTTTCTTCTGGCTTGTAGGAGGTGTTTAGTTGACGCTGCGATGCAGTATGTCTGTGTTGTGTTGTGTTGTGACTCCGAGTTTGTTAGATTATATCTCACAATCCTTAGTTTAAAATCCCAGCTGTGTTTCCGCCGAAAGTTCCAATCAAATCATCGTAGATTCTGGCGAACCAATGCAATCTATCTAGCACTGTTTGGGTGGGGAAATTTAGCATTACTCATCCCACGCGTATTTGAAAATATTAAATTTAATATACATGCGTGGCCTCTTACACAGTGATGTCATATCGTTACCTAAGACTTCCGGCGCACCTCTATTTATCAGAATAATATGCGTGCCTGCGCCAGACAGATGCCTGGACAGCGCGTGTGGTCTTCTTTCATCTGATAACAAAACCGGCTTGTGTCAACACGATCAGCCGCTTCCCAATGGGGTCAAATGTTTGACGGACACGTTACCACAGGTGTTCAGACGGATTAGGCGATACAATTGTATCGCTGGCCGGGTCACAAAACCTGGCAAATCGTAACAACAGTCTTGGTGGAGTGGAGTGTGAAACAATAAGATACGCATTACTTTCATAGCAAATACTGCCATAGGGGAGTGGCGTGATAGAGATTTCACCATGCAATGTCCAGCATAGAGAAAAATAGTAGAAATAACGAATGAAAAGGCATGATTTATGCCATATAGAAGCGATGAATGAGAAAAAGGAAGAAAAAGAAAGGATACTGCCGGAGGGTTGAAGGTGTGAGAGATCAAACAAAAGGCCACGTAAAGACGTGTCGTCCCACTGATGCATTCATACTTCAGTACCCATGAGATAAGTGACACACAAAATTGAGAGAAGAATAATATAAACATACACTAACTTAATAGATTTCAACTCCGCCTAACAAGTAGCACTAATAAGTTGTCGGTAGCAAGGAATACATGCGTAGATGTCGGTCTATAAATTAACTTTTGCCAGCACCTGGTGAGTGGGATTGGTTTTAAGGACTATCTTCATTACACACAGACAACTCCATCAGTGCTCCGCTCTGTTCCCTTAGATCACACAAGGAGGATCTCAGCACAGTGCACGAACTCCGTAGCATCGGTAATTGGGAATTATAGACGAAGAGGGGGCGAGCTCAAACCCTATACTATATTTCTTCATCTTATCTCATTGTTTGAGTGTTTGTGTATGAGTAAGTATATTGTGTTTCGATTGATGAAAATCAATTTGTATGAGCAGTTGCATTGCTGGCCAATACCTTGTTAGATAATCTCACCGGGACCGAAGACGCA
This sequence comes from Oreohelix idahoensis, assembly GCA_024509875.1. NCBI lineage: Eukaryota > Metazoa > Mollusca > Gastropoda > Stylommatophora > Oreohelicidae > Oreohelix > Oreohelix idahoensis. Next base: position 230,950 of record JAMPIV010010564.1, read on the forward strand.
TCAACAGTGATAGATGCAGTCAGCGACCAATAGCTTGACTGCTTGCGTCAGGGTCAGCTAACCAGATCTGACCAAGACCCTACTCCACCTCCAAGTGGTGGCCCTGGAAACAGGCTGCATCACTGCAGTCTGGCTGAGAGAGTAGGGATCCAGGTGGGAAGGCAAACCCAGTCCCAAAAAATGCCGTGCTGAAGTCGGATGTGTCGACCGAAAGGCGCAATTATCGCATCTTTGGCACAACGCAAGCAACGCCCTTCTTAGGACGAACGAACGAAATAACGAACTTTATTTTCAAAGGGTTAAGAATTGGACACGCAGAAGAAGACGAAGACAACATCACCTTTCATCATTATCGTTCTTCTAGTGTCTTCATCATCATCATTTCTTTTTGCGCTTTGTACTGAGCGTGGAGCTATCACTGGAGCTTCTCCTCTAGCAGGAAGACTGCACCAAACATTCACATTCTCTTACAGCCGTTTCTATGGCAATGAGTTTGCCACGCCCCTCATGCATACATCCCGTTAATTGCCTTGCACGATATGCCTGAGGGTCCAGAAGGCCAGTTCCTTTTCTTTGTCTCTTCGGTTACCCGCGGGAACTCTACCTGGCTATTCTCAGCGTGACCAATCTCAATTTGAAAAAAAAAATGAAAACCTAGATGCAGGCAACGTGGGCTATTTTGGGCTACTTTGGGCGATTTGTGGGCTATTTTTGCCAATTTTGGGCGAAATCTAGGTGGCGTTCTTCAACTAATGAAGGAAAATGACACTTAGACGGGATCAAAAAACCTAGATCTAAGTGAATCCGCCTAGGAGTGGTAACGCTGGCTATTCTGTATGGAGGTCACAGACCGTGGATATACTATCCAGCTGATGTAAGGTCAAAGGGCAGCGTTAATAAGTGTGTAGTTGACCATGTTCAGAATTACAAGAAATCGAAGGAGAGGAAAGAGGAACCGTCCAGAAAACGTCGGAACTGAGAGACTACTTATCTGAACTAACGAATCTCAGGAGTGTGACCAGGTCAAGATAGTGATAACAAGCAGGTTTAAAACAATGTGCAGTAAGTGGTATGAGAAGAAAGAGGAAAGAGAGACAAGGAAACATGACAGTCCCACAGCAGATGCTGCCGTAGGAGAGTGAGTGTTAGAGATTTAACTTTACTGGGTCTGACCTTTATGAGGGGGAATGATCGGCTGCCTTCGTCGTTACCTTTGCTTTCTTTAACTCTTAGTGCAGAGTCAGGTACCCATTTATAGCTCGGTAAACTGGAGCGTAACATAGCCAGGTTTCGAACTCAGTAAATTTACCTGGAGGAACACGCAATTTAATTACTCTACAACTCGGCAATCTCCGCCCCGGACAACAAGGAAATCAGCTCTTGTTTATATTAATAATATAAGCTGTCCGTGTGCAATGAAGGTAGTCCTTAAAAACCAAACCAAACTAAATTAACAATACATGTAATAACAATAACAATCCATTCCATCTATTTTTTTTAAACCGTAAAGACTATGATAAAAGTTGTAAACCAATGTATTTTACAACCTGCCGTTCTTGTTAATTGTTCACAACCGAGGTTATCTGGTACAGCTCAGAAATAATCTCCGTTCTTGCTGATCAAGACACATCACCGTACGAACAAAATTAATGACTTTGTCGATAAGAAGTGAATATTTCACACAGAGAATGCTCGGGTTAAAACACGTATAAATCCTGGCACCCCCTGGCTACAGCACCAAGTCAATGTCAACTGAAGACTAACATTAAATAGAGCGGTTCTAGCGAGACGTTTCCCAGTTGCCAGATTGCACTTAAAGAAATATCCCTTCTAGATATATACTCATATTTACTTGTATATCTAGGCAATAACATTGACAGACTTGGCGGAAGAGATAATGATATCAAAATGCGAATAATAAATGCAAAAGAAATTGTTCGTCTATCACTAAGCCTACCTGTCATTAAGTCTTGCATCTGCTCACGGTTTTTGACAGAAGAGCCAAGTCATGCGAAAGGCTATGAAAGACTTTGATTACGGCAAAAAAAAAAACGTTTGTGTGTGTGTGTGTGTGTGTGTGTGGGTGTGTGTGTGTGTGTGTGTGTGTGTGTGTGTGTGTGTGTGTGTGTGTGTGTGTGTGTGTGTGTGTGTGTGTGTGTGTGTGTGTGTGTGTGTGTGTGTGTGTGTGTGTGTGTGTGTGTGTGTGTGTGTGTGTGTGTGCGATTTTTACCGAATGAATTTTGAGCATGAGAATGATTCTAATTTAAGTGATATTGAAATTGTCTGAAAATTTGTGAATAAATAAAGTCTCCTTTTGAAACTTACGGTGTGCTTATAAAGAGTAATTAATATTAATTTGAGTAGGAGCTTGGTGCAGTGCAGAAGCAGTACCTTTCCATGGTGGAGCAAGTAATTAATAAAATTGATCGCTCCAAATCCCTGTCAAAGACAAAATGGATAGTTAAAGAGAAGAAAACAAAAGCTAAATTGCAGTAACGCACTAAAAGAAATGTTCCATTCCAATACAGAAGACAACACAACAGAAACAAAAAAATTAAATGGGACATATGGAGAAGTACTGAAGAAACAGGGAACGCAGGCATACATCAGGGATGACAACAGAAACCATCAATACGTAAAGATAGAAAAAAATTGAACAAATTTAAACAGAATCAAATCCACAGTTCCACTGCCAAGATATATAAAGCATATATATAGACACGAACAAAGATGTAAAAAGAAACATCAGAGGAGACAAGAAGAGTTACAACACAGGAAATTGATGTTAATGCTCGTGTCACCGTGGAGGCTTCACAGCATTATTCATGCTGAGTTAAGTTCAGATGAGTAGTAATTTCTTCTTCTTCTTCTTCCGTCCTTAGCCAAAGACCGACCAAGCAGTCAGAGGCCATCACGCCTTGTGGCGTCTTAAGGGCAACAGCAGATTGATTTTCTCTGTTGTAGTTTCCCATCACGCCTAGCGGCGTCTTTAGGGCAACAACAAATAGATCCATCTGCCGTTGTTTCCGTAATCGGTGTGACAAGCCAACGGGGGATCAGCCCATTTAGGGTGGTTAAAATAACAGGGTATGAGAAAATGGTTTGTAAAATATAAATAATTTATTAAATTGGACTATTTGTTCTCTAGATTTTTTTTTTTTTTTGCCCCTTATGGGGTTCAAAATGAGGTCTATAAGACTTTATTAGGTTTAATGTGTTAAGGTGTGTGATCCCGGCCCTGGCTAAGACCCGGCATACTCTAGAAATGATCCCTAGAAGTATGACACTTTGATCTTAGCCAAAAGGCCGTTTGTTCTCTAGATTTTTTTTTTAATGCCTCTTCTGGGGTTCAAAATGAGGTCTAATGACTTTATTAGGTTTGGTGTGTTAAGGTGTTGTTGCGTGCATATTTTGACGCACATATTACAAATATCGATATGGCTATTTAATATGGAAAAGATATAGACATTCATTCATTTGTGTATGAAAATGCTGTCTATGGGGAAGGCTAGATAATCCATAATTGTTTTACCCTTTTGATTATAGGAGTAATCGTTCTTGATATTAATTCGGCGCATGGATATGACACCCATGTCCGTACCTATTTCTTAGGGCCAGAAAATAGATTAATTTGCTTATTATGTTTATGGCCTGAATTCATATGTATTACATAGTATTAGTACAAGTAGAATCAGTCCTATATTGTATATTTTGGATGGGTAGGCAGGACTATATTCTTGTTACACCGCTCTAGCGGAAGTAGGAGTTGTCTTGTCTAGTCGTGAGGAGTTCCGATGTACCGTGACAATGGCGGGTACGCATTTTTCCAGGGCTGGTATATTCTTCAGAAAAAAATGATTTACGAAGTGGTTTTTCTTCTATAGGAGATTGTGTCTCTACTAGAGTTGTGTTAGAGACTCTTCTAATGTACGGTACCATGTATGATTCGGACTCCAGGTAATTCCAGTCCCTGTTTTTGATGATCTCAGGTCGGTTAGGCCTAGCTGGAATTTTGCGCTTCGCAACGCTAGGGTCAAGTTTGTATCGACGGAGATGACGGGCTCCATACTGTAATTATGTCTACGTGAGGTAACTAGATTACGGTAGATCTGTATGGAGGAACTTTATGAAATTATGCATCTGTATTGCAAATTAACTTTGGCTTATATATATATCCTCCTGTGAGCGAGTGAGCGACAACTCAGGAAGGCGGCCATATTACATTCCTGTCATCGTATTTTTGAATCACTGTCCAAAGAACGGGGCATGTATCTTATTATTCGGGCAGTGGCAAGGAGATCTCAATTTTGATAGAAACCCCTTCCATGGTTTCACAATATGATAAACTGTGAACATAAAGCAACTTTAGTTACTTACCGATCCGCCTTCACTGACGCGCTTAGTCAGATAGGGGATGCGGCCATTATGTATCATGACATTGGAAGATATTGATGTACTACCTATTATTTATGAATGTGTCATGACATAGGATCTACTATGTATTCCTGCAAATTGATATGTCAACCTACCCATGATTTACTCGTTATGTCCCAGTGTGTGTGTCTCAATAAACTGTGTAAACAAAGATTCCAGCAGTCTGCATTGGTGCCTTGTAGACACAAGTGAATGAGTGTTTAGATTGGTCAGAACACGAACAGTACACCATTCGCGTTAAACACACTCTACACTTCTACCCATATCTACACCATCCTGCGTCGGTTGAAGTGACCAAGTTTAGGGCCTGCTTCCCCTGGAGCCTTAGAGGGAAACTACTGTTTACAGCTGCCTTTGCCTTCCCTAACCTAGGACTAGGGCGAGTTACCCATTTACAGCTGGGTAGACTGGAGCATGCCTGATCTCAACAACTATGTACACATCTTTACAGATTGACACTTTACTATGTGTGAAAAATAAACTTTACAGTGGTAGGCCAGTTTCCTGGGTCCAGCCTTCGCAGTCTTGATGATTGAAGTCACCAAGTATAACAAGAACGTGTATTTTGGCAAAATGTGACACATCAACACCAGTAGGAACTATACAGTCGATGTCAGCTTGACCTGTTCTGACAAGTGAAATGAATCTGGGTCAATGCTTGTTGACATTTGTTGCAGTACAGAGCTAAAAACTTTGAGGAGCATAAACTGTTCGGTTATTACAGTGTGTGATTACCTTACTAAAGAAGAACATAAGTGTTGTTATTTCATCGGTGGATCTTCTCATGCTCAAAAAAAAAAAAATGAACAATGTAATAAGATAATTTAAGATTGATTAAAAGTGCCAGTTTATTTTGATTAAAAGCTGTGCCATTAAAGGGAAATCTGAGCATACTTTGCAACACATTCTATCCACAACACATATATTATATTATATATGCATTTATGTTTCACATGTATTTATGTTTACATGTTATTTGTTATGTATTAAATTAGTTTATGTTCTGTGTGACTAGTACAAGGTATGCCGAGTGACATTGGTCTGGTACTAGTATTCTATAGGTACACATTTTCTTAATTGGAAATTTGTTAGCAACAATTTGTTGCTATTTCTGTTAGTTGTGATGAGGTGTTCTTTTCTTCGTTGTTTTTGTTAATAATTTTGTGTTCCTTAGTTTTGTTTGATTTGTTTGCATTTGTTGGTCTAATCTTTTCTATTTTTGATTTCTTTACACCCTTATGTTTATACACTGTGGCGTTATTTGTCTTGTTATCTTATTGCAGTTATCATCACGGATTCTGTGATCATTTTTTTCATTTCTCCTATTTAATTTAATTTGATCTCTGCAAATGTTTTCAGATTGTCTTTTCTTGTTTGTCCTTTGTAATGTCTTTAGTTGACATATGACATAGGAGGTATAGTTGTATACACTTATAGTATAGTACAGATCAGTACTTTATGATTATTTTCCAGAGGTACTCAAGTGATCATTGATTACATTAAAGTGTACAAGACCTTTGTAAGGCTTGTCTCCCAAAGTGATTGGTATAGGAAATATTATTTTCCACAGGTACTCAAGTGATCATTGATTACATTAGGGTATACAAGACCTTTGTAAGGCTTGTCTCCCACAGTATTTGAGATAGACAGTTATTGTTTTCCACAGGTACTCAAGTTTTTCATTAAGACTAAGTCTATGGTATAGACTTGTCTCCCATTAAAGTGAAATAAGGTAATTTATTTACTTTTTCAGGTTTCTGATTTAAGAAGACAAAATGTCTACCTTAGATTACTTTATAGCACAAGGAAAATCCCTTGATAAGACTGGGAAAGACTTAGAACAATGGGCTGTTGCTCAATATGACAAAGCATTAGCTGCAGAAGAGAAAAAAGCTGCTGCTGCTGCTGAAGAAAGAAAAGCTGCTGCTGAAGAGAAAAAAGCTGCTGCAAAAGAGAGAAAAACTCTGGCTGAAGAGAAAAGATTAGAAAGAGAAGCTGCTGCTGCTGCTGAAGAGAGAAAAGCTGCTGCTGAAGAGAGAAAAGCTGCTGCTGAAGAGAGAAAAGCTCTGGCTGAAGAAAAAAGATTAGAAAAAGAAGCTGATGCTGCTGCTGAACTAAAGAAATTGCAGATGCAAGTGGAGGAAAGGAGATTTGATGCAGAACAGAAGAAATTAGAAGCTGCTGCTGCTGCTGCAGCTGAACAAAAAAAATTAGAAGTTGCTGCAGAACAGAAGAAATTAGAAGCTGCTGCAGAACAGAAAAGATTAGATAGAGAAGCTGAAGAGAGAAAAGCAATAAGAGAACATGAATTTGAATTAGAGAAATTGAAATTGACATTTTTGAGTAATGTTAATCAGGCATCTGGTGGTAATGGTAAACCCTTTGTGTACAAGGTCAAGGTACCAGCGTTCAACTCTGCCAGTGATGATATAGCATTCTGGCTTGATAGATTTGAACGTGCTTGTCGTGCTCATAATGTTGACAAATCACAGTATGTGAATCAGTTGTCTGAAAATCTAAAAGGGGAGTCTCTGAGTAAGTTATATTTCGTTGAAGAGGCCGACAAGGATAATTATGATGCTGTTAGGGCAGCTTTGATAAAGAGATATCAGCTGTCTGAGGAAGGTTATCGTCTTTTGTTTAAAACAATGAGACCTGAGGTAGGTGTAGAATTCTCAGAATTCATCTCAAAAGCACGAATTACACTTTCACGATGGATTGAATTATCCAAAACAGAGAAAACATTTGATGGTCTTACGGATTTATTGCTAAGAGACAAGGTCATGTCTTCGGTAAATAAATCATTCCTAGAGTTCTTACATGAGCGTAAACCTAGTACATTAAAGCAAATGGAAGAATATTGTGACCAGTATGCCACGGCACACCCTGACATGATTCTTAGTAACTCTAACATTAAAGAGAGTATGCCAGTTGCTTCGGCAACAGAATATAATCAGAATTACTCACACAAATTCCAAGGAGCTAAAAATAAATTTGATAAAAAGGTTAATTGGAATAAGCATCAAAACCAAGATAACCACTCAAATCAGGGTTCTTCTTCAAAGAACTGGAATCGGGCTGATAGTCCTCGACACGCGAGGGGTACCCATAATTTTAGAAATTCTCGGAAAGGGAGTAGCTATAGGAACTACCCAAGTGCTTCATGGAGACAAAAAAACCAATATTACAGGGATACTCAATATAATGAGCGTGATGATTATGATCATGAATATTATGATTCAAACCCAAATAGGGGTTATAACAGAGGCAATAATAATTATAGAGACAATTATAACCGAGGTAGATCACAACACAAAAGACATGGTAAATCTTATTACCTGGCTAACTCTGCACAACAGGAGTTCCACGACACCGATAATCAGAATAATGATAAAAAGGACTCCAACAGTGTAGCAAATTCCGCTTTCGATTTTGCTAGAGCATCTCAGTGTTCGCAATGCAAACATTATTCCATCCAACCACAGTTTCTACTTTAAGCTGCGGTCACCCGCTTCCCGCGCTCCATGCATCAATCGCGCATAATGGAAGGGGTGCTCTTGTTTTCAATAGAGGCTTAATAGATGGTACTCCGGTATCAATTCTTTTCGATTCGGGGTGCACTACCATCGGAGTGAGGTGTGGCGTTAAAAGTTTATATTCTTCAGTTGATTGTTTGTGCTCGTTTTCACACTGTGTCTAGGTTTATATAGCATAGGTCCACAAGATTCAGGACAGCCACAATAGTTCATTAACGATACTTTCTATGACTCGAAGATTCCACACAACGATCAATATAACAGCTGGATATTTTAGTAACATTCCATTTATTATTCACGTAGATAATACATCATTACACAGCATGCATAATTAGGTAGATTCAGCAACTCCTATAATCCGTAGGTCCATATAAACATTACCTCATTCCTATTCCTACCTTCCGTTGTATTTAATAAACATTAATATGTTTCAAGACACTTCTCTTTTAAATTTCCCATATTTCTACCATTGGGTAGAATACACATACACAAGTCGCCCATTCAGGGTCAACACACGCTCTGTCCATCTTTTCTCCACACTGCTCACGTCATGTGCGCAATACACATATCGACAAATTACTATCGTGCAGCGCTCATCAGCACCAAAATCCTATATATTTTCTAGCGTGTGGCGTGCAATAGCCGGCGCCACATTACCCCCCCCTCGAACAACTGAAAACTTAGTTTTCAGTCAGGCAATTATAATGTGAAGCGAGATTAAATGATATCTATCTAGATTTTAAAGGAAAAAAATAATGTCAGTAATAACAATATGAATAAATAAGTAATTATTGTCCACTTCCGTATTCGAGTTATTACATAACTCTAGAGAGGGTGTCAGCTAGGACATTGTCCTTTCCTGCTATTGGTAAAACGTCAAAATCATACCCTTGCATTTGTAGCGCCCATCGGGTGAGACGTGCATTAGTCGATTTAAAAGTCTGTAAATATGTGAGGGCTTTTTGATCAGTGTATAATTTAAAATGTGTACCCACCAGGAACTTCTGTAGTTTATGTAATGTCCATACCAATGACAAAAGTTCCCTTTCCACAATTGGATATCTGGATTCTGTCTCTGAAAGTTTTCTGCTGAGGTAGAATATCGGGTGGCACTCGCCATCAAAGGTCTGCATTAAACATCCCCCGATTCCTTTCAGAGATGCGTCTGTAACCATGAGAAAAGGTCGTCGTAAGTCTGGTAGTCTTAGTATTGGACTTTTTGAAAACTGTGTTTTGATGTTCTGTAAGGCATGGTCACACTCTTTGTTCCATATTACTTTGTCAGGCATACCCTTTTTTGTCAGAGCAGATAGAACAGAAGTTAAAAGGGAAAATCGTGGTATAAACCTGTGGTAAAAGTTTATGAGTCCCAGCAAACTACGAACTTGTTTCTTAGTAGTTGGTATGGCAAGATCCAGTACCCTTTTTAGTGTAGACTCATCAGGTTGTATTGTATGTCGGCCAATCTTATGACCCAGAAATGAAATCTCAGTAAACCCAATTTCGACTTTGGAAGGTCGAGCTGTGAGGTTATGTACTCTGAGAGTTTGGAGCAACGACTGTATCCCAGCGATATGCTGTTCCCAAGTATCATGAAAAATGCAAATATCGTCCATATACGAAATGAGATCGGTGCGATTACCTAAAACGCGACGCATCATGCGTACAAATGTCGCTGGAGCATTCCGTAAACCAAAACACATGACATTGTAATGAAACAATCCACTAGAAGTGGCAAAAGCAGTCAAAGGTTTTGATACATCAGCCAGAGGAATCTGCCAGTAACCTTTAGATAGGTCAAACTTGCCGAATTTGATCCCCATGATCTGCAGGTAAATCAGTACAAATTATAACATCATTCCATGTTTCCGAAGACTTAATAGGTGCTACCGGAAACGTAGAAGGTACATCAGCGAAATTGGTTTGCACCTCATCCACCAACGCGATAGATGCATGATGGGTAGGTTGGTTCATGATAGCATCACAAATGAATTGTAACTGAGGAGGACGAGTGATGTATGGTAGGCGCATGTTAACATGGAATGTTTTTTCTTTACCCCGCATATTGATGACGTAGTCCACGTCAGTTCTCTTTGCAACCACTTTAAACGGACCTTGCCATGTTACTAACAAGTGATCTACTTTGAGTGGCAGGAGAACAAAAACATCGTCATTGATTGAGAAAGACGTTAGTCGTCTATCTCTGTTAATGCGAGATCTGGTCTTATATTTTGCCATCTCAGATGCTTCAGTCGCCACCTGACATGCATCCACAAGATGTTGGCGTAAATCTGTAACGTATTGATAAGTGGATTTCTTTTCTTATTATTATTATTCCCATCAGATTCCATCAACAAATCATGTAAGAGAGACATTGGACCTCTTGGGTTCGCACCAAATACTAACTGAAAAGGCGAAAAAACCAGTATGATTAGGAACCTCTCTGTATACAAACAGTACAGCAGGAATAAAACGATCCCATTCTTGAGGAAATGATGTAGTCACCTTCCCCAACAATTGTTTTAATGTCCCATTACAACGTTCCACAACCCCGTTAGAGCTAGGGTGAAATATAGCACTAAGAGAGTGACGGATAACGAAGTGTGTTGAAAACATCTGACATCATACCTGACACGAACTGAGATCCATGATCTCAAAAGGATCTCTCCCGGAAACCCGATGCGTGAAAATATAGTCAGCAACGCATCTGTTACCGACACTGTGGTAATATTTTTTAAAGGAATGGCTTCTGGCCATCTCGTACACAGGTCAATACATGTTAATATGTATTGAAAACCTCTGGTAGACCTTACAGACAGTGGTCCTATGATATCAATAGCCAATTTGAAAAAAAGGGCGTACAGCAATATCCGTGACCTGTAAAGGTGCTGATTGATGTGCACCCTTACGTGCAACACTTCGACATTCAGCGCAAGATTTACAATAAGTTGAAATGTCTTTTATTTACCCCAGGCCAATAAAAGTGTTTTTTTAATAATCTATAAGCCGTACGGGAAATTCCCATATGTCCAGCAAATGGTACGTCATGCGCATTTGACAAGACTAGTGCGCGAAATGACGTAGGTACTATAACTTGTTTGAGAATGAAAGAGTAATTTTTCAAAACATCGTATCATAATATTATACCTGCATTTGAAACCAATGTCTTGAAATTTTAGAGTGTTTAATAGTTCGAGCAATAGCTAATGGGAATAAATGTGCCAAAGAAGGATCCATTTGTTGTTTTGCTATAAATATAATTTTTGTCAATGTAATGACAAGGTTGTAATGTGTTGAGTGTGTATAGAGAGAATTTTAATTCAATTGTCTCTGCAGACTTGTTTGTGCTCTGTTTGTGATCGGCGTTAGCAAAGGAGGGATGATTCTCT